>JAUIMM010001798.1:0-370000 GCA_031769625.1 Taudactylus pleione
GAGGAGTTTGCATTGTAAGACTGACAATGATAGGTGTGGTGTTCTCCTGTCCTATAGGAATGTTAGGGGAGGAGTTTGCTCTGTAAGACTGACAATGATAGGTGTGGTGTTCTCCTGTCCTATAGGAATGTTAGGGGAGGAGTTTGCACTGTAAGACTGACAATGATGGGTGTGGTGTTCTCCTGTCCCATAGGAATGTTAGGGGAGGAGTTTGCATTGTAAGACTGACAATGATAGGTGTGGTGTTCTCCTGTCCTATAGGAATGTTAGGGGAGGAGTTTGCACTGTAAGACTGACAATGATGGATGTGGTGTTCTCCTGTCCTATAGGAATGTTAGGGGAGGAGTTTGCACTGTAAGACTGACAATGATAGGTGTAGTCTCCTGTCCTATAGGAATGTTAGGGGAGGAGTTTGCACTGTAAGACTGACAATGATGGGTGTGGTGCTCTCCTGTCCTATAGGAATGTTAGGGGAGGAATTTGCACTGTAAGAGTGACAATGATAGTTGTGGTGTTCTCCTGTCCTATAGGAATGTTAGGGGAGGAGTTTGCACTGTAAGACTGACAATGATAGGTGTGGTGTTCTCCTGTCCTATAGGAATGTTAGGGGAGGAGTTTGCACTGTAAGACTGACAATGATAGGTGTGGTGTTCTCCTGTCCTATAGGAATGTTAGGGGAGGAGTTTGCACTGTAAGACTGACAATGATAGGTGTGGTGTTCTCCTGTCCTATAGGAATGTTAGGGGAGGAGTTTGCACTGTAAGACTGACAATGATAGTTGTGGTGTTCTCCTGTCCCATAGGAATGTTAGGGGAGGAGTTTGCACTGTAAGACTGACAATGATAGGAGTGGTGTTCTCCTGTCCTATAGGAATGTTAGGGGAGGAGTTTGCACTGTAAGACTGACAATGATAGGTGTGGTGTTCTCCTGTCCTATAGGAATGTTAGGGGAGGAGTTTGCACTGTAAGACTGACAATGATAGGTGTGGTGTTCTCCTGTCCTATAGGAATGTTAGGGGAGGAGTTTGCACTGTAAGACTGACAATGATAGGTGTGGTGTTCTCCTGTCCTATAGGAATGTTAGGGGAGGAGTTTGCACTGTAAGACTGACAATGATAGTTGTGGTGTTCTCCTGTCCTATAGGAATGTTAGGGGAGGAGTTTGCACTGTAAGACTGACAATGATAGTTGTGGTGTTCTCCTGTCCTATAGGAATGTTAGGGGAGGAGTTTGCACTGTAAGACTGACAATGATAGGAGTGGTGTTCTCCTGTCCTATAGGAATGTTAGGGGAGGAGTTTGCACTGTAAGACTGACAATGATAGGTGTGGTGTTCTCCTGTCCTATAGGAATGTTAGGGGAGGAGTTTGCATTGTAAGACTGACAATGATAGGTGTGGTGTTCTCCTGTCCTATAGGAATGTTAGGGGAGGAGTTTGCACTGTAAGACTGACAATGAGGTGTGGTGTTCTCCTGTCCTATAGGAATGTTAGGGGATGAGTTTGCTCTGTAAGACTGACAATGATAGGTGTGGTGTTCTCCTGTCCTATAGGAATGTTAGGGGAGGAGTTTGCACTGTAAGACTGACAATGATAGGTGTGGTGTTCTCCTGTCCTATAGGAATGTTAGGGGAGGAGTTTGCATTGTAAGACTGACAATGATAGGTGTGGTGTTCTCCTGTCCTATAGGAATGTTAGGGGAGGAGTTTGCTCTGTAAGACTGACAATGATAGGTGTGGTGTTCTCCTGTCCTATAGGAATGTTAGGGGAGGAGTTTGCACTGTAAGACTGACAATGATAGTTGTGGTGTTCTCCTGTCCCATAGGAATGTTAGGGGAGGAGTTTGCATTGTAAGACTGACAATGATAGGTGTGGTGTTCTCCTGTCCTATAGGAATGTTAGGGGAGGAGTTTGCACTGTAAGACTGACAATGATAGGAGTGGTGTTCTCCTGTCCTATAGGAATGTAAGGGGAGGAGTTTGCACTGTAAGACTGACAATGATAGGTGTGGTGTTCTCCTGTCCTATAGGAATGTTAGGGGAGGAGTTTGCACTGTAAGACTGACAATGATAGGTGTGGTGTTCTCCTGTCCTATAGGAATGTTAGGGGAGGAGTTTGCACTGTAAGACTGACAATGATAGGTGTGGTGCTCTCCTGTCCTATAGGAATGTTAGGGGAGGAGTTTGCACTGTAAGACTGACAATGATAGGTGAGGTGTTCTCCTGTCCTATAGGAATGTTAGGGGAGGAGTTTGCACTGTAAGACTGACAATGATAGGTGTGGTGTTCTCCTGTCCTATAGGAATGTTGGGGGAGGAGTTTGCACTGTAAGACTGACAATGATAGGTGTGGTGTTCTCCTGTCCTATAGGAATGTTAGGGGAGGAGTTTGCACTGTAAGACTGACAATGATGGGTGTGGTGCTCTCCTGTCCTATAGGAATGTTAGGGGAGGAGTTTGCACTATAAGACTGACAATGATGGGTGTGGTGTTCTCCTGTCCTATAGGAATGTTAGGGGAGAAGTTTGCACTGTAAGACTGACAATGATAGGAGTGGTGTTCTCCTGTCCTATAGGAATGTTAGGGGAGGAGTTTGCACTGTAAGACTGACAATGATAGGTGTGGTGTTCTCCTGTCCTATAGGAATGTTAGGGGAGGAGTTTGCTCTGTAAGACTGACAATGATAGGAGTGGTGTTCTCCTGTCCTATAGGAATGTTAGGGGAGGAGTTTGCACTGTAAGACTGACAATGATAGGTGTGGTGTTCTCCTGTCCTATAGGAATGTTAGGGGAGGAGTTTGCATTGTAAGACTGACAATGATAGGTGTGGTGTTCTCCTGTCCTATAGGAATGTTAGGGGAGGAGTTTGCACTGTAAGACTGACAATGATAGGTGTGGTGTTCTCCTGTCCTATAGGAATGTTAGGGGAGGAGTTTGCACTGTAAGACTGACAATGATAGGTGTGGTGTTCTTCTGTCCTATAGGAATGTTAGGGGAGGAGTTTGCACTGTAAGACTGACAATGATAGGTGTAGTCTCCTGTCCTATAGGAATGTTAGGGGAGGAGTTTGCACTGTAAGACTGACAATGATGGGTGTGGTGTTCTCCTGTCCCATAGGAATGTTAGGGGAGGAGTTTGCACTGTAAGACTGACAATGATAGGTGTAGTCTCCTGTCCTATAGGAATGTTAGGGGAGGAGTTTGCACTGTAAGACTGACAATGATAGGTGTAGTCTCCTGTCCTATAGGAATGTTAGGGGAGGAGTTTGCACTGTAAGACTGACAATGATAGGTGTGGTGTTCTCCTGTCCTATAGGAATGTTAGGGGAGGAGTTTGCTCTGTAAGACTGACAATGATAGGTGTGGTGGTCTCCTGTCCTATAGGAATGTTAGGGGAGGAATTTGCACTGTAAGACTGACAATGATGGGTGTGGTGTTCTCCTGTCCTATAGGAATGTTAGGGGAGGAGTTTGCACTGTAAGACTGACAATGATAGTTGTGGTGTTCTCCTGTCCTATAGGAATGTTAGGGGAGGAGTTTGCACTGTAAGACTGACAATGATAGGTGTGGTGTTCTCCTGTCCTATAGGAATGTTAGGGGAGGAGTTTGCACTGTAAGACTGACAATGATAGGTGTGGTGTTCTCCTGTCCTATAGGAATGTTAGGGGAGGAGTTTGCACTGTAAGACTGACAATGATAGGTGTGGTGTTCTCCTGTCCTATAGGAATGTTAGGGGAGGAGTTTGCACTGTAAGACTGACAATGATAGGTGTGGTGTTCTCCTGTCCTATAGGAATGTTAGGGGAGGAGTTTGCACTGTAAGACTGACAATGATAGGTGTGGTGTTCTTCTGTCCTATAGGAATGTTAGGGGAGGAGTTTGCACTGTAAGACTGACAATGATAGGTGTGGTGTTCTCCTGTCCTATAGGAATGTTAGGGGAGGAGTTTGCACTATAAGACTGACAATGATGGGTGTGGTGTTCTCCTGTCCTATAGGAATGTTAGGGGAGAAGTTTGCACTGTAAGACTGACAATGATAGGAGTGGTGTTCTCCTGTCCTATAGGAATGTTAGGGGAGGAGTTTGCACTGTAAGACTGACAATGATAGGTGTGGTGTTCTCCTGTCCTATAGGAATGTTAGGGGAGGAGTTTGCTCTGTAAGACTGACAATGATAGGTGTGGTGTTCTCCTGTCCTATAGGAATGTTAGGGGAGGAGTTTGCACTGTAAGACTGACAATGATAGGTGTGGTGTTCTTCTGTCCTATAGGAATGTTAGGGGAGGAGTTTGCACTGTAAGACTGACATTGATAGGTGTGGTGTTCTCCTGTCCTATAGGAATGTTAGGGGAGGAGTTTGCACTGTAAGACTGACAATGATAGGTGTGGTGTTCTCCTGTCCTATAGGAATGTTAGGGGAGGAGTTTGCACTGTAAGACTGACAATGATAGGTGTGGTGTTCTCCTGTCCTATAGGAATGTTAGGGGAGGAGTTTGCACTGTAAGACTGACAATGATAGGTGTGGTGTTCTCCTGTCCTATAGGAATGTTAGGGGAGGAGTTTGCACTGTAAGACTGACAATGATAGATGTGGTGTTCTTCTGTCCTATAGGAATGTTAGGGGAGGAGTTTGCACTGTAAGACTGACAATGATAGGTGTGGTGTTCTCCTGTCCTATAGGAATGTTAGGGGAGGAGTTTGCACTATAAGACTGACAATGATGGGTGTGGTGTTCTCCTGTCCTATAGGAATGTTAGGGGAGAAGTTTGCACTGTAAGACTGACAATGATAGGAGTGGTGTTCTCCTGTCCTATAGGAATGTTAGGGGAGGAGTTTGCACTGTAAGACTGACAATGATAGGTGTGGTGTTCTCCTGTCCTATAGGAATGTTAGGGGAGGAGTTTGCTCTGTAAGACTGACAATGATAGGTGTGGTGTTCTCCTGTCCTATAGGAATGTTAGGGGAGGAGTTTGCACTATAAGACTGACAATGATAGTTGTGGTGGTCTCCTGTCCTATAGGAATGTTAGGGGAGGAGTTTGCACTGTAAGACTGACAATGATAGGTGTGGTGTTCTCCTGTCCTATAGGAATGTTAGGGGAGGAGTTTGCACTGTAAGACTGACAATGATAGGTGTGGTGTTCTTCTGTCCTATAGGAATGTTAGGGGAGGAGTTTGCACTGTAAGACTGACAATGATAGGTGTGGTGTTCTCCTGTCCTATAGGGATGTTAGGGGAGGAGTTTGCACTGTAAGACTGACAATGATAGGTGTGGTGTTCTCCTGTCCTATAGGAATGTTAGGGGAGGAGTTTGCACTGTAAGACTGACAATGATAGGTGTGGTGTTCTCCTGTCCTATAGGAATGTTAGGGGAGGAGTTTGCACTGTAAGACTGACAATGATAGGTGTGGTGTTCTCCTGTCCTATAGGAATGTTAGGGGAGGAGTTTGCACTGTAAGACTGACAATGATAGTTGTGGTGTTCTCCTGTCCCATAGGAATGTTAGGGGAGGAGTTTGCACTGTAAGACTGACAATGATAGGTGTGGTGTTCTCCTGTCCTATAGGAATGTTAGGGGAGGAGTTTGCATTGTAAGACTGACAATGATAGGTGTGGTGTTCTCCTGTCCTATAGGAATGTTAGGGGAGGAGTTTGCACTGTAAGACTGACAATGATAGGTGTGTGTTCTCCTGTCCTATAGGAATGTTAGGGAGGAGTTTGCACTGTAAGACTGACAATGATAGGTGTGGTGTTCTTCTGTCCTATAGGAATGTTAGGGGAGGAGTTTGCTCTGTAAGACTGACAATGATAGGTGTGGTGTTCTCCTGTCCTATAGGAATGTTAGGGGAGGAGTTTGCACTGTAAGACTGACAATGATAGGTGTGGTGTTCTCCTGTCCTATAGGAATGTTAGGGGAGGAGTTTGCATTGTAAGACTGACAATGATAGGTGTGGTGTTCTCCTGTCCTATAGGAATGTTAGGGGAGGAGTTTTTGCTCTGTAAGACTGACAATGATAGGTGTGGTGTTCTCCTGTCCTATAGGAATGTTAGGGGAGGAGTTTGCACTGTAAGACTGACAATGATGGGTGTGGTGTTCTCCTGTCCCATAGGAATGTTAGGGGAGGAGTTTGCATTGTAAGACTGACAATGATAGGTGTGGTGTTCTCCTGTCCTATAGGAATGTTAGGGGAGGAGTTTGCACTGTAAGACTGACAATGATGGATGTGGTGTTCTCCTGTCCTATAGGAATGTTAGGGGAGGAGTTTGCACTGTAAGACTGACAATGATAGGTGTAGTCTCCTGTCCTATAGGAATGTTAGGGGAGGAGTTTGCACTGTAAGACTGACAATGATGGGTGTGGTGCTCTCCTGTCCTATAGGAATGTTAGGGGAGGAATTTGCACTGTAAGAGTGACAATGATAGTTGTGGTGTTCTCCTGTCCTATAGGAATGTTAGGGGAGGAGTTTGCACTGTAAGACTGACAATGATAGGTGTGGTGTTCTCCTGTCCTATAGGAATGTTAGGGGAGGAGTTTGCACTGTAAGACTGACAATGATAGGTGTGGTGTTCTCCTGTCCTATAGGAATGTTATGGGAGGAGTTTGCACTGTAAGACTGACAATGATAGGTGTGGTGTTCTCCTGTCCTATAGGAATGTTAGGGGAGGAGTTTGCACTGTAAGACTGACAATGATAGTTGTGGTGTTCTCCTGTCCCATAGGAATGTTAGGGGAGGAGTTTGCACTGTAAGACTGACAATGATAGGAGTGGTGTTCTCCTGTCCTATAGGAATGTTAGGGGAGGAGTTTGCACTGTAAGACTGACAATGATAGGTGTGGTGTTCTCCTGTCCTATAGGAATGTTAGGGGAGGAGTTTGCACTGTAAGACTGACAATGATAGGTGTGGTGTTCTCCTGTCCTATAGGAATGTTAGGGGAGGAGTTTGCACTGTAAGACTGACAATGATAGGTGTGGTGTTCTCCTGTCCTATAGGAATGTTAGGGGAGGAGTTTGCACTGTAAGACTGACAATGATAGTTGTGGTGTTCTCCTGTCCTATAGGAATGTTAGGGGAGGAGTTTGCACTGTAAGACTGACAATGATAGTTGTGGTGTTCTCCTGTCCTATAGGAATGTTAGGGGAGGAGTTTGCACTGTAAGACTGACAATGATAGGAGTGGTGTTCTCCTGTCCTATAGGAATGTTAGGGGAGGAGTTTGCACTGTAAGACTGACAATGATAGGTGTGGTGTTCTCCTGTCCTATAGGAATGTTAGGGGAGGAGTTTGCATTGTAAGACTGACAATGATAGGTGTGGTGTTCTCCTGTCCTATAGGAATGTTAGGGGAGGAGTTTGCACTGTAAGACTGACAATGATAGGTGTGGTGTTCTCCTGTCCTATAGGAATGTTAGGGGAGGAGTTTGCTCTGTAAGACTGACAATGATAGGTGTGGTGTTCTCCTGTCCTATAGGAATGTTAGGGGAGGAGTTTGCACTGTAAGACTGACAATGATAGGTGTGGTGTTCTCCTGTCCTATAGGAATGTTAGGGGAGGAGTTTGCATTGTAAGACTGACAATGATAGGTGTGGTGTTCTCCTGTCCTATAGGAATGTTAGGGGAGGAGTTTGCTCTGTAAGACTGACAATGATAGGTGTGGTGTTCTCCTGTCCTATAGGAATGTTAGGGGAGGAGTTTGCACTGTAAGACTGACAATGATAGTTGTGGTGTTCTCCTGTCCCATAGGAATGTTAGGGGAGGAGTTTGCATTGTAAGACTGACAATGATAGGTGTGGTGTTCTCCTGTCCTATAGGAATGTTAGGGGAGGAGTTTGCACTATAAGACTGACAATGATAGTTGTGGTGGTCTCCTGTCCTATAGGAATGTTAGGGGAGGAGTTTGCACTGTAAGACTGACAATGATAGGTGTGGTGTTCTCCTGTCCTATAGGAATGTTAGGGGAGGAGTTTGCACTGTAAGACTGACAATGATAGGTGTGGTGTTCTTCTGTCCTATAGGAATGTTAGGGGAGGAGTTTGCACTGTAAGACTGACAATGATAGGTGTGGTGTTCTCCTGTCCTATAGGGATGTTAGGGGAGGAGTTTGCACTGTAAGACTGACAATGATAGGTGTGGTGTTCTCCTGTCCTATAGGAATGTTAGGGGAGGAGTTTGCACTGTAAGACTGACAATGATAGGTGTGGTGTTCTCCTGTCCTATAGGAATGTTAGGGGAGGAGTTTGCACTGTAAGACTGACAATGATAGGTGTGGTGTTCTCCTGTCCTATAGGAATGTTAGGGGAGGAGTTTGCACTGTAAGACTGACAATGATAGTTGTGGTGTTCTCCTGTCCCATAGGAATGTTAGGGGAGGAGTTTGCACTGTAAGACTGACAATGATAGGTGTGGTGTTCTCCTGTCCTATAGGAATGTTAGGGGAGGAGTTTGCATTGTAAGACTGACAATGATAGGTGTGGTGTTCTCCTGTCCTATAGGAATGTTAGGGGAGGAGTTTGCACTGTAAGACTGACAATGATAGGTGTGGTGTTCTCCTGTCCTATAGGAATGTTAGGGGAGGAGTTTGCACTGTAAGACTGACAATGATAGGTGTGGTGTTCTTCTGTCCTATAGGAATGTTAGGGGAGGAGTTTGCTCTGTAAGACTGACAATGATAGGTGTGGTGTTCTCCTGTCCTATAGGAATGTTAGGGGAGGAGTTTGCACTGTAAGACTGACAATGATAGGTGTGGTGTTCTCCTGTCCTATAGGAATGTTAGGGGAGGAGTTTGCATTGTAAGACTGACAATGATAGGTGTGGTGTTCTCCTGTCCTATAGGAATGTTAGGGGAGGAGTTTGCTCTGTAAGACTGACAATGATAGGTGTGGTGTTCTCCTGTCCTATAGGAATGTTAGGGGAGGAGTTTGCACTGTAAGACTGACAATGATGGGTGTGGTGTTCTCCTGTCCCATAGGAATGTTAGGGGAGGAGTTTGCATTGTAAGACTGACAATGATAGGTGTGGTGTTCTCCTGTCCTATAGGAATGTTAGGGGAGGAGTTTGCACTGTAAGACTGACAATGATGGATGTGGTGTTCTCCTGTCCTATAGGAATGTTAGGGGAGGAGTTTGCACTGTAAGACTGACAATGATAGGTGTAGTCTCCTGTCCTATAGGAATGTTAGGGGAGGAGTTTGCACTGTAAGACTGACAATGATGGGTGTGGTGCTCTCCTGTCCTATAGGAATGTTAGGGGAGGAATTTGCACTGTAAGAGTGACAATGATAGTTGTGGTGTTCTCCTGTCCTATAGGAATGTTAGGGGAGGAGTTTGCACTGTAAGACTGACAATGATAGGTGTGGTGTTCTCCTGTCCTATAGGAATGTTAGGGGAGGAGTTTGCACTGTAAGACTGACAATGATAGGTGTGGTGTTCTCCTGTCCTATAGGAATGTTATGGGAGGAGTTTGCACTGTAAGACTGACAATGATAGGTGTGGTGTTCTCCTGTCCTATAGGAATGTTAGGGGAGGAGTTTGCACTGTAAGACTGACAATGATAGTTGTGGTGTTCTCCTGTCCCATAGGAATGTTAGGGGAGGAGTTTGCACTGTAAGACTGACAATGATAGGAGTGGTGTTCTCCTGTCCTATAGGAATGTTAGGGGAGGAGTTTGCACTGTAAGACTGACAATGATAGGTGTGGTGTTCTCCTGTCCTATAGGAATGTTAGGGGAGGAGTTTGCACTGTAAGACTGACAATGATAGGTGTGGTGTTCTCCTGTCCTATAGGAATGTTAGGGGAGGAGTTTGCACTGTAAGACTGACAATGATAGGTGTGGTGTTCTCCTGTCCTATAGGAATGTTAGGGGAGGAGTTTGCACTGTAAGACTGACAATGATAGTTGTGGTGTTCTCCTGTCCTATAGGAATGTTAGGGGAGGAGTTTGCACTGTAAGACTGACAATGATAGTTGTGGTGTTCTCCTGTCCTATAGGAATGTTAGGGGAGGAGTTTGCACTGTAAGACTGACAATGATAGGAGTGGTGTTCTCCTGTCCTATAGGAATGTTAGGGGAGGAGTTTGCACTGTAAGACTGACAATGATAGGTGTGGTGTTCTCCTGTCCTATAGGAATGTTAGGGGAGGAGTTTGCACTGTAAGACTGACAATGATAGGTGTGGTGTTCTCCTGTCCTATAGGAATGTTAGGGGAGGAGTTTGCACTGTAAGACTGACAATGATAGGTGTGGTGTTCTCCTGTCCTATAGGAATGTTAGGGGAGGAGTTTGCTCTGTAAGACTGACAATGATAGGTGTGGTGTTCTCCTGTCCTATAGGAATGTTAGGGGAGGAGTTTGCACTGTAAGACTGACAATGATAGGTGTGGTGTTCTCCTGTCCTATAGGAATGTTAGGGGAGGAGTTTGCATTGTAAGACTGACAATGATAGGTGTGGTGTTCTCCTGTCCTATAGGAATGTTAGGGGAGGAGTTTGCTCTGTAAGACTGACAATGATAGGTGTGGTGTTCTCCTGTCCTATAGGAATGTTAGGGGAGGAGTTTGCACTGTAAGACTGACAATGATAGTTGTGGTGTTCTCCTGTCCCATAGGAATGTTAGGGGAGGAGTTTGCATTGTAAGACTGACAATGATAGGTGTGGTGTTCTCCTGTCCTATAGGAATGTTAGGGGAGGAGTTTGCACTGTAAGACTGACAATGATAGGAGTGGTGTTCTCCTGTCCTATAGGAATGTAAGGGGAGGAGTTTGCACTGTAAGACTGACAATGATAGGTGTGGTGTTCTCCTGTCCTATAGGAATGTTAGGGGAGGAGTTTGCACTGTAAGACTGACAATGATAGGTGTGGTGTTCTCCTGTCCTATAGGAATGTTAGGGGAGGAGTTTGCACTGTAAGACTGACAATGATAGGTGTGGTGCTCTCCTGTCCTATAGGAATGTTAGGGGAGGAGTTTGCACTGTAAGACTGACAATGATAGGTGAGGTGTTCTCCTGTCCTATAGGAATGTTAGGGGAGGAGTTTGCACTGTAAGACTGACAATGATAGGTGTGGTGTTCTCCTGTCCTATAGGAATGTTGGGGGAGGAGTTTGCACTGTAAGACTGACAATGATAGGTGTGGTGTTCTCCTGTCCTATAGGAATGTTAGGGGAGGAGTTTGCACTGTAAGACTGACAATGATGGGTGTGGTGCTCTCCTGTCCTATAGGAATGTTAGGGGAGGAGTTTGCACTATAAGACTGACAATGATGGGTGTGGTGTTCTCCTGTCCTATAGGAATGTTAGGGGAGAAGTTTGCACTGTAAGACTGACAATGATAGGAGTGGTGTTCTCCTGTCCTATAGGAATGTTAGGGGAGGAGTTTGCACTGTAAGACTGACAATGATAGGTGTGGTGTTCTCCTGTCCTATAGGAATGTTAGGGGAGGAGTTTGCTCTGTAAGACTGACAATGATAGGAGTGGTGTTCTCCTGTCCTATAGGAATGTTAGGGGAGGAGTTTGCACTGTAAGACTGACAATGATAGGTGTGGTGTTCTCCTGTCCTATAGGAATGTTAGGGGAGGAGTTTGCACTGTAAGACTGACAATGATAGGTGTGGTGTTCTCCTGTCCTATAGGAATGTTAGGGGAGGAGTTTGCTCTGTAAGACTGACAATGATAGGTGTGGTGTTCTCCTGTCCTATAGGAATGTTAGGGGAGGAGTTTGCTCTGTAAGACTGACAATGATAGGTGTGGTGTTCTCCTGTCCTATAGGAATGTTAGGGGAGGAGTTTGCACTGTAAGACTGACAATGATGGTTGTGGTGTTCTCCTGTCCTATAGGAATGTTAGGGGAGGAGTTTGCACTGTAAGACTGACAATGATGGGTGTGGTGTTCTCCTGTCCTATAGGAATGTTAGGGGAGGAG
This sequence comes from Taudactylus pleione, assembly GCA_031769625.1. NCBI lineage: Eukaryota > Metazoa > Chordata > Amphibia > Anura > Myobatrachidae > Taudactylus > Taudactylus pleione. The sequence continues at coordinate 11,887 of JAUIMM010001798.1, forward strand.
TTTGCACTGTAAGACTGACAATGATAGTTGTGGTGTTCTCCTGTCCTATAGGAATGTTAGGGGAGGAGTTTGCACTGTAAGACTGACAATGATGGGTGTGGTGTTCTCCTGTCCTATAGGAATGTAAGGGGAGGAGTTTGCACTGTAAGACTGACAATGATAGGTGTGGTGTTCTCCTGTCCTATAGGAATGTTAGGGGAGGAGTTTGCACTGTAAGACTGACAATGATGGGTGTGGTGTTCTCCTGTCCTATAGGAATGTTAGGGGAGGAGTTTGCACTGTAAGACTGACAATGATAGGTGTGGTGTTCTCCTGTCCTATAGGAATGTTAGGGGAGGAGTTTGCACTGTAAGACTGACAATGATAGGTGTGGTGTTCTCCTGTCCTATAGGAATGTTAGGGGAGGAGTTTGTGGAGTTTGCACTGTAAGACCGATTAAGTACCTCTATGATCTGGTTCTCTGGTTCACCCTCCCTATTTCTCTGTTGTGTGTGAATTTACTGTATTGGTTCAGCTCACTCAAATGAAGACCAGAAGCAACAATAATGTGGAATATTACCAGGGGAATTCCCTTATAATGTTTTATTTTATTTTAAAGAAGTCACAGTGCCGTACCTGTAGTCTCAGCACAATAGAGAACAGAGTGGTGTTTTTATTTAAAAATGTAATTTGGTTTGAACCAGCCAACCCTGCAACAGATGTGTCCTCGTACATCTAGCCTCCTTGCGCGTTACACAGTCCTTCTTGTCGCGCCATGCCTACTGCGAGTGTATCTGCATGCGAAATGCTACGTTACAGTGTAACAGCCTCAGTCACACACACAGAATATAGGCATGCGGATACACCTGCAGTCACACACAGAACTACTTCATGCAGATACACCCGCAGTCACACACAGAATACAGGCATGCAGATACCCCGCAGTTACACACACACAGAATATAGGAATGCAGATTCTCCCGCAGTCACACACACAGAATATAGGCATGCAGATACACCCGCAGTCACACACACAGAACATATGCATGGAGATACAGTCAAACACATAGAATATAGGCATGCAGATACTCCCGCAGTCACACACACAGAATACAGGCATGCAGATACACCCGCAGTCACACTCAGAATATAGGCATGCCGATACACCCGCAGTCACACACAGAATACAGGCATGCTGATACACCCGCACTCATACACATTACTGTAACTGAGTCACACACGGCTGTATCAGTGTCACACATTACTCTAACTCAGTCACACACATTACTGTAACTCAGTCACACACATTACTGTAACTCAGTCACACACACATTACTGTAACTCAGTCACACACATTACTGTAACTCAGTCACACACAGCTGTATGAGTGTCACACACATTACTGTAACTCAGTCACACACAGCTGTATGAGTGTCACACATTACTGTAACTCAGTCACACACGGCTGTATGAGTGTCACACACATTACTGTAACTCAGTCACACACAGCTGTATGAGTGTCACACACATTAGTGTAACTCAGTCACACACGGCTGTATGAGTGTCACACACATTACTGTAACTCAGTCACACACAGCTGTATGAGTGTCACACACATTAGTGTAACTCAGTCACAAACGGCTGTATGAGTGTCACACACATTACTGTAACTCAGTCACACACGGCTGTATGAGTGTCACACATTACTGTAACTCAGTCACACACAGCTGTATGAGTGTCACACACATTACTGTAACTCAGTCACACACGGCTGTATGAGTGTCACACACATTACTGTAACTCAGTCACACACCGCTGTATGAGCGTCACACACATTACTGTAGCTCAGTCACACACATTACTGTAATTCAGTCACACACGGCTGTATGAGTGTCACACATTACTATTACTCAGTCACACACAGCTGTATGAGTGTCACACATATTAGTGTAACTCAGTCACACACAGCTGTATGAGTGTCACACACATTACTGTACCTCAGTCACACACAGCTGTATGAGTGTCACACACATTACTGTAACTCAGTCACACACACCTGTATGAGTGTCACACATTACTATAACTCAGTCACACACATTACTGTAACTCAGTCACACACAGCTGTATGAGTGTCACACAGATTACTGTAACTCAGTCACACACATTACTGTAACTCAGTCACACACACGGCTGTATGAGTGTCACACACATTACTGTATCTCAGTCACACACGGCTGTATGTGCGTCACACATTACTGTGACTCAGTCACACACGGCTGTATGAGTGTCACACATTACTGTAACTCAGTCACACACGGCTGTATGAGTGTCACACATTACTGTAACTCAGTCACACATTACTGTAACTCAGTCACACACATTACTGTAACTCAGTCACACACATTACTGTAACTCAGTCACACACATTACTGTAACTCAGTCACACACATTACTGTAACTCAGTCACACACAGCTGTATGAGTGTCACACACATTACTGTAACTCAGTCACACACGGCTGTATGAGTGTCACACACATTACTGTAACTCAGTCACACACGGCTGTATGAGTGTCACACATTACTGTAACTCAGTCACACACGGCTGTATGAGTGTCACACACATTACTGTAACTCAGTCACACACGGCTGTATGAGTGTCACACACATTACTGTAACTCAGTCACACACGGCTGTATGAGTGTCACACACATTACTGTAACTCAGTCACACACAGCTGTATGAGTGTCACACACATTACTGTAACTCAGTCACACACAGCTGTATGAGTATCACACACATTACTGTAACTCAGTCACACACGGCTGTATGAGTCTCACACATTACTGTAACTCAGTCACACACAGCTGTATGAGTGTCACACACATTACTGTATCTCAGTCACACACAGCTGTATGAGTATCACACACATTACTGTAACTCAGTCACACACGGCTGTATGAGTCTCACACATTACTGTAACTCAGTCACACACAGCTGTATGAGTGTCACACATTACTGTAACTCAGTCACACACAGCTGTATGAGTGTCACACACATTACTGTATCTCAGTCACACACGGCTGTGTGCGTCACACATTACTGCGACTCAGTCACACACGGCTGTATGAGTGTCACACATTACTGTAACTCAGTCACACACATTACTGTAACTCAGTCACACACACATTACTGTAACTCAGTCACACACATTACTGTAACTCAGTCACACACAGCTGTATGAGTGTCACACACATTACTGTAACTCAGTCACACACAGCTGTATGAGTGTCACACATTACTGTAACTCAGTCACACACGGCTGTATGAGTGTCACACACATTACTGTAACTCAGTCACACACAGCTGTATGAGTGTCACACACATTAGTGTAACTCAGTCACACACGGCTGTATGAGTGTCACACACATTACTGTAACTCAGTCACACACAGCTGTATGAGTGTCACACACATTAGTGTAACTCAGTCACAAACGGCTGTATGAGTGTCACACACATTACTGTAACTCAGTCACACACGGCTGTATGAGTGTCACACATTACTGTAACTCAGTCACACACAGCTGTATGAGTGTCACACACATTACTGTAACTCAGTCACACACGGCTGTATGAGTGTCACACACATTACTGTAACTCAGTCACACACCGCTGTATGAGCGTCACACACATTACTATAGCTCAGTCACACACATTACTGTAATTCAGTCACACACGGCTGTATGAGTGTCACACATTACTATTACTCAGTCACACACAGCTGTATGAGTGTCACACATATTAGTGTAACTCAGTCACACACAGCTGTATGAGTGTCACACACATTACTGTACCTCAGTCACACACAGCTGTATGAGTGTCACACACATTACTGTAACTCAGTCACACACACCTGTATGAGTGTCACACATTACTATAACTCAGTCACACACATTACTGTAACTCAGTCACACACAGCTGTATGAGTGTCACACAGATTACTGTAACTCAGTCACACACATTACTGTAACTCAGTCACACACACGGCTGTATGAGTGTCACACACATTACTGTATCTCAGTCACACACGGCTGTATGTGCGTCACACATTACTGTGACTCAGTCACACACGGCTGTATGAGTGTCACACATTACTGTAACTCAGTCACACACGGCTGTATGAGTGTCACACATTACTGTAACTCAGTCACACATTACTGTAACTCAGTCACACACATTACTGTAACTCAGTCACACACATTACTGTAACTCAGTCACACACATTACTGTAACTCAGTCACACACATTACTGTAACTCAGTCACACACAGCTGTATGAGTGTCACACACATTACTGTAACTCAGTCACACACGGCTGTATGAGTGTCACACACATTACTGTAACTCAGTCACACACGGCTGTATGAGTGTCACACATTACTGTAACTCAGTCACACACGGCTGTATGAGTGTCACACACATTACTGTAACTCAGTCACACACGGCTGTATGAGTGTCACACACATTACTGTAACTCAGTCACACACGGCTGTATGAGTGTCACACACATTACTGTAACTCAGTCACACACAGCTGTATGAGTGTCACACACATTACTGTAACTCAGTCACACACAGCTGTATGAGTATCACACACATTACTGTAACTCAGTCACACACGGCTGTATGAGTCTCACACATTACTGTAACTCAGTCACACACAGCTGTATGAGTGTCACACACATTACTGTATCTCAGTCACACACAGCTGTATGAGTATCACACACATTACTGTAACTCAGTCACACACGGCTGTATGAGTCTCACACATTACTGTAACTCAGTCACACACAGCTGTATGAGTGTCACACATTACTGTAACTCAGTCACACACAGCTGTATGAGTGTCACACACATTACTGTATCTCAGTCACACACGGCTGTGTGCGTCACACATTACTGCGACTCAGTCACACACGGCTGTATGAGTGTCACACATTACTGTAACTCAGTCACACACATTACTGTAACTCAGTCACACACATTACTGTAACTCAGTCACACACAGCTGTATGAGTGTCACACACATTACTGTATCTCAGTCACACATGGCTGTATGAGTGTCACACATTACTGTAACTCAGTCACACACGGCTGTATGAGTGTCACACACATTACTGTATCTCAGTCACACATGGCTGTATGAGTGTCACACATTACTGTACCTCAGTCACACACAGCTGTATGAGTGTCACACACATTACTGTAACTCTGTCACACACATTACTGTAACTCAGTCACACACAGCTGTATGAGTGTCACACAGATTACTGTAACTCAGTCACACACGGCTGTATGTGCGTCACACATTACTGTGACTCAGTCACACACGGCTGTATGTGCGTCACACATTACTGTGACTCAGTCACACATTACTGTAACTCAGTCACACACATTACTGTAACTCAGTCACACACATTACTGTAACTCAGTCACACACAGCTGTATGAGTGTCACACACATTACTGTAACTCAGTCACACACGGCTGTATGAGTGTCACACATTACTGTAACTCAGTCACACACACCTGTATGAGTGTCACACACATTACTGTAACTCAGTCACACACAGCTGTATGAGTGTCACACATTACTGTAACTCAGTCACACTCATTACTGTAACTCAGTCACACACAGCTGTATGAGTGTCACACACATTACTGTAACTCAGTCACACACGGCTGTATGAGTGTCACACACATTACTGTAACTCAGTCACACACGGCTGTATGAGTGTCACACATTACTGTAACTCAGTCACACAGCTGTATGAGCGTCCCACATTACTGTAACTCAGTCACACACGGCTGTATGAGCGTCACACATTACTGTAACTCAGTCACACACGGCTGTATGAGCGTCACACATTACTGTAACTCAGTCACACACATTACTGTAACTCAGTCACACACGGCTGTATGAGTGTCACACATTACTATTACTCAGTCACACACAGCTGTATGAGTGTCACACATATTAGTGTAACTCAGTCACAGACAGCTGTATGAGTGTCACACACATTACTGTAACTCAGTCACACACACCTGTATGAGTGTCACACATTACTATAACTCAGTCACACACAGCTGTATGAGTGTCACACACATTACTGTAACTCAGTCACACTCAGCTGTATGAGTGTCACACACATTACTGTAACTCAGTCACACACGGCTGTATGAGTGTCACAAACATTACTGTAACTGTCACACACGGCTGTATGAGTGTCACACATTACTGTAACTCAGTCACACACGGCTGTATGAGTGTCACACACATTACTGTAACTCAGTCACACACGGCTGTATGAGTGTCACACATTACTGTAACTCAGTCACACACGGCTGTATGAGTGTCACACATTACTATAACTCAGTCACACACGGCTGTATGAGTGTCACACATTACTGTAACTCAGTCACACATTACTGTAACTCAGTCACACATTACTGTAACTCTGTCACACACATTACTGTAACTCAGTCACACACATTACTGTAACTCAGTCACACACATTACTGTAACTCAGTCACACACAGCTGTATGAGTGTCACACACATTACTGTAACTCAGTCACACACATTACTGTAACTCAGTCACACACGGCTGTATGAGTGTCACACACATTACTGTAACTCAGTCACACACGGCTGTATGAGTGTCACACATTACTGTAACTCAGTCACACACGGCTGTATGAGTGTCACACACATTACTGTAACTCAGTCACACACGGCTGTATGAGTGTCACACACATTACTGTAACTCAGTCACACACGGCTGTATGAGTGTCACACACATTACTGTAACTCAGTCACACACGGCTGTATGAGTGTCACACACATTACTGTAACTCAGTCACACACGGCTGTATGAGTGTCACACACATTACTGTAACTCAGTCACACACAGCTGTATGAGTGTCACACATTACTGTAACTCAGTCACACACGGCTGTATGAGCGTCACACATTACTGTAACTCAGTCACACACGGCTGTATGAGTGTCACACATTACTATTACTCAGTCACACACAGCTGTATGAGTGTCACACACATGAGTGTAACTCAGTCACACTCAGCTGTATGAGTGTCACACACATTACTGTAACTCAGTCACACACAGCTGTATGAGTGTCACACACATTACTGTAACTCAGTCACACACAGCTCTATGAGTGTCACACACATTACTGTAACTCAGTCACACACGGCTGTATGAGTGTCACACACATTACTGTAACTCAGTCACACACAGCTGTATGAGTGTCACACATTACTGTAACTCAGTCACACACGGCTGTATGAGTGTCACACATTACTGTAACTCAGTCACACACGGCTGTATGAGCGTCACACACATTACTGTAACTCAGTCACACACAGCTGTATGAGTGTCACACACATTACTGTAACTCAGTCACACACAGCTGAATGAGTGTCACACACATTACTGTAACTCAGTCACACACACCTGTATGAGTGTCACACATTACTATAACTCAGTCACACACACCTGTATGAGTGTCACACACATTAGTGTAACTCAGTCACACACAGCTGTATGAGTGTCACACATTACTATAACTCAGTCACACACATTACTGTAACTCAGTCACACAAGGCTGTATGAGTGTCACACATTACTGTAACTCAGTCACACCCGGCTGTATGAGCGTCACACACATTACTGTAACTCAGTCACACACGGCTGTATGAGTGTCACACACATTACTGTAACTCAGTCACACACACCTGTATGAGTGTCACACATTACTGTAACTCAGTCACACACAGCTGTATGAGTGTCACACATTACTGTAACTCAGTCACACACGGCTGTATGAGTGTCACACATTACTGTAACTCAGTCACACACGGCTGTATGAGTGTCACACACATTACTGTAACTCTGTCACACACACCTGTATGAGTGTCACACATTACTGTAACTCAGTCACACACAGCTGTATGAGTGTCACACACATTACTGTAACTCAGTCACACACAGCTGTAGGAGTGTCACACACATTACTGTAACTCAGTCACACACACCTGTATGAGTGTCACACATTACTATAACTCAGTCACACACACCTGTATGAGTGTCACACACATTAGTGTAACTCAGTCACACACAGCTGTATGAGTGTCACACATTATTATAACTCAGTCACACACAGCTGTATGAGTGTCACACATTACTATAACTCAGTCACACACATTACTGTAACTCAGTCACACACGGCTGTATGAGCGTCACACACATTACTGTAACTCAGTCACACACGGCTGTATGAGCGTCACACACATTACTGTAACTCAGTCACACACGGCTGTATGAGCGTCACACACATTACTGTAACTCAGTCACACACGGCTGTATGAGCGTCACACACATTACTGTAACTCAGTCACACACAGCTGTATGAGTGTCACACACATTACTGTAACTCAGTCACACACATTACTGTAACTCTGTCACACACGGCTTTATGAGTGTCACACGCATTACTGTAACTCAGTCACACACGGCTGTATGAGTGTCACACATTACTGTAACTCAGTCACACACGGCTGTATGAGCGTCACACACATTACTGTAACTCTGTCACACACACCTGTATGAGTGTCACACATTACTGTAACTCAGTCACACACGGCTGTATGAGTGTCACACACATTACTGTAACTCAGTCACACACGGCTGTATGAGTGTCACACACATTACTGTAACTCAGTCACACACTGCAGTATGAGTGTCACACACATTACTGTAACTCAGTCACACACAGCTGTATGAGTGTCACACACATTACTGTAACTATGTCACACACATTACTGTAACTCAGTCACACACAGCTGTATGAGTGTCACACACATTACTGTAACTCAGTCACACACGGCTGTATGAGTGTCACACATTACTGTAACTCAGTCACACACGGCTGTATGAGTGTCACACACATTACTGTAACTCAGTCACACACGGCTGTATGAGTGTCACACACATTACTGTAACTCAGTCACACACTGCTGTATGAGTGTCACACACATTACTGTAACTCAGTCACACACAGCTGTATGAGTGTCACACACATTACTGTAACTCAGTCACACACATTACTGTAACTCAGTCACACACAGCTGTATGAGTGTCACACACATTACTGTAACTCAGTCACACACAGCTGTATGAGTGTCACACACATTACTGTAACTCAGTCACACACAGCTGTATGAGTGTCACACACATTACTGTACCTCAGTCACACACAGCTGAATGAGTGTCACACACATTACTGTAACTCAGTCACACACAGCTGAATGAGTGTCACACACATTACTGTACCTCAGTCACACACAGCTGAATGAGTGTCACACACATTACTGTAACTCAGTCACACACAGCTGTATGAGTGTCACACACATTACTGTAACTCAGTCACACACGGCTGTATGAGTGTCACACATTACTGTAACTCAGTCACACACGGCTGTATGAGCGTCACACATTACTGTAACTCAGTCACACACATTACTGTAACTCAGTCACACACGGCTGTATGAGTGTCACACATTACTATTACTCAGTCACACACAGCTGTATGAGTGTCACACATATTAGTGTAACTCAGTCACACACAGCTGTATGAGTGTCACACACATTACTGTACCTCAGTCACACACACCTGTATGAGTGTCACACATTACTATAACTCAGTCACACATTACTGTAACTCAGTCACACTCAGCTGTATGAGTGTCACACACATTACTGTAACTCAGTCACACACAGCTCTATGAGTGTCACACACATTACTGTAACTCAGTCACACACGGCTGTATGAGTGTCACACACATTACTGTAACTCAGTCACACACAGCTGTATGAGTGTCACACATTACTGTAACTCAGTCACACACGGCTGTATGAGTGTCACACATTACTGTAACTCAGTCACACACGGCTGTATGAGCGTCACACACATTACTGTATCTCAGTCACACACAGCTGTATGAGTGTCACACACATTACTGTAACTCTGTCACACACAGCTGTATGAGTGTCACACATTACTGTAACTCAGTCACACACAGCTGTATGAGTGTCACACACATTACTGTAACTCAGTCACACACAGCTGTATGAGTGTCACACACATTACTGTAACTCAGTCACACACAGCTGTATGAGTGTCACACACATTACTGTACCTCTGTCACACACAGCTGAATGAGTGTCACACACATTACTGTAACTCAGTCACACACACCTGTATGAGTGTCACACATTACTATAACTCAGTCACACACACCTGTATGAGTGTCACACACATTAGTGTAACTCAGTCACACACAGCTGTATGAGTGTCACACATTACTATAACTCAGTCACACACATTACTGTAACTCAATCACACACACCTGTATGAGTGTCACACATTACTATAACTCAGTCACACACAGCTGTATGAGTGTCACACACATTACTGTAACTCAGTCACACACAGCTGTATGAGTGTCACACACATTACTGTAACTCAGTCACACGGCTGTATGAGTGTCACACACATCACTGTAACTCAGTCACACACAGCTGTATGAGTGTCACACACATTACTGTAACTCAGTCACACACATTACTGTAACTCAGTCACACACAGCTGTATGAGTGTCACACACATTACTGTAACTCAGTCACACACGGCTGTATGAGTGTCACACACATTACTGTAACTCTGTCACACACACCTGTATGAGTGTCACACACATTACTGTAACTCTGTCACACACAGCTGTATGAGTGTCACACACATTACTGTAACTCAGTCACACACAGCTGTATGAGTGTCACACACATTACTGTAACTCAGTCACACACAGCTGTATGAGTGTCAGACACATTACTGTAACTCAGTCACACACACCTGTATTAGTGTCACACATTACTATAACTCAGTCACACACACCTGTATGAGTGTCACACACATTAGTGTAACTCAGTCACACACAGCTGTATGAGTGTCACACATTACTATAACTCAGTCACACACATTACTGTAACTCAGTCACACACGGCTGTATGAGCGTCACACACATTACTGTAACTCAGTCACACACAGCTGTATGAGCGTCACACACATTACTGTAACTCAGTCACACACGGCTGTATGAGCGTCACACACATTACTGTAACTCAGTCACACACGGCTGTATGAGCGTCACACACATTACTGTAACTCAGTCACACACGGCTGTATGAGCGTCACACACATTACTGTAACTCAGTCACACACAGCTGTATGAGTGTCACACACATTACTGTAACTCAGTCACACACACCTGTATGAGTGTCACACATTACTGTAACTCAGTCACACATGGCTGTATGAGTGTCACACACATTACTGTAACTCAGTCACACACATTACTGTAACTCTGTCACACACGGCTGTATGAGTGTCACACGCATTACTGTAACTCAGTCACACACGGCTGTATGAGTGTCACACATTACTGTAACTCAGTCACACACGGCGGTATGAGTGTCACACACATTACTGTAACTCAGTCACACACGGCTGTATGAGTGTCACACACATTACTGTAACTCAGTCACACACATTACTGTAACTCAGTCACACACAGCTGTATGAGTGTCACACACATTACTGTAACTCAGTCACACACAGCTGTATGAGCGTCACACACATTACTGTAACTCAGTCACACACGGCTGTATGAGCGTCACACACATTACTGTAACTCAGTCACACACATTACTGTAACTCAGTCACACAGAGCTGTATGAGTGTCACACACATTACTGTAACTCAGTCACACACAGCTGTATGAGTGTCACACACATTACTGTACCTCAGTCACACACAGCTGAATGAGTGTCACACACATTACTGTAACTCAGTCACACACAGCTGTATGAGTGTCACACACATTGCTGTAACTCAGTCACACACAGCTGTATGAGTGTCACACACATTACTGTAACTGAGTCACACACAGCTGTATGAGTGTCACACACATTACTGTACCTCAGTCACACACGGCTGTATGAGTGTCACACATTACTGTAACTCAGTCACACATTACTGTAACTCTGTCACACACATTACTGTAACTCAGTCACACACATTACTGTAACTCAGTCACACACATTACTGTAACTCAGTCACACACATTACTGTAACTCAGTCACACACATTACTGTAACTCAGTCACACACAGCTGTATGAGTGTCACACACATTACTGTAACTCAGTCACACACGGCTGTATGAGTGTCACACACATTACTGTAACTCAGTCACACACGGCTGTATGAGTGTCACACACATTACTGTAACTCAGTCACACACGGCTGTATGAGTGTCACACATTACTGTAACTCAGTCACACACGGCTGTATGAGTGTCACACACATTACTGTAACTCAGTCACACACGGCTGTATGAGTGTCACACACATTACTGTAACTCAGTCACCCACGGCTGTATGAGCGTCACACATTACTGTAACTCAGTCACCCACGGCTGTATGAGCGTCACACATTACTGTAACTCAGTCACACACATTACTGTAACTCAGTCACACACGGCTGTATGAGTGTCACACATTACTATTACTCAGTCACACACAGCTGTATGAGTGTCACACACATGAGTGTAACTCAGTCACACTCAGCTGTATGAGTGTCACACACATTACTGTAACTCAGTCACACACAGCTGTATGAGTGTCACACACATTACTGTAACTCAGTCACACACAGCTCTATGAGTGTCACACACATTACTGTAACTCAGTCACACACGGCTGTATGAGTGTCACACACATTACTGTAACTCAGTCACACACAGCTGTATGAGTGTCACACATTACTGTAACTCAGTCACACACGGCTGTATGAGTGTCACACATTACTGTAACTCAGTCACACACGGCTGTATGAGCGTCACACACATTACTGTAACTCAGTCACACACAGCTGTATGAGTGTCACACACATTACTGTAACTCTGTCACACACACCTGTATGAGTGTCACACATTACTGTAACTCAGTCACACACAGCTGTATGAGTGTCACACACATTACTGTAACTCAGTCACACACAGCTGTATGAGTGTCACACACATTACTGTACCTCAGTCACACACAGCTGAATGAGTGTCACACACATTACTGTAACTCAGTCACACACACCTGTATGAGTGTCACACATTACTATAACTCAGTCACACACACCTGTATGAGTGTCACACACATTAGTGTAACTCAGTCACACACAGCTGTATGAGTGTCACACATTACTATAACTCAGTCACACACATTACTGTAACTCAGTCACACAAGGCTGTATGAGTGTCACACATTACTGTAACTCAGTCACACCCGGCTGTATGAGTGTCACACATTACTGTAACTCAGTCACACACGGCTGTATGAGCGTCACACACATTACTGTAACTCAGTCACACACGGCTGTATGAGTGTCACACACATTACTGTAACTCAGTCACACACACCTGTATGAGTGTCACACATTACTGTAACTCAGTCACACACAGCTGTATGAGTGTCACACATTACTGTAACTCAGTCACACACGGCTGTATGAGTGTCACACATTACTGTAACTCAGTCACACACGGCTGTATGAGTGTCACACACATTAGTGTAACTCAGTCACACACAGCTGTATGAGTGTCACACATTATTATAACTCAGTCACACACAGCTGTATGAGTGTCACACATTACTATAACTCAGTCACACACATTACTGTAACTCAGTCACACACGGCTGTATGAGCGTCACACACATTACTGTAACTCAGTCACACACGGCTGTATGAGCGTCACACACATTACTGTACCTCAGTCACACACAGCTGAATGAGTGTCACACACATTACTGTAACTCAGTCACACACACCTGTATGAGTGTCACACATTACTATAACTCAGTCACACACACCTGTATGAGTGTCACACACATTAGTGTAACTCAGTCACACACAGCTGTATGAGTGTCACACATTACTATAACTCAGTCACACACATTACTGTAACTCAGTCACACAAGGCTGTATGAGTGTCACACATTACTGTAACTCAGTCACACCCGGCTGTATGAGTGTCACACATTACTGTAACTCTGTCACACACACCTGTATGAATGTCACACATTACTGTAACTCAGTCACACACAGCTGTATGAGTGTCACACACATTACTGTAACTCAGTCACACACAGCTGTATGAGTGTCACACACATTACTGTAACTCAGTCACACAGCTGTAGGAGTGTCACACACATTACTGTAACTCAGTCACACACACCTGTATGAGTGTCACACATTACTATAACTCAGTCACACACACCTGTATGAGTGTCACACACATTAGTGTAACTCAGTCACACACAGCTGTATGAGTGTCACACATTATTATAACTCAGTCACACACAGCTGTATGAGTGTCACACATTACTATAACTCAGTCACACACATTACTGTAACTCAGTCACACACGGCTGTATGAGCGTCACACACATTACTGTAACTCAGTCACACACGGCTGTATGAGCGTCACACACATTACTGTAACTCAGTCACACACGGCTGTATGACCGTCACACACATTACTGTAACTCAGTCACACACGGCTGTATGAGCGTCACACACATTACTGTAACTCAGTCACACACAGCTGTATGAGTTTCACACACATTACTGTAACTCAGTCACACACATTACTGTAACTCTGTCACACACGGCTTTATGAGTGTCACACGCATTACTGTAACTCAGTCACACACGGCTGTATGAGTGTCACACATTACTGTAACTCAGTCACACACGGCTGTATGAGCGTCACACACATTACTGTAACTCAGTCACACACGGCTGTATGAGTGTCACACATTACTGTAACTCAGTCACACACGGCTGTATGAGTGTCACACACATTACTGTAACTCAGTCACACACGGCTGTATGAGTGTCACACACATTACTGTAACTCAGTCACACACGGCTGTATGAGTGTCACACACATTACTGTAACTCAGTCACACACAGCTGTATGAGTGTCACACACATTACTGTAACTCAGTCACACACATTACTGTAACTCAGTCACACACAGCTGTATGAGTGTCACACACATTACTGTAACTCAGTCACACACAGCTGTATGAGCGTCACACACATTACTGTAACTCAGTCACACACGGCTGTATGAGCGTCACACACATTACTGTAACTCAGTCACACACATTACTGTAACTCAGTCACACAGAGCTGTATGAGTGTCACACACATTACTGTAACTCAGTCACACACAGCTGTATGAGTGTCACACACATTACTGTACCTCAGTCACACACAGCTGAATGAGTGTCACACACATTACTGTAACTCAGTCACACACAGCTGTATGAGTGTCACACACATTACTGTAACTCAGTCACACACAGCTGTATGAGTGTCACACACATTACTGTAACTCAGTCACACACAGCTGTATGAGTGTCACACACATTACTGTACCTCAGTCACACACAGCTGTATGAGTGTCACACACATTACTGTAACTGAGTCACACACAGCTGTATGAGTGTCACACACATTACTGTAACTCAGTCACACAGCTGTAGGAGTGTCACACACATTACTGTAACTCAGTCACACACACCTGTATGAGTGTCACACATTACTATAACTCAGTCACACACACCTGTATGAGTGTCACACACATTAGTGTAACTCAGTCACACACAGCTGTATGAGTGTCACACATTATTATAACTCAGTCACACACAGCTGTATGAGTGTCACACATTACTATAACTCAGTCACACACATTACTGTAACTCAGTCACACACGGCTGTATGAGCGTCACACACATTACTGTAACTCAGTCACACACGGCTGTATGAGCGTCACACACATTACTGTAACTCAGTCACACACGGCTGTATGACCGTCACACACATTACTGTAACTCAGTCACACACGGCTGTATGAGCGTCACACACATTACTGTAACTCAGTCACACACAGCTGTATGAGTTTCACACACATTACTGTAACTCAGTCACACACATTACTGTAACTCTGTCACACACGGCTTTATGAGTGTCACACGCATTACTGTAACTCAGTCACACACGGCTGTATGAGTGTCACACATTACTGTAACTCAGTCACACACGGCTGTATGAGCGTCACACACATTACTGTAACTCAGTCACACACGGCTGTATGAGTGTCACACATTACTGTAACTCAGTCACACACGGCTGTATGAGTGTCACACACATTACTGTAACTCAGTCACACACGGCTGTATGAGTGTCACACACATTACTGTAACTCAGTCACACACTGCTGTATGAGTGTCACACACATTACTGTAACTCAGTCACACACAGCTGTATGAGTGTCACACACATTACTGTAACTCAGTCACACACATTACTGTAACTCAGTCACACACAGCTGTATGAGTGTCACACACATTACTGTAACTCAGTCACACACAGCTGTATGAGCGTCACACACATTACTGTAACTCAGTCACACACGGCTGTATGAGCGTCACACACATTACTGTAACTCAGTCACACACATTACTGTAACTCAGTCACACAGAGCTGTATGAGTGTCACACACATTACTGTAACTCAGTCACACACAGCTGTATGAGTGTCACACACATTACTGTACCTCAGTCACACACAGCTGAATGAGTGTCACACACATTACTGTAACTCAGTCACACACAGCTGTATGAGTGTCACACACATTACTGTAACTCAGTCACACACAGCTGTATGAGTGTCACACACATTACTGTAACTCAGTCACACACAGCTGTATGAGTGTCACACACATTACTGTACCTCAGTCACACACAGCTGTATGAGTGTCACACACATTACTGTAACTGAGTCACACACAGCTGTATGAGTGTCACACACATTACTGTAACTCAGTCACACACATTACTGTAACTCAGTCACACACGGCTGTATGAGTGTCACACACATTACTGTAACTCAGTCACACACAGCTGTATGAGTGTCACACACATTACTGTAACTCAGTCACACACATTACTGTAACTCAGTCACACACGGCTGTATGAGTGTCACACACATTACTGTAACTCAGTCACACGCAGCTGTATGAGTGTCACACACATTACTGTAAGTCAGTCACACTCATTACTGTAACTCAGTCACACACGGCTGTATGAGTGTCACACACATTACTGTAACTCAGTCACACACATTACTGTAACTCAGTCACACACATTACTGTAACTCAGTCACACACATTACTGTAACTCAGTCACACACATTACTGTAACTCAGTCACACACGGCTGTATGAGTGTCACACACATTACTGTAACTCAGTCACACACGGCTGTATGAGCGTCACACATTACTGTAACTCAGTCACACACATTACTGTAACTCAGTCACACACGGCTGTATGAGTGTCACACATTACTATTACTCAGTCACACACAGCTGTATGAGTGTCACACATATTAGTGTAACTCAGTCACACACAGCTGTATGAGTGTCACACACATTACTGTAACTCAGTCACACACACCTGTATGAGTGTCACACATTACTATAACTCAGTCACACACAGCTCTATGAGTGTCACACACATTACTGTAACTCAGTCACACTCAGCTGTATGAGTGTCACACACATTACTGTAACTCAGTCACACACAGCTGTATGAGTGTCACACACATTACTGTAACTCAGTCACACACAGCTGTATGAGTGTCACACATTACTGTAACTCAGTCACACACGGCTGTATGAGTGTCACACATTACTGTAACTCAGTCACACACGGCTGTATGAGCGTCACACACATTACTGTATCTCAGTCACACACAGCTGTATGAGTGTCACACACATTACTGTAACTCTGTCACACACAGCTGTATGAGTGTCACACATTACTGTAACTCAGTCACACACAGCTGTATGAGTGTCACACACATTACTGTAACTCAGTCACACACAGCTGTATGAGTGTCACACACATTACTGTAACTCAGTCACACACAGCTGTATGAGTGTCACACACATTACTGTACCTCAGTCACACACAGCTGAATGAGTGTCACACACATTACTGTAACTCAGTCACACACACCTGTATGAGTGTCACACACATTAGTGTAACTCAGTCACACACAGCTGTATGAGTGTCACACATTACTATAACTCAGTCACACACATTACTGTAATTCAGTCACACAAGGCTGTATGAGTGTCACACATTACTGTAACTCAGTCACACCCAGCTGTATGAGTGTCACACATTACTGTAACTCAGTCACACACGGCTGTATGAGCGTCACACACATTACTGTAACTCAGTCACACACGGCTGTATGAGTGTCACACACATTACTGTAACTCAGTCACACACACCTGTATGAGTGTCACACATTACTGTAACTCAGTCACACACAGCTGTATGAGTGTCACACATTACTGTAACTCAGTCACACACGGCTGTATGAGTGTCACACATTACTGTAACTCAGTCACACACGGCTGTATGAGTGTCACACACATTACTGTAACTCTGTCACACACACCTGTATGAATGTCACACAATACTGTAACTCAGTCACACACAGCTGTATGAGTGTCACACACATTACTGTAACTCAGTCACACACAGCTGTATGAGTGTCACACACATTACTGTAACTCAGTCACACAGCTGTAGGAGTGTCACACACATTACTGTAACTCAGTCACACACACCTGCATGAGTGTCACACATTACTATAACTCAGTCACACACACCTGTATGAGTGTCACACACATTAGTGTAACTCAGTCACACACAGCTGTATGAGTGTCACACATTATTATAACTCAGTCACACACAGCTGTATGAGTGTCACACATTACTATAACTCAGTCACACACATTACTGTAACTCAGTCACACACGGCTGTATGAGCGTCACACACATTACTGTAACTCAGTCACACACGGCTGTATGAGCGTCACACACATTACTGAAACTCAGTCACACACGGCTGTATGACCGTCACACACATTACTGTAACTCAGTCACACACGGCTGTATGAGCGTCACACACATTACTGTAACTCAGTCACACACAGCTGTATGAGTGTCACACACATTACTGTAACTCAGTCACACACATTACTGTAACTCTGTCACACACGGCTTTATGAGTGTCACACGCATTACTGTAACTCAGTCACACACGGCTGTATGAGTGTCACACATTACTGTAACTCAGTCACACACGGCTGTATGAGCGTCACACACATTACTGTAACTCAGTCACACACGGCTGTATGAGTGTCACACATTACTGTAACTCAGTCACACACGGCTGTATGAGTGTCACACACATTACTGTAACTCAGTCACACACGGCTGTATGAGTGTCACACACATTACTGTAACTCAGTCACACACGGCTGTATGAGTGTCACACACATTACTGTAACTCAGTCACACACGGCTGTATGAGTGTCACACACATTACTGTAACTCAGTCACACACAGCTGTATGAGCGTCACACACATTACTGTAACTCAGTCACACACGGCTGTATGAGCGTCACACACATTACTGTAACTCAGTCACACACATTACTGTAACTCAGTCACACAGAGCTGTATGAGTGTCACACACATTACTGTAACTCAGTCACACACAGCTGTATGAGTGTCACACACATTACTGTACCTCAGTCACACACAGCTGAATGAGTGTCACACACATTACTGTAACTCAGTCACACACAGCTGTATGAGTGTCACACATTACTATAACTCAGTCACACACAGCTCTATGAGTGTCACACACATTACTGTAACTCAGTCACACTCAGCTGTATGAGTGTCACACACATTACTGTAACTCAGTCACACACAGCTGTATGAGTGTCACACACATTACTGTAACTCAGTCACACACAGCTGTATGAGTGTCACACACATTACTGTAACTCAGTCACACACAGCTCTATGAGTGTCACACACATTACTGTAACTCAGTCACACACAGCTGTATGAGTGTCACACATTACTGTAACTCAGTCACACACGGCTGTATGAGTGTCACACATTACTGTAACTCAGTCACACACGGCTGTATGAGCGTCACACACATTACTGTATCTCAGTCACACACAGCTGTATGAGTGTCACACACATTACTGTAACTCTGTCACACACAGCTGTATGAGTGTCACACATTACTGTAACTCAGTCACACACAGCTGTATGAGTGTCACACACATTACTGTAACTCAGTCACACACAGCTGTATGAGTGTCACACACATTACTGTAACTCAGTCACACACAGCTGTATGAGTGTCACACACATTACTGTACCTCAGTCACACACAGCTGAATGAGTGTCACACACATTACTATAACTCAGTCACACACATTACTGTAACTCAGTCACACACACCTGTATGAGTGTCACACATTACTATAACTCAGTCACACACAGCTGTATGAGTGTCACACACATTACTGTAACTCAGTCACACACAGCTGTATGAGTGTCACACACATTACTGTAACTCAGTCACACACAGCTGTATGAGTGTCAGACACATTACTGTAACTCAGTCACACACACCTGTATGAGTGTCACACATTACTATAACTCAGTCACACACACCTGTATGAGTGTCACACACATTAGTGTAACTCAGTCACACACAGCTGTATGAGTGTCACACATTACTATAACTCAGTCACACACAGCTGTATGAGTGTCACACATTACTATAACTCAGTCACACACATTACTGTAACTCAGTCACACACGGCTGTATGAGCGTCACACACATTACTGTAACTCAGTCACACACGGCTGTATGAGCGTCACACACATTACTGTAACTCAGTCACACACGGCTGTATGAGCGTCACACACATTACTGTAACTCAGTCACACACGGCTGTATGAGCGTCACACACATTACTGTAACTCAGTCACACACACCTGTATGAGTGTCACACATTACTGTAACTCAGTCACACACGGCTGTATGAGTGTCACACACATTACTGTAACTCAGTCACACACATTACTGTAACTCTGTCACACACAGCTGTATGAGTGTCACACACATTACTGTAACTCAGTCACACACGGCTGTATGAGTGTCACACACATTACTGTAACTCAGTCACACACAGCTGTATGAGTGTCACACACATTACTGTAACTCAGTCACACACAGCTGTATGAGTGTCACACACATTACTGTAACTCAGTCACACACATTACTGTAACTCAGTCACACACAGCTGTATGAGTGTCACACACATTACTGTAACTCAGTCACACACAGCTGTATGAGTGTCACACACATTACTGTAACTCAGTCACACACATTACTGTAACTCAGTCACACACAGCTGTATGAGTGTCACACACATTACTGTAACTCAGTCACACAGCTGTATGAGCGTCACACACATTACTGTAACTCAGTCACACACGGCTGTATGAGCGTCACACACATTACTGTAACTCAGTCACACACATTACTGTAACTCAGTCACACAGAGCTGTATGAGTGTCACACACATTACTGTAACTCAGTCACACACAGTTGTATGAGTGTCAAACACATTACTGTACCTCAGTCACACACAGCTGAATGAGTGTCACACACATTACTGTAACTGAGTCACACACAGCTGTATGAGTGTCACACACATTACTGTAACTCAGTCACACACATTACTGTAACTCAGTCACACACGGCTGTATGAGTGTCACACACATTACTGTAACTCAGTCACACACAGCTGTATGAGTGTCACACACATTACTGTAACTCAGTCACACACAGCTGTATGAGTGTCACACATTACTGTGACTCAGTCACACACGGCTGTATGAGTCTCACACATTACTGTATCTCAGTCACACACGGCTGTATGAGTGTCACACATTACTGTGACAGTCACACACGGCTGTATGAGTGTCACACATTACTGCAACTCAGTCACACACAGCTGTATGAGTGTCACACATTACTGTATCTCTTTCACACACGGCTGTATGAGTGTCACACATTACTGTATCTCAGTCACACACGGCTGTATGAGTGTCACACATTACTGTAACTCAGTCACACACATTACTGTAACTCAGTCACACACAGCTGTATGAGTGTCACACACATTACTGTAACTCAGTCACACACGGCTGTATGAGTGTCACAAACATTCCTGTAACTGTCACACACGGCTGTATGAGTGTCACACATTACTGTAACTCAGTCACACATGGCTGTATGAGTGTCACACACATTACTGTAACTCAGTCACACACGGCTGTATGAGTGTCACACATTACTGTAACTCAGTCACACATTACTGTATCTCAGTCACACACGGCTGTATGAGTGTCACACATTACTGTAACTCAGTCACACACGGCTGTATGAGTGTCACACACATTACTGTACCTCAGTCACACACATTACTGTAACTCTGTCACACACATTACTGTAACTCTGTCACACACATTACTGTAACTCAGTCACACACAGCTGTATGAGTGTCACACAGATTACTGTAACTCAGTCACACACATTACTGTAACTCAGTCACACACACGGCTGTATGAGTGTCACACACATTACTGTGACTCAGTCACACACGGCTGTATGAGTGTCACACATTACTGTAACTCAGTCACACATTACTGTAACTCAGTCACACATTACTGTAACTCAGTCACACACATTACTGTAACTCAGTCACACACATTACTGTAACTCAGTCACACACATTACTGTAACTCAGTCACACACAGCTGTATGAGTGTCACACAGATTACTGTAACTCAGTCACACACATTACTGTAACTCAGTCACACACATTACTGTAACTCAGTCACACACAGCTGTATGAGTGTCACACACATTACTGTAACTCAGTCACACACGGCTGTATGAGTGTCACACACATTACTGTATCTCAGTCACACACAGCTGTATGAGTGTCACACACATTACTGTAACTCAGTCACACACGGCTGTATGAGTGTCACACACATTACTGTAACTCAGTCACACACACCTGTATGAGTGTCACACACATTACTGTAACTCAGTCACACACACCTGTATGAGTGTCACACATTACTGTAACTCAGTCACACACAGCTGTATGAGCGTCACACACATTACTGTAAGTCAGTCACACTCATTACTGTAACTCAGTCACACACGGCTGTATGAGTGTCACACATTACTGTAACTCAGTCACACAGCTGTATGAGCGTCCCACATTACTGTAACTCAGTCACACACGGCTGTATGAGTGTCACACACATTACTGTAACTCAGTCACACACGGCTGTATGAGTGTCACACACATTACTGTAACTCAGTCACACACGGCTGTATGAGTGTCACACATTACTGTAACTCAGTCACACACGGCTGTATGAGCGTCACACATTACTGTAACTCAGTCACACACATTACTGTAACTCAGTCACACACGGCTGTATGAGTGTCACACACATTACTGTAACTCAGTCACACACGGCTGTATGAGTGTCACACACATTACTGTAACTCAGTCACACACAGCTGTTTGAGTGTCACACATTACTGTAACTCAGTCACACACGGCTGTATGAGCGTCACACATTACTGTAATTCAGTCACACACATTACTGTAACTCAGTCACACACGGCTGTATGAGTGTCACACATTACTATTACTCAGTCACACACAGCTGTATGAGTGTCACACATATTAGTGTAACTCAGTCACACACAGCTGTATGAGTGTCACACACATTACTGTACCTCAGTCACACACAGCTGTATGAGTGTCACACACATTACTGTAACTCAGTCACACACACCTGTATGAGTCACACATTACTATAACTCAGTCACACACGGCTGTATGAGTGTCACACACATTACTGTAACTCAGTCACACACAGCTGTATGAGTGTCACACACATTACTGTAACTCAGTCACACACAGCTCTATGAGTGTCACACACATTACTGTAACTCAGTCACACACGGCTGTATGAGTGTCACACACATTACTGTAACTCAGTCACACACAGCTGTATGAGTGTCACACATTACTGTAACTCAGTCACACACGGCTGTATGAGTGTCACACATTACTGTAACTCAGTCACACACGGCTGTATGAGCGTCACACACATTACTGTAACTCTGTCACACACACCTGTATGAGTGTCACACATTACTGTAACTCAGTCACACACGGCTGTATGAGTGTCACACACATTACTGTAACTCAGTCACACACGGCTGTATGAGCGTCACACACATTACTGTAACTCAGTCACACACAGCTGTATGAGTGTCACACACATTACTGTAACTCTGTCACACACATCTGTATGAGTGTCACACATTACTGTAACTCAGTCACACACAGCTGTATGAGTGTCACACACATTACTGTAACTCAGTCACACACGGCTGTATGAGCGTCACACACATTACTGTAACTCAGTCACACACAGCTGTATGAGTGTCACACACATTACTGTAACTCTGTCACACACATCTGTATGAGTGTCACACATTACTGTAACTCAGTCACACACAGCTGTATGAGTGTCACACACATTACTGTAACTCAGTCACACACAGCTGTATGAGTGTCACACATTACTATAACTCAGTCACACACATTACTGTAACTCAGTCACACACACCTGTATGAGTGTCACACATTACTATAACTCAGTCACACACAGCTGTATGAGTGTCACACACATTACTGTAACTCAGTCACACTCAGCTGTATGAGTGTCACACACATTACTGTAACTCAGTCACACACAGCTCTATGAGTGTCACACACATTACTGTAACTCAGTCACACACGGCTGTATGAGTGTCACACACATTACTGTAACTCAGTCACACACGGCTGTATGAGTGTCACACATTACTGTAACTCAGTCACACCCGGCTGTATGAGCGTCACACACATTACTGTAACTCAGTCACACACGGCTGTATGAGCGTCACACACATTACTGTAACTCAGTCACACACATTACTGTAACTCTGTCACACACGGCTGTATGAGTGTCACACGCATTACTGTAACTCAGTCACACACGGCTGTATGAGTGTCACACATTACTGTAACTCAGTCACACACGGCGGTATGAGTGTCACACACATTACTGTAACTCAGTCACACACGGCTGTATGAGTGTCACACACATTACTGTAACTCAGTCACACACAGCTGTATGAGTGTCACACACATTACTGTAACTCAGTCACACACAGCTGTATGAGTGTCACACACATTACTGTAACTCAGTCACACACATTACTGTAACTCAGTCACACAGAGCTGTATGAGTGTCACACACATTACTGTAACTCAGTCACACACAGCTGTATGAGTGTCACACACATTACTGTACCTCAGTCACACACAGCTGAATGAGTGTCACACACATTACTGTAACTCAGTCACACACAGCTGTATGAGTGTCACACACATTACTGTAACTCAGTCACACACAGCTGTATGAGTGTCACACACATTACTGTAACTGAGTCACACACAGCTGTATGAGTGTCACACACATTACTGTACCTCAGTCACACACAGCTGTATGAGTGTCACACACATTACTGTAACTGAGTCACACACAGCTGTATGAGTGTCACACACATTACTGTACCTCAGTCACACACGGCTGTATGAGTGTCACACATTACTGTAACTCAGTCACACATTACTGTAACTCTGTCACACACATTACTGTAACTCAGTCACACACATTACTGTAACTCAGTCACACACATTACTGTAACTCAGTCACACACATTACTGTAACTCAGTCACACACATTACTGTAACTCAGTCACACACATTACTGTAACTCAGTCACACACAGCTGTATGAGTGTCACACACATTACTGTAACTCAGTCACACACGGCTGTATGAGTGTCACACACATTACTGTAACTCAGTCACACACGGCTGTATGAGTGTCACACATTACTGTAACTCAGTCACACACAGCTGTATGAGTGTCACACACATTACTGTAACTCAGTCACACACGGCTGTATGAGTGTCACACACATTACTGTAACTCAGTCACACACGGCTGTATGAGTGTCACACACATTACTGTAACTCAGTCACACACGGCTGTATGAGTGTCACACACATTACTGTAAGTCAGTCACACTCATTACTGTAACTCAGTCACACACGGCTGTATGAGTGTCACACATTACTGTAACTCAGTCACACAGCTGTATGAGCGTCCCACATTACTGTAACTCAGTCACACACGGCTGTATGAGTGTCACACACATTACTGTAACTCAGTCACTCACGGCTGTATGAGTGTCACACACATTACTGTAACTCAGTCACACACGGCTGTATGAGTGTCACACACATTACTGTAACTCAGTCACACACAGCTGTATGAGTGTCACACATTACTGTAACTCAGTCACCCACGGCTGTATGAGCGTCACACATTACTGTAACTCAGTCACACACATTACTGTAACTCAGTCACACACGGCTGTATGAGTGTCACACATTACTATTACTCAGTCACACACAGCTGTATGAGTGTCACACACATGAGTGTAACTCAGTCACACTCAGCTGTATGAGTGTCACACACATTACTGTAACTCAGTCACACACAGCTGTATGAGTGTCACACACATTACTGTAACTCAGTCACACACAGCTCTATGAGTGTCACACACATTACTGTAACTCAGTCACACACGGCTGTATGAGTGTCACACACATTACTGTAACTCAGTCACACACAGCTGTATGAGTGTCACACATTACTGTAACTCAGTCACACACGGCTGTATGAGTGTCACACATTACTGTAACTCAGTCACACACGGCTGTATGAGCGTCACACACATTACTGTAACTCAGTCACACACAGCTGTATGAGTGTCACACACATTACTGTAACTCTGTCACACACACCTGTATGAGTGTCACACATTACTGTAACTCAGTCACACACAGCTGTATGAGTGTCACACACATTACTGTAACTCAGTCACACACAGCTGTATGAGTGTCACACACATTACTGTACCTCAGTCACACACAGCTGAATGAGTGTCACACACATTACTGTAACTCAGTCACACACACCTGTATGAGTGTCACACATTACTATAACTCAGTCACACACACCTGTATGAGTGTCACACACATTAGTGTAACTCAGTCACACACAGCTGTATGAGTGTCACACATTACTATAACTCAGTCACACACATTACTGTAACTCAGTCACACAAGGCTGTATGAGTGTCACACATTACTGTAACTCAGTCACACCCGGCTGTATGAGTGTCACACATTACTGTAACTCAGTCACACACGGCTGTATGAGCGTCACACACATTACTGTAACTCAGTCACACACGGCTGTATGAGTGTCACACACATTACTGTAACTCAGTCACACACACCTGTATGAGTGTCACACACATTACTGTAACTCAGTCACACACAGCTGTATGAGTGTCACACATTACTGTAACTCAGTCACACACGGCTGTATGAGTGTCACACATTACTGTAACTCAGTCACACACGGCTGTATGAGTGTCACACACATTACTGTAACTCTGTCACACACACCTGTATGAATGTCACACATTACTGTAACTCAGTCACACACAGCTGTATGAGTGTCACACACATTACTGTAACTCAGTCACACACAGCTGTATGAGTGTCACACACATTACTGTAACTCAGTCACACAGCTGTAGGAGTGTCACACACATTACTGTAACTCAGTCACACACACCTGTATGAGTGTCACACATTACTATAACTCAGTCACACACACCTGTATGAGTGTCACACACATTAGTGTAACTCAGTCACACACAGCTGTATGAGTGTCACACATTATTATAACTCAGTCACACACAGCTGTATGAGTGTCACACATTACTATAACTCAGTCACACACATTACTGTAACTCAGTCACACACGGCTGTATGAGCGTCACACACATTACTGTAACTCAGTCACACACGGCTGTATGAGCGTCACACACATTACTGTAACTCAGTCACACACGGCTGTATGACCGTCACACACATTACTGTAACTCAGTCACACACGGCTGTATGAGCGTCACACACATTACTGTAACTCAGTCACACACAGCTGTATGAGTGTCACACACATTACTGTAACTCAGTCACACACATTACTGTAACTCTGTCACACACGGCTTTATGAGTGTCACACGCATTACTGTAACTCAGTCACACACGGCTGTATGTCACACATTACTGTAACTCAGTCACACACGGCTGTATGAGCGTCACACACATTACAGTAACTCAGTCACACACGGCTGTATGAGTGTCACACATTACTGTAACTCAGTCACACACGGCTGTATGAGTGTCACACACATTACTGTAACTCAGTCACACACGGCTGTATGAGTGTCACACACATTACTGTAACTCAGTCACACACGGCTGTATGAGTGTCACACACATTACTGTAACTCAGTCACACACTGCTGTATGAGTGTCACACACATTACTGTAACTCAGTCACACACAGCTGTATGAGTGTCACACACATTACTGTAACTCAGTCACACACATTACTGTAACTCAGTCACACACAGCTGTATGAGTGTCACACACATTACTGTAACTCAGTCACACACAGCTGTATGAGCGTCACACACATTACTGTAACTCAGTCACACACGGCTGTATGAGCGTCACACACATTACTGTAACTCAGTCACACACATTACTGTAACTCAGTCACACAGAGCTGTATGAGTGTCACACACATTACTGTAACTCAGTCACACACAGCTGTATGAGTGTCACACACATTACTGTACCTCAGTCACACACAGCTGAATGAGTGTCACACACATTACTGTAACTCAGTCACACACAGCTGTATGAGTGTCACACACATTACTGTAACTCAGTCACACACAGCTGTATGAGTGTCACACACATTACTGTAACTCAGTCACACACAGCTGTATGAGTGTCACACACATTACTGTACCTCAGTCACACACGGCTGTATGAGTGTCACACACATTACTGTAACTGAGTCACACACAGCTGTATGAGTGTCACACACATTACTGTAACTCAGTCACACACATTACTGTAACTCAGTCACACACGGCTGTATGAGTGTCACACACATTACTGTAACTCAGTCACACACAGCTGTATTAGTGTCACACACATTACTGTAACTCAGTCACACACATTACTGTAACTCAGTCACACACGGCTGTATGAGTGTCACACACATTACTGTAACTCAGTCACACACAGCTGTATGAGTGTCACACACATTACTGTAAGTCAGTCACACTCATTACTGTAACTCAGTCACACACGGCTGTATGAGTGTCACACACATTACTGTAACTCAGTCACACACGGCTGTATGAGTGTCACACACATTACTGTAACTCAGTCACACACGGCTGTATGAGCGTCACACATTACTGTAACTCAGTCACACACATTACTGTAACTCAGTCACACACGGCTGTATGAGTGTCACACATTACTATTACTCAGTCACACACAGCTGTATGAGTGTCACACATATTAGTGTAACTCAGTCACACACAGCTGTATGAGTGTCACACACATTACTGTACCTCAGTCACACACAGCTGTATGAGTGTCACACACATTACTGTAACTCAGTCACACACACCTGTATGAGTGTCACACATTACTATAACTCAGTCACACACAGCTCTATGAGTGTCACACACATTACTGTAACTCAGTCACACTCAGCTGTATGAGTGTCACACACATTACTGTAACTCAGTCACACACAGCTGTATGAGTGTCACACACATTACTGTAACTCAGTCACACACAGCTCTATGAGTGTCACACACATTACTGTAACTCAGTCACACACGGCTGTATGAGTGTCACACACATTACTGTAACTCAGTCACACACAGCTGTATGAGTGTCACACATTACTGTAACTCAGTCACACACGGCTGTATGAGTGTCACACATTACTGTAACTCAGTCACACACGGCTGTATGAGCGTCACACACATTACTGTATCTCAGTCACACACAGCTGTATGAGTGTCACACACATTACTGTAACTCTGTCACACACAGCTGTATGAGTGTCACACATTACTGTAACTCAGTCACACACAGCTGTATGAGTGTCACACACATTACTGTAACTCAGTCACACACAGCTGTATGAGTGTCACACACATTACTGTAACTCAGTCACACACAGCTGTATGAGGGTCACACACATTACTGTACCTCAGTCACACACAGCTGAATGAGTGTCACACACATTACTGTAACTCAGTCACACACACCTGTATGAGTGTCACACATTACTATAACTCAGTCACACACACCTGTATGAGTGTCACACACATTAGTGTAACTCAGTCACACACAGCTGTATGAGTGTCACACATTACTATAACTCAGTCACACACATTACTGTAACTCAGTCACACAAGGCTGTATGAGTGTCACACATTACTGTAACTCAGTCACACACGGCTGTATGAGCGTCACACACATTACTGTAACTCAGTCACACACGGCTGTATGAGTGTCACACACATTACTGTAACTCAGTCACACACACCTGTATGAGTGTCACACATTGCTGTAACTCAGTCACACACAGCTGTATGAGTGTCACACATTACTGTAACTCAGTCACACACGGCTGTATGAGTGTCACACATTACTGTAACTCAGTCACACACGGCTGTATGAGTGTCACACACATTACTGTAACTCTGTCACACACACCTGTATGAATGTCACACATTACTGTAACTCAGTCACACACAGCTGTATGAGTGTCACACACATTACTGTAACTCAGTCACACACAGCTGTATGAGTGTCACACACATTACTGTAACTCAGTCACACAGCTGTAGGAGTGTCACACACATTCCTGTAACTCAGTCACACACACCTGTATGAGTGTCACACATTACTATAACTCAGTCACACACACCTGTATGAGTGTCACACACATTAGTGTAACTCAGTCACACACAGCTGTAT
This sequence comes from Taudactylus pleione, assembly GCA_031769625.1. Classification (NCBI taxonomy): domain Eukaryota; kingdom Metazoa; phylum Chordata; class Amphibia; order Anura; family Myobatrachidae; genus Taudactylus; species Taudactylus pleione. Next base: position 43,174 of record JAUIMM010001798.1, read on the forward strand.
GAGTGTCACACATTATTATAACTCAGTCATACACAGCTGTATGAGTGTCACACATTACTATAACTCAGTCACACACATTACTGTAACTCAGTCACACACGGCTGTATGAGCGTCACACACATTACTGTAACTCAGTCACACACGGCTGTATGAGCGTCACACACATTACTGTAACTCAGTCACACACGGCTGTATGACCGTCACACACATTACTGTAACTCAGTCACACACGGCTGTATGAGCGTCACACACATTACTGTAACTCAGTCACACACAGCTGTATGAGTGTCACACACATTACTGTAACTCAGTCACACACATTACTGTAACTCTGTCACACACGGCTTTATGAGTGTCACACGCATTACTGTAACTCAGTCACACACGGCTGTATGAGTGTCACACATTACTGTAACTCAGTCACACACGGCTGTATGAGCGTCACACACATTACTGTAACTCAGTCACACACGGCTGTATGAGTGTCACACATTACTGTAACTCAGTCACACACGGCTGTATGAGTGTCACACACATTACTGTAACTCAGTCACACACGGCTGTATGAGTGTCACACACATTACTGTAACTCAGTCACACACGGCTGTATGAGTGTCACACACATTACTGTAACTCAGTCACACACGGCTGTATGAGTATCACACACATTACTGTAACTCAGTCACACACATTACTGTAACTCAGTCACACAGAGCTGTATGAGTGTCACACACATTACTGTAACTCAGTCACACACAGCTGTATGAGTGTCACACACATTACTGTAACTCAGTCACACACAGCTGTGTGAGTGTCACACACATTACTGTAACTCAGTCACACACATTACTGTAACTCAGTCACACACGGCTGTATGAGTGTCACACATTACTATTACTCAGTCACACACAGCTGTATGAGTGTCACACATATTAGTGTAACTCAGTCACACACAGCTGTATGAGTGTCACACACATTACTGTACCTCAGTCACACACAGCTGTATGAGTGTCACACACATTACTGTAACTCAGTCACACACACCTGTATGAGTGTCACACATTACTATAACTCAGTCACACACAGCTCTATGAGTGTCACACACATTACTGTAACTCAGTCACACTCAGCTGTATGAGTGTCACACACATTACTGTAACTCAGTCACACACAGCTGTATGAGTGTCACACACATTACTGTAACTCAGTCACACACAGCTCTATGAGTGTCACACACATTACTGTAACTCAGTCACACACGGCTCTATGAGTGTCACACACATTACTGTAACTCAGTCACACACAGCTGTATGAGTGTCACACATTACTGTAACTCAGTCACACACGGCTGTATGAGTGTCACACATTACTGTAACTCAGTCACACACGGCTGTATGAGCGTCACACACATTACTGTATCTCAGTCACACACAGCTGTATGAGTGTCACACACATTACTGTAACTCTGTCACACACAGCTGTATGAGTGTCACACATTACTGTAACTCAGTCACACACAGCTGTATGAGTGTCACACACATTACTGTAACTCAGTCACACACAGCTGTATGAGTGTCACACACATTACTGTAACTCAGTCACACACAGCTGTATGAGTGTCACACACATTACTGTACCTCAGTCACACACAGCTGAATGAGTGTCACACACATTACTATAACTCAGTCACACACATTACTGTAACTCAGTCACACACGGCTGTATGAGTGTCACACACATTACTGTAACTCTGTCACACACACCTGTATGAGTGTCACACATTACTGTAACTCAGTCACACACAGCTGTATGAGTGTCACACACATTACTGTAACTCAGTCACACACAGCTGTATGAGTGTCACACACATTACTGTAACTCAGTCACACACAGCTGTATGAGTGTCAGACACATTACTGTAACTCAGTCACACACACCTGTATGAGTGTCACACATTACTATAACTCAGTCACACACACCTGTATGAGTGTCACACACATTAGTGTAACTCAGTCACACACAGCTGTATGAGTGTCACACATTACTATAACTCAGTCACACACAGCTGTATGAGTGTCACACATTACTATAACTCAGTCACACACATTACTGTAACTCAGTCACACACGGCTGTATGAGCGTCACACACATTACTGTAACTCAGTCACACACGGCTGTATGAGCGTCACACACATTACTGTAACTCAGTCACACACGGCTGTATGAGCGTCACACACATTACTGTAACTCAGTCACACACGGCTGTATGAGCGTCACACACATTACTGTAACTCAGTCACACACACCTGTATGAGTGTCACACATTACTGTAACTCAGTCACACACGGCTGTATGAGTGTCACACACATTACTGTAACTCAGTCACACACATTACTGTAACTCTGTCACACACGGCTGTATGAGTGTCACACGCATTACTGTAACTCAGTCACACACGGCTGTATGAGTGTCACACATTACTGTAACTCAGTCACACACGGCTGTATGAGTGTCACACACATTACTGTAACTCAGTCACACACGGCTGTATGAGTGTCACACACATTACTGTAACTCAGTCACACACAGCTGTATGAGTGTCACACACATTACTGTAACTCAGTCACACACAGCTGTATGAGTGTCACACACATTACTGTAACTCAGTCACACACATTACTGTAACTCAGTCACACACAGCTGTATGAGTGTCACACACATTACTGTAACTCAGTCACACACAGCTGTATGAGCGTCACACACATTCCTGTAACTCAGTCACACACGGCTGTATGAGCGTCACACACATTACTGTAACTCAGTCACACACGTTACTGTAACTCAGTCACACAGAGCTGTATGAGTGTCACACACATTACTGTAACTCAGTCACACACAGCTGTATGAGTGTCAAACACATTACTGTACCTCAGTCACACACAGCTGAATGAGTGTCACACACATTACTGTAACTGAGTCACACACAGCTGTATGAGTGTCACACACATTACTGTAACTCAGTCACACACATTACTGTAACTCAGTCACACACATTACTGTAACTCAGTCACACACGGCTGTATGAGTGTCACACACATTACTGTAACTCAATCACACACAGCTGTATGAGTGTCACACACATTACTGTAACTCAGTCACACACAGCTGTATGAGTGTCACACACATTACTGTAACTCAGTCACACACGGCTGTATGAGTCTCACACATTACTGTATCTCAGTCACACACGGCTGTATGAGTGTCACACATTACTGTGACAGTCACACACGGCTGTATGAGTGTCACACATTACTGCAACTCAGTCACACACAGCTGTATGAGTGTCACACATTACTGTATCTCTTTCACACACGGCTGTATGAGTGTCACACATTACTGTATCTCAGTCACACACGGCTGTATGTGCGTCACACATTACTGTGACTCAGTCACACACGGCTGTATGAGTGTCACACATTACTGTAACTCAGTCACACACATTACTGTAACTCAGTCACACACAGCTGTATGAGTGTCACACACATTACTGTAACTCAGTCACACACGGCTGTATGAGTGTCACAAACATTCCTGTAACTGTCACACACGGCTGTATGAGTGTCACACATTACTGTAACTCAGTCACACACGGCTGTATGAGTGTCACACACATTACTGTAACTCAGTCACACACGGCTGTATGAGTGTCACACATTACTGTAACTCAGTCACACATTACTGTATCTCAGTCACACACGGCTGTATGAGTGTCACACATTACTGTAACTCAGTCACACACGGCTGTATGAGTGTCACACACATTACTGTACCTCAGTCACACACATTACTGTAACTCTGGCACACACATTACTGTAACTCTGTCACACACATTACTGTAACTCAGTCACACACAGCTGTATGAGTGTCACACAGATTACTGTAACTCAGTCACACACATTACTGTAACTCAGTCACACACACGGCTGTATGAGTGTCACACACATTACTGTGACTCAGTCACACACGGCTGTATGAGTGTCACACATTACTGTAACTCAGTCACACATTACTGTAACTCAGTCACACATTACTGTAACTCAGTCACACACATTACTGTAACTCAGTCACACACATTACTGTAACTCAGTCACACACATTACTGTAACTCAGTCACACACAGCTGTATGAGTGTCACACAGATTACTGTAACTCAGTCACACACATTACTGTAACTCAGTCACACACATTACTGTAACTCAGTCACACACATTACTGTAACTCAGTCACACACAGCTGTATGAGTGTCACACACATTACTGTAACTCAGTCACACACGGCTGTATGAGTGTCACACACATTATTGTAACTCAGTCACACACGGCTGTATGAGTGTCACACACATTACTGTAACTCAGTCACACACACCTGTATGAGTGTCACACACATTACTGTAACTCAGTCACACACACCTGTATGAGTGTCACACATTACTGTAACTCAGTCACACACAGCTGTATGAGCGTCACACACATTACTGTAAGTCAGTCACACTCATTACTGTAACTCAGTCACACACGGCTGTATGAGTGTCACACATTACTGTAACTCAGTCACACAGCTGTATGAGCGTCCCACATTACTGTAACTCAGTCACACACGGCTGTATGAGTGTCACACACATTACTGTAACTCAGTCACACACGGCTGTATGAGTGTCACACATTACTGTAACTCAGTCACACACGGCTGTATGAGCGTCACACATTACTGTAACTCAGTCACACACATTACTGTAACTCAGTCACACACGGCTGTATGAGTGTCACACACATTACTGTAACTCAGTCACACACGGCTGTATGAGTGTCACACACTTTACTGTAACTCAGTCACACACAGCTGTTTGAGTGTCACACATTACTGTAACTCAGTCACACACGGCTGTATGAGCGTCACACATTACTGTAACTCAGTCACACACATTACTGTAACTCAGTCACACACGGCTGTATGAGTGTCACACATTACTATTACTCAGTCACACACAGCTGTATGAGTGTCACACATATTAGTGTAACTCAGTCACACACAGCTGTATGAGTGTCACACACATTACTGTACCTCAGTCACACACAGCTGTATGAGTGTCACACACATTACTGTAACTCAGTCACACACACCTGTATGAGTCACACATTACTATAACTCAGTCACACACGGCTGTATGAGTGTCACACACATTACTGTAACTCAGTCACACACAGCTGTATGAGTGTCACACACATTACTGTAACTCAGTCACACACAGCTCTATGAGTGTCACACACATTACTGTAACTCAGTCACACACGGCTGTATGAGTGTCACACACATTACTGTAACTCAGTCACACACAGCTGTATGAGTGTCACACATTACTGTAACTCAGTCACACACGGCTGTATGAGTGTCACACATTACTGTAACTCAGTCACACACGGCTGTATGAGCGTCACACACATTACTGTAACTCTGTCACACACACCTGTATGAGTGTCACACATTACTGTAACTCAGTCACACACGGCTGTATGAGTGTCACACACATTACTGTAACTCAGTCACACACAGCTGTATGAGTGTCACACATTACTGTAACTCAGTCACACATTACTGTAACTCAGTCACACACGGCTGTATGAGCGTCACACACATTACTGTAACTCAGTCACACACAGCTGTATGAGTGTCACACACATTACTGTAACTCTGTCACACACATCTGTATGAGTGTCACACATTACTGTAACTCAGTCACACACAGCTGTATGAGTGTCACACATATTACTGTAACTCAGTCACACACAGCTGTATGAGTGTCACACATTACTATAACTCAGTCACACACATTACTGTAACTCAGTCACACACACCTGTATGAGTGTCACACATTACTATAACTCAGTCACACACAGCTGTATGAGTGTCACACACATTACTGTAACTCAGTCACACTCAGCTGTATGAGTGTCACACACATTACTGTAACTCAGTCACACACAGCTCTATGAGTGTCACACACATTACTGTAACTCAGTCACACACGGCTGTATGAGTGTCACACACACTACTGTAACTCAGTCACACACGGCTGTATGAGTGTCACACATTACTGTAACTCAGTCACACACGGCTGTATGAGCGTCACACACATTACTGTAACTCAGTCACACACAGCTCTATGAGTGTCACACACATTACTGTAACTCAGTCACACACGGCTGTATGAGTGTCACACATTACTGTAACTCAGTCACACCCGGCTGTATGAGCGTCACACACATTACTGTAACTCAGTCACACACGGCTGTATGAGCGTCACACACATTACTGTAACTCAGTCACACACATTACTGTAACTCTGTCACACACGGCTGTATGAGTGTCACACGCATTACTGTAACTCAGTCACACACGGCTGTATGAGTGTCACACATTACTGTAACTCAGTCACACACGGCGGTATGAGTGTCACACACATTACTGTAACTCAGTCACACACGGCTGTATGAGTGTCACACACATTACTGTAACTCAGTCACACACAGCTGTATGAGTGTCACACACATTACTGTAACTCAGTCACACACAGCTGTATGAGTGTCACACACATTACTGTAACTCAGTCACACACATTACTGTAACTCAGTCACACAGAGCTGTATGAGTGTCACACACATTACTGTAACTCAGTCACACACAGCTGTATGAGTGTCACACACATTACTGTACCTCAGTCACACACAGCTGAATGAGTGTCACACAAATTACTGTAACTCAGTCACACACAGCTGTATGAGTGTCACACACATTACTGTAACTGAGTCACACACAGCTGTATGAGTGTCACACACATTACTGTACCTCAGTCACACACAGCTGTATGAGTGTCACACACATTACTGTAACTGAGTCACACACAGCTGTATGAGTGTCACACACATTACTGTACCTCAGTCACACACGGCTGTATGAGTGTCACACATTACTGTAACTCAGTCACACATTACTGTAACTCTGTCACACACATTACTGTAACTCAGTCACACACATTACTGTAACTCAGTCACACACATTACTGTAACTCAGTCACACACATTACTGTAACTCAGTCACACACATTACTGTAACTCAGTCACACACATTACTGTAACTCAGTCACACACAGCTGTATGAGTGTCACACACATTACTGTAACTCAGTCACACACGGCTGTATGAGTGTCACACACATTACTGTAACTCAGTCACACACGGCTGTATGAGTGTCACACATTACTGTAACTCAGTCACACACGGCTGTATGAGTGTCACACATATTACTGTAACTCAGTCACACACGGCTGTATGAGTGTCACACACATTACTGTAACTCAGTCACACACGGCTGTATGAGTGTCACACACATTACTGTAAGTCAGTCACACTCATTACTGTAACTCAGTCACACACGGCTGTATGAGTGTCACACATTACTGTAACTCAGTCACACAGCTGTATGAGCGTCCCACATTACTGTAACTCAGTCACACACGGCTGTATGAGTGTCACACACATTACTGTAACTCAGTCACTCACGGCTGTATGAGTGTCACACACATTACTGTAACTCAGTCACACACGGCTGTATGAGTGTCACACACATTACTGTAACTCAGTCACACACAGCTGTATGAGTGTCACACATTACTGTAACTCAGTCACCCACGGCTGTATGAGCGTCACACACATTACTGTAACTCAGTCACACACATTACTGTAACTCAGTCACACACGGCTGTATGAGTGTCACACATTACTATTACTCAGTCACACACAGCTGTATGAGTGTCACACACATGAGTGTAACTCAGTCACACTCAGCTGTATGAGTGTCACACACATTACTGTAACTCAGTCACACACAGCTGTATGAGTGTCACACACATTACTGTAACTCAGTCACACACAGCTCTATGAGTGTCACACACATTACTGTAACTCAGTCACACACGGCTGTATGAGTGTCACACACATTACTGTAACTCAGTCACACACAGCTGTATGAGTGTCACACATTACTGTAACTCAGTCACACACGGCTGTATGAGTGTCACACATTACTGTAACTCAGTCACACACGGCTGTATGAGCGTCACACACATTACTGTAACTCAGTCACACACAGCTGTATGAGTGTCACACACATTACTGTAACTCTGTCACACACACCTGTATGAGTGTCACACATTACTGTAACTCAGTCACACACAGCTGTATGAGTGTCACACACATTACTGTAACTCAGTCACACACAGCTGTATGAGTGTCACACACATTACTGTACCTCAGTCACACACAGCTGAATGAGTGTCACACACATTACTGTAACTCAGTCACACACACCTGTATGAGTGTCACACATTACTATAACTCAGTCACACACACCTGTATGAGTGTCACACACATTAGTGTAACTCAGTCACACACATTACTGTAACTCAGTCACACAAGGCTGTATGAGTGTCACACATTACTGTAACTCAGTCACACCCGACTGTATGAGTGTCACACATTACTGTAACTCAGTCACACACGGCTGTATGAGCGTCACACACATTACTGTAACTCAGTCACACACGGCTGTATGAGTGTCACACACATTACTGTAACTCAGTCACCCACACCTGTATGAGTGTCACACATTACTGTAACTCAGTCACACACAGCTGTATGAGTGTCACACATTACTGTAACTCAGTCACACACGGCTGTATGAGTGTCACACATTACTGTAACTCAGTCACACACGGCTGTATGAGTGTCACACACATTACTGTAACTCTGTCACACACACCTGTATGAATGTCACACATTACTGTAACTCAGTCACACACAGCTGTATGAGTGTCACACACATTACTGTAACTCAGTCACACACAGCTGTATGAGTGTCACACACATTACTGTAACTCAGTCACACACAGCTGTAGGAGTGTCACACACATTACTGTAACTCAGTCACACACACCTGTATGAGTGTCACACATTACTATAACTCAGTCACACACACCTGTATGAGTGTCACACACATTAGTGTAACTCAGTCACACACAGCTGTATGAGTGTCACACATTATTATAACTCAGTCACACACATTACTGTAACTCAGTCACACACGGCTGTATGAGCGTCACACACATTACTGTAACTCAGTCACACACGGCTGTATGAGCGTCACACACATTACTGTAACTCAGTCACACACGGCTGTATGAGCGTCACACACATTACTGTAACTCAGTCACACACGGCTGTATGAGCGTCACACACATTACTGTAACTCAGTCACACACAGCTGTATGAGTGTCACACACATTACTGTAACTCAGTCACACACATTACTGTAACTCTGTCACACACGGCTTTATGAGTGTCACACGCATTACTGTAACTCAGTCACACACGGCTGTATGAGTGTCACACATTACTGTAACTCAGTCACACACGGCTGTATGAGCGTCACACACATTACTGTAACTCAGTCACACACGGCTGTATGAGTGTCACACATTACTGTAACTCAGTCACACACGGCTGTATGAGTGTCACACACATTACTGTAACTCTGTCACACACGGCTTTATGAGTGTCACACGCATTACTGTAACTCAGTCACACACGGCTGTATGAGTGTCACACATTACTGTAACTCAGTCACACACGGCTGTATGAGCGTCACACACATTACTGTAACTCAGTCACACACGGCTGTATGAGTGTCACACATTACTGTAACTCAGTCACACACGGCTGTATGAGTGTCACACACATTACTGTAACTCAGTCACACACGGCTGTATGAGTGTCACACACATTACTGTAACTCAGTCACACACTGCTGTATGAGTGTCACACACATTACTGTAACTCAGTCACACACAGCTGTATGAGTGTCACACACATTACTGTAACTCAGTCACACACATTACTGTAACTCAGTCACACACATTACTGTAACTCAGTCACACACAGCTGTATGAGTGTCACACACATTACTGTAACTCAGTCACACACAGCTCTATGAGTGTCACACACATTACTGTAACTCAGTCACACACGGCTGTATGAGTGTCACACACATTACTGTAACTCAGTCACACACAGCTGTATGAGCGTCACACACATTACTGTAACTCAGTCACACACAGCTGTATGAGCGTCACACACATTACTGTAACTCAGTCACACACGGCTGTATGAGCGTCACACACATTACTGTAACTCAGTCACACACATTACTGTAACTCAGTCACACAGAGCTGTATGAGTGCCACACACATTACTGTAACTCAGTCACACACAGCTGTATGAGTGTCACACACATTACTGTACCTCAGTCACACACAGCTGAATGAGTGTCACACACATTACTGTAACTCAGTCACACACAGCTGTATGAGTGTCACACACATTACTGTAACTCAGTCACACACAGCTGAATGAGTGTCACACACATTACTGTAACTCAGTCACACACACCTGTATGAGTGTCACACATTACTATAACTCAGTCACACACAGCTGAATGAGTGTCACACACATTACTGTAACTCAGTCACACACACCTGTATGAGTGTCACACATTACTATAACTCAGTCACACACACCTGTATGAGTGTCACACACATTAGTGTAACTCAGTCACACACAGCTGTATGAGTGTCACACATTACTATAACTCAGTCACACACATTACTGTAACTCAGTCACACACACCTGTATGAGTGTCACACATTACTATAACTCAGTCACACACAGCTGTATGAGCGTCACACACATTACTGTAACTCAGTCACACACGGCTGTATGAGCGTCACACACATTACTGTAACTCAGTCACACACATTACTGTAACTCAGTCACACAGAGCTGTTTGAGTGTCACACACATTACTGTAACTCAGTCACACACAGCTGTATGAGTGTCACACACATTACTGTACCTCAGTCACACACAGCTGAATGAGTGTCACACACATTACTGTAACTGAGTCACACACAGCTGTATGAGTGTCACACACATTACTGTAACTCAGTCACACATAGCTGTATGAGTGTCACACACATTACTGTAACTCTGTCACACACATTACTGTAACTCAGTCACACACAGCTGTATGAGAGTCACACACATTACTGTAACTCAATCACACACAGCTGTATGAGTGTCACACACATTACTGTAACTCAGTCACACACATTACTGTAACTCAGTCACACACATTACTGTAACTCAGTCACACACGGCTGTATGAGTGTCACACACATTACTGTAACTCAATCACACACAGCTGTATGAGTGTCACACACATTACTGTAACTCAGTCACACACGGCTGTATGAGTCTCACACATTACTGTATCTCAGTCACACACGGCTGTATGAGTGTCACACATTACTGTGACTCAGTCACACACGGCTGTATGAGTGTCACACATTACTGCAACTCAGTCACACACAGCTGTATGAGTGTCACACATTACTGTATCTCTTTCACACACGGCTGTATGTGCGTCACACATTACTGTGACTCAGTCACACACGGCTCTATGAGTGTCACACATTACTGTAACTCAGTCACACACATTACTGTAACTCAGTCACACACATTACTGTAACTCAGTCACACACATTACTGTAACTCAGTCACACACATTACTGTAACTCAGTCACACACGGCTGTATGAGTGTCACACACATTACTGTAACTCAGTCACACACGGCTGTATGAGTGTCACACATTACTGTAACTCAGTCACACATTACTGTATCTCAGTCACACACGGCTGTATGAGTGTCACACACATTACTGTACCTCAGTCACACACATTACTGTAACTCTGTCACACACATTACTGTAACTCTGTCACACACATTACTGTAACTCAGTCACACACAGCTGTATGAGTGTCACACAGATTACTGTATCTCAGTCACACACATTACTGTAACTCAGTCACACACACGGCTGTATGAGTGTCACACACATTACTGTGACTCAGTCACACACGGCTGTATGAGTGTCACACATTACTGTAACTCAGTCACACACATTACTGTAACTCAGTCACACACATTACTGTAACTCAGTCACACACATTACTGTAACTCAGTCACACACAGCTGTATGAGTGTCACACAGATTACTGTAACTCAGTCACACACATTACTGTAACTCAGTCACACACATTACTGTAACTCAGTCACACACAGCTGTATGAGTGTCACACACATTACTGTAACTCAGTCACACACGGCTGTATGAGTGTCACACACATTACTGTATCTCAGTCACACACAGCTGTATGAGTGTCACACACATTACTGTAACTCAGTCACACACGGCTGTATGAGTGTCACACACATTACTGTAACTCAGTCACACACACCTGTATGAGTGTCACACACATTACTGTAACTCAGTCACACACACCTGTATGAGTGTCACACATTACTGTAACTCAGTCACACACAGCTGTATGAGTGTCACACATTACTGTAAGTCAGTCACACTCATTACTGTAACTCAGTCACACACGGCTGTATGAGTGTCACACATTACTGTAACTCAGTCACACAGCTGTATGAGCGTCCCACATTACTGTAACTCAGTCACACACGGCTGTATGAGTGTCACACACATTACTGTAACTCAGTCACACACGGCTGTATGAGTGTCACACACATTACTGTAACTCAGTCACACACGGCTGTATGAGTGTCACACACATTACTGTAACTCAGTCACACACAGCTGTTTGAGTGTCACACATTACTGTAACTCAGTCACACACGGCTGTATGAGCGTCACACATTACTGTAACTCAGTCACACACATTACTGTAACTCAGTCACACACATTACTGTAACTCAGTCACACACGGCTGTATGAGTGTCACACATATTAGTGTAACTCAGTCACACACAGCTGTATGAGTGTCACACACATTACTGTACCTCAGTCACACACAGCTGTATGAGTGTCACACACATTACTGTAACTCAGTCACACACACCTGTATGAGTCACACATTACTATAACTCAGTCACACACGGCTGTATGAGTGTCACACACATTACTGTAACTCAGTCACACACAGCTGTATGAGTGTCACACACATTACTGTAACTCAGTCACACACAGCTCTATGAGTGTCACACACATTACTGTAACTCAGTCACACACGGCTGTATGAGTGTCACACACATTACTGTAACTCAGTCACACACAGCTGTATGAGTGTCACACATTACTGTAACTCAGTCACACACGGCTGTATGAGTGTCACACATTACTGTAACTCAGTCACACACGGCTGTATGAGCGTCACACACATTACTGTAACTCTGTCACACACACCTGTATGAGTGTCACACATTACTGTAACTCAGTCACACACGGCTGTATGAGTGTCACACACATTACTGTAACTCAGTCACACACAGCTGTATGAGTGTCACACATTACTGTAACTCAGTCACACATTACTGTAACTCAGTCACACACGGCTGTATGAGCGTCACACACATTACTGTAACTCAGTCACACACAGCTGTATGAGTGTCACACACATTACTGTAACTCTGTCACACACATCTGTATGAGTGTCACACATTACTGTAACTCAGTCACACACAGCTGTATGAGTGTCACACACATTACTGTAACTCAGTCACACACAGCTGTATGAGTGTCACACATTACTATAACTCAGTCACACACATTACTGTAACTCAGTCACACACACCTGTATGAGTGTCACACATTACTATAACTCAGTCACACACAGCTGTATGAGTGTCACACACATTACTGTAACTCAGTCACACTCAGCTGTATGAGTGTCACACACATTACTGTAACTCAGTCACACACGGCTCTATGAGTGTCACACACATTACTGTAACTCAGTCACACACGGCTGTATGAGTGTCACACACATTACTGTAACTCAGTCACACACGGCTGTATGAGTGTCACACATTACTGTAACTCAGTCACACACGGCTGTATGAGCGTCACACACATTACTGTAACTCAGTCACACACAGCTCTATGAGTGTCACACACATTACTGTAACTCAGTCACACACGGCTGTATGAGTGTCACACATTACTGTAACTCAGTCACACCCGGCTGTATGAGTGTCACACATTACTGTAACTCAGTCACACACGGCTGTATGAGCGTCACACACATTACTGTAACTCAGTCACACACGGCTGTATGAGTGTCACACACATTACTGTAACTCTGTCACACACACCTGTATGAGTGTCACACATTACTGTAACTCAGTCACACACAGCTGTATGAGTGTCACACACATTACTGTAACTCAGTCACACACAGCTGTATGAGTATCACACACATTACTGTAACTCTGTCACACACGGCTGTATGAGTGTCACACGCATTACTGTAACTCAGTCACACACGGCTGTATGAGTGTCACACATTACTGTAACTCAGTCACACACGGCTGTATGAGTGTCACACACATTACTGTAACTCAGTCACACACGGCTGTATGAGTGTCACACACATTACTGTAACTCAGTCACACACAGCTGTATGAGTGTCACACACATTACTGTAACTCAGTCACACACATTACTGTAACTCAGTCACACACAGCTGTATGAGCGTCACACACATTACTGTAACTCAGTCACACACGGCTGTATGAGCGTCACACACATTACTGTAACTCAGTCACACACATTACTGTAACTCAGTCACACAGAGCTGTATGAGTGTCACACACATTACTGTAACTCAGTCACACACAGCTGTATGAGTGTCACACACATTACTGTAACTCAGTCACACACAGCTGTATGAGTGTCACACACATTACTGTACCTCAGTCACACACAGCTGAATGAGTGTCACACACATTACTGTAACTCAGTCACACACACCTGTATGAGTGTCACACACATTACTGTAACTCAGTCACACACAGCTGTATGAGTGTCACACACATTACTGTAACTCAGTCACACACAGCTGTATCAGTGTCACACACATTACTGTAACTGAGTCACACACAGCTGTATGAGTGTCACACACATTACTGTACCTCAGTCACACACAGCTGTATGAGTGTCACACACATTACTGTAACTGAGTCACACACAGCTGTATGAGTGTCACACACATTACTGTACCTCAGTCACACACAGCTGTGTGAGTGTCACACACATTACTGTAACTCTGTCACACACATTACTGTAACTCAGTCACACACAGCTGTATGAGAGTCACACAGATTACTGTAACTCAGTCACACACATTACTGTAACTCAGTCACACACATTACTGTAACTCAGTCACACGGCTGTATGAGTGTCACACACATTACTGTAACTCAGTCACACACAGCTGTATGAGTGTCACACACATTACTGTAACTCAGTCACACACAGCTGTATGAGTGTCACACACATTACTGTAACTCAGTCACACACGGCTGTATGAGTCTCACACATTACTGTATCTCTTTCACACGGCTGTATGAGTGTCACACATTACTGTATCTCAGTCACACACGGCTGTATGTGCGTCACACATTACTGTGACTCAGTCACACACGGCTGTATGAGTGTCACACATTACTGCAACTCAGTCACACACAGCTGTATGAGTGTCACACATTACTGTATCTCTTTCACACACGGCTGTATGAGTGTCACACATTACTGTAACTCAGTCACACACATTACTGTAACTCAGTCACACACATTACTGTAACTCAGTCACACAGCTGTATGAGTGTCACACACATTACTGTATCTCAGTCACACACGGCTGTATGTGCGTCACACATTACTGTGACTCAGTCACACACGGCTGTATGAGTGTCACACATTACTGCGACTCAGTCGCACACGGCTGTATGAGTGTCACACATTACTGTACCTCAGTCACACACATTACTGTAACTCAGTCACACACATTACTGTAACTCAGTCACACACATTACTGAAACTCAGTCACACACAGCTGTATGAGTGTCACACACATTACTGTATCTCAGTCACACACGGCTGTATGAGTGTCACACACATTACTGTAACTCAGTCACACACAGCTGTATGAGTGTCAAACACATTACTGTAACTCAGTCACACACGGCTGTATGAGTGTCACACACATTACTGTAACTCAGTCACACAAGGCTGTATGAGTGTCACACATTACTGTAACTCAGTCACACCCGACTGTATGAGTGTCACACATTACTGTAACTCAGTCACACACGGCTGTATGAGCGTCACACACATTACTGTAACTCAGTCACACACGGCTGTATGAGTGTCACACACATTACTGTAACTCAGTCACACACACCTGTATGAGTGTCACACATTACTGTAACTCAGTCACACACAGCTGTATGAGTGTCACACATTACTGTAACTCAGTCACACACGGCTGTATGAGTGTCACACATTACTGTAACTCAGTCACACACGGCTGTATGAGTGTCACACACATTACTGTAACTCTGTCACACACACCTGTATGAATGTCACACATTACTGTAACTCAGTCACACACAGCTGTATGAGTGTCACACACATTACTGTAACTCAGTCACACACAGCTGTATGAGTGTCACACACATTACTGTAACTCAGTCACACAGCTGTAGGAGTGTCACACACATTACTGTAACTCAGTCACACACACCTGTATGAGTGTCACACATTACTATAACTCAGTCACACACACCTGTATGAGTGTCACACACATTAGTGTAACTCAGTCACACACAGCTGTATGAGTGTCACACATTATTATAACTCAGTCACACACATTACTGTAACTCAGTCACACACGGCTGTATGAGCGTCACACACATTACTGTAACTCAGTCACACACGGCTGTATGAGCGTCACACACATTACTGTAACTCAGTCACACACGGCTGTATGAGCGTCACACACATTACTGTAACTCAGTCACACACGGCTGTATGAGCGTCACACACATTACTGTAACTCAGTCACACACAGCTGTATGAGTGTCACACACATTACTGTAACTCAGTCACACACATTACTGTAACTCTGTCACACACGGCTTTATGAGTGTCACACGCATTACTGTAACTCAGTCACACACGGCTGTATGAGTGTCACACATTACTGTAACTCAGTCACACACGGCTGTATGAGCGTCACACACATTACTGTAACTCAGTCACACACGGCTGTATGAGTGTCACACATTACTGTAACTCAGTCACACACGGCTGTATGAGTGTCACACACATTACTGTAACTCTGTCACACACGGCTTTATGAGTGTCACACGCATTACTGTAACTCAGTCACACACGGCTGTATGAGTGTCACACATTACTGTAACTCAGTCACACACGGCTGTATGAGCGTCACACACATTACTGTAACTCAGTCACACACGGCTGTATGAGTGTCACACATTACTGTAACTCAGTCACACACGGCTGTATGAGTGTCACACACATTACTGTAACTCAGTCACACACTGCTGTATGAGTGTCACACACATTACTGTAACTCAGTCACACACAGCTGTATGAGTGTCACACACATTACTGTAACTCAGTCACACACATTACTGTAACTCAGTCACACACAGCTGTATGAGTGTCACACACATTACTGTAACTCAGTCACACACAGCTGTATGAGCGTCACACACATTACTGTAACTCAGTCACACACAGCTGTATGAGCGTCACACACATTACTGTAACTCAGTCACACACGGCTGTATGAGCGTCACACACATTACTGTAACTCAGTCACACACATTACTGTAACTCAGTCACACAGAGCTGTATGAGTGCCACACACATTACTGTAACTCAGTCACACACAGCTGTATGAGTGTCACACACATTACTGTACCTCAGTCACACACAGCTGAATGAGTGTCACACACATTACTGTAACTCAGTCACACACAGCTGTATGAGTGTCACACACATTACTGTAACTCAGTCACACACAGCTGAATGAGTGTCACACACATTACTGTAACTCAGTCACACACACCTGTATGAGTGTCACACATTACTATAACTCAGTCACACACAGCTGAATGAGTGTCACACACATTACTGTAACTCAGTCACACACACCTGTATGAGTGTCACACATTACTATAACTCAGTCACACACACCTGTATGAGTGTCACACACATTAGTGTAACTCAGTCACACACAGCTGTATGAGTGTCACACATTACTATAACTCAGTCACACACATTACTGTAACTCAGTCACACACACCTGTATGAGTGTCACACATTACTATAACTCAGTCACACACAGCTGTATGAGCGTCACACACATTACTGTAACTCAGTCACACACGGCTGTATGAGCGTCACACACATTACTGTAACTCAGTCACACACATTACTGTAACTCAGTCACACAGAGCTGTTTGAGTGTCACACACATTACTGTAACTCAGTCACACACAGCTGTATGAGTGTCACACACATTACTGTACCTCAGTCACACACAGCTGAATGAGTGTCACACACATTACTGTAACTGAGTCACACACAGCTGTATGAGTGTCACACACATTACTGTAACTCAGTCACACATAGCTGTATGAGTGTCACACACATTACTGTAACTCTGTCACACACATTACTGTAACTCAGTCACACACAGCTGTATGAGAGTCACACACATTACTGTAACTCAATCACACACAGCTGTATGAGTGTCACACACATTACTGTAACTCAGTCACACACATTACTGTAACTCAGTCACACACATTACTGTAACTCAGTCACACACGGCTGTATGAGTGTCACACACATTACTGTAACTCAATCACACACAGCTGTATGAGTGTCACACACATTACTGTAACTCAGTCACACACGGCTGTATGAGTCTCACACATTACTGTATCTCAGTCACACACGGCTGTATGAGTGTCACACATTACTGTGACTCAGTCACACACGGCTGTATGAGTGTCACACATTACTGCAACTCAGTCACACACAGCTGTATGAGTGTCACACATTACTGTATCTCTTTCACACACGGCTGTATGTGCGTCACACATTACTGTGACTCAGTCACACACGGCTCTATGAGTGTCACACATTACTGTAACTCAGTCACACACATTACTGTAACTCAGTCACACACATTACTGTAACTCAGTCACACACATTACTGTAACTCAGTCACACACATTACTGTAACTCAGTCACACACAGCTGTATGAGTGTCACACACATTACTGTAACTCAGTCACACACGGCTGTATGAGTGTCACAAACATTACTGTAACTGTCACACACGGCTGTATGAGTGTCACACATTACTGTAACTCAGTCACACACGGCTGTATGAGTGTCACACACATTACTGTAACTCAGTCACACACGGCTGTATGAGTGTCACACATTACTGTAACTCAGTCACACATTACTGTATCTCAGTCACACACGGCTGTATGAGTGTCACACACATTACTGTACCTCAGTCACACACATTACTGTAACTCTGTCACACACATTACTGTAACTCTGTCACACACATTACTGTAACTCAGTCACACACAGCTGTATGAGTGTCACACAGATTACTGTATCTCAGTCACACACATTACTGTAACTCAGTCACACACACGGCTGTATGAGTGTCACACACATTACTGTGACTCAGTCACACACGGCTGTATGAGTGTCACACATTACTGTAACTCAGTCACACACATTACTGTAACTCAGTCACACACATTACTGTAACTCAGTCACACACATTACTGTAACTCAGTCACACACAGCTGTATGAGTGTCACACAGATTACTGTAACTCAGTCACACACATTACTGTAACTCAGTCACACACATTACTGTAACTCAGTCACACACAGCTGTATGAGTGTCACACACATTACTGTAACTCAGTCACACACGGCTGTATGAGTGTCACACACATTACTGTATCTCAGTCACACACAGCTGTATGAGTGTCACACACATTACTGTAACTCAGTCACACACGGCTGTATGAGTGTCACACACATTACTGTAACTCAGTCACACACACCTGTATGAGTGTCACACACATTACTGTAACTCAGTCACACACACCTGTATGAGTGTCACACATTACTGTAACTCAGTCACACACGGCTGTATGAGTGTCACACATTACTGTAAGTCAGTCACACTCATTACTGTAACTCAGTCACACACGGCTGTATGAGTGTCACACATTACTGTAACTCAGTCACACAGCTGTATGAGCGTCCCACATTACTGTAACTCAGTCACACACGGCTGTATGAGTGTCACACACATTACTGTAACTCAGTCACACACGGCTGTATGAGTGTCACACACATTACTGTAACTCAGTCACACACGGCTGTATGAGTGTCACACACATTACTGTAACTCAGTCACACACAGCTGTTTGAGTGTCACACATTACTGTAACTCAGTCACACACGGCTGTATGAGCGTCACACATTACTGTAACTCAGTCACACACATTACTGTAACTCAGTCACACACATTACTGTAACTCAGTCACACACGGCTGTATGAGTGTCACACATATTAGTGTAACTCAGTCACACACAGCTGTATGAGTGTCACACACATTACTGTACCTCAGTCACACACAGCTGTATGAGTGTCACACACATTACTGTAACTCAGTCACACACACCTGTATGAGTCACACATTACTATAACTCAGTCACACACGGCTGTATGAGTGTCACACACATTACTGTAACTCAGTCACACACAGCTGTATGAGTGTCACACACATTACTGTAACTCAGTCACACACAGCTCTATGAGTGTCACACACATTACTGTAACTCAGTCACACACGGCTGTATGAGTGTCACACACATTACTGTAACTCAGTCACACACAGCTGTATGAGTGTCACACATTACTGTAACTCAGTCACACACACCTGTATGAGTGTCACACATTACTGTAACTCAGTCACACACAGCTGTATGAGTGTCACACATTACTGTAACTCAGTCACACACGGCTGTATGAGTGTCACACATTACTGTAACTCAGTCACACAGCTGTATGAGCGTCCCACATTACTGTAACTCAGTCACACACGGCTGTATGAGTGTCACACACATTACTGTAACTCAGTCACACACGGCTGTATGAGTGTCACACACATTACTGTAACTCAGTCACACACAGCTGTTTGAGTGTCACACATTACTGTAACTCAGTCACACACGGCTGTATGAGCGTCACACATTACTGTAACTCAGTCACACACATTACTGTAACTCAGTCACACACATTACTGTAACTCAGTCACACACGGCTGTATGAGTGTCACACATATTAGTGTAACTCAGTCACACACAGCTGTATGAGTGTCACACACATTACTGTACCTCAGTCACACACAGCTGTATGAGTGTCACACACATTACTGTAACTCAGTCACACACACCTGTATGAGTCACACATTACTATAACTCAGTCACACACGGCTGTATGAGTGTCACACACATTACTGTAACTCAGTCACACACAGCTGTATGAGTGTCACACACATTACTGTAACTCAGTCACACACAGCTCTATGAGTGTCACACACATTACTGTAACTCAGTCACACACGGCTGTATGAGTGTCACACACATTACTGTAACTCAGTCACACACAGCTGTATGAGTGTCACACATTACTGTAACTCAGTCACACACGGCTGTATGAGTGTCACACATTACTGTAACTCAGTCACACACGGCTGTATGAGCGTCACACACATTACTGTAACTCTGTCACACACACCTGTATGAGTGTCACACATTACTGTAACTCAGTCACACACGGCTGTATGAGTGTCACACACATTACTGTAACTCAGTCACACACAGCTGTATGAGTGTCACACATTACTGTAACTCAGTCACACATTACTGTAACTCAGTCACACACGGCTGTATGAGCGTCACACACATTACTGTAACTCAGTCACACACAGCTGTATGAGTGTCACACACATTACTGTAACTCTGTCACACACATCTGTATGAGTGTCACACATTACTGTAACTCAGTCACACACAGCTGTATGAGTGTCACACACATTACTGTAACTCAGTCACACACAGCTGTATGAGTGTCACACATTACTATAACTCAGTCACACACATTACTGTAACTCAGTCACACACACCTGTATGAGTGTCACACATTACTATAACTCAGTCACACACAGCTGTATGAGTGTCACACACATTACTGTAACTCAGTCACACTCAGCTGTATGAGTGTCACACACATTACTGTAACTCAGTCACACACGGCTCTATGAGTGTCACACACATTACTGTAACTCAGTCACACACGGCTGTATGAGTGTCACACACATTACTGTAACTCAGTCACACACGGCTGTATGAGTGTCACACATTACTGTAACTCAGTCACACACGGCTGTATGAGCGTCACACACATTACTGTAACTCAGTCACACACAGCTCTATGAGTGTCACACACATTACTGTAACTCAGTCACACACGGCTGTATGAGTGTCACACATTACTGTAACTCAGTCACACCCGGCTGTATGAGTGTCACACATTACTGTAACTCAGTCACACACGGCTGTATGAGCGTCACACACATTACTGTAACTCAGTCACACACGGCTGTATGAGTGTCACACACATTACTGTAACTCTGTCACACACACCTGTATGAGTGTCACACATTACTGTAACTCAGTCACACACAGCTGTATGAGTGTCACACACATTACTGTAACTCAGTCACACACAGCTGTATGAGTATCACACACATTACTGTAACTCTGTCACACACGGCTGTATGAGTGTCACACGCATTACTGTAACTCAGTCACACACGGCTGTATGAGTGTCACACACATTACTGTAACTCAGTCACACACGGCTGTATGAGTGTCACACACATTACTGTAACTCAGTCACACACAGCTGTATGAGTGTCACACACATTACTGTAACTCAGTCACACACATTACTGTAACTCAGTCACACACAGCTGTATGAGTGTCACACACATTACTGTAACTCAGTCACACACAGCTGTATGAGCGTCACACACATTACTGTAACTCAGTCACACACGGCTGTATGAGCGTCACACACATTACTGTAACTCAGTCACACACATTACTGTAACTCAGTCACACAGAGCTGTATGAGTGTCACACACATTACTGTAACTCAGTCACACACAGCTGTATGAGTGTCACACACATTACTGTAACTCAGTCACACACAGCTGTATGAGTGTCACACACATTACTGTACCTCAGTCACACACAGCTGAATGAGTGTCACACACATTACTGTAACTCAGTCACACACACCTGTATGAGTGTCACACACATTACTGTAACTCAGTCACACACAGCTGTATGAGTGTCACACACATTACTGTAACTCAGTCACACACAGCTGTATCAGTGTCACACACATTACTGTAACTGAGTCACACACAGCTGTATGAGTGTCACACACATTACTGTACCTCAGTCACACACAGCTGTATGAGTGTCACACACATTACTGTAACTGAGTCACACACAGCTGTATGAGTGTCACACACATTACTGTACCTCAGTCACACACAGCTGTGTGAGTGTCACACACATTACTGTAACTCTGTCACACACATTACTGTAACTCAGTCACACACAGCTGTATGAGAGTCACACAGATTACTGTAACTCAGTCACACACATTACTGTAACTCAGTCACACACATTACTGTAACTCAGTCACACGGCTGTATGAGTGTCACACACATTACTGTAACTCAGTCACACACAGCTGTATGAGTGTCACACACATTACTGTAACTCAGTCACACACAGCTGTATGAGTGTCACACACATTACTGTAACTCAGTCACACACGGCTGTATGAGTCTCACACATTACTGTATCTCTTTCACACGGCTGTATGAGTGTCACACATTACTGTATCTCAGTCACACACGGCTGTATGTGCGTCACACATTACTGTGACTCAGTCACACACGGCTGTATGAGTGTCACACATTACTGCAACTCAGTCACACACAGCTGTATGAGTGTCACACATTACTGTATCTCTTTCACACACGGCTGTATGAGTGTCACACATTACTGTAACTCAGTCACACACATTACTGTAACTCAGTCACACACATTACTGTAACTCAGTCACACACATTACTGTAACTCAGTCACACACAGCTGTATGAGTGTCACACACATTACTGTATCTCAGTCACACACGGCTGTATGTGCGTCACACATTACTGTGACTCAGTCACACACGGCTGTATGAGTGTCACACATTACTGCGACTCAGTCGCACACGGCTGTATGAGTGTCACACATTACTGTACCTCAGTCACACACATTACTGTAACTCAGTCACACACATTACTGAAACTCAGTCACACACAGCTGTATGAGTGTCACACACATTACTGTATCTCAGTCACACACGGCTGTATGAGTGTCACACACATTACTGTAACTCAGTCACACACAGCTGTATGAGTGTCAAACACATTACTGTAACTCAGTCACACACGGCTGTATGAGTGTCACACACATTACTGTAACTCAGTCACACACGGCTGTATGAGTGTCACACATTACTGTAACTCAGTCACACACGGCTGTATGAGTGTCACACACATTACTGTAACTCAGTCACACACGGCTGTATGAGTGTCACACACATTACTGTAACTCAGTCACACACAGCTGTATGAGTGGCACACATTACTGTAACTCAGTCACACACGGCTGTATGAGTGTCACACACATTACTGTAACTCAGTCACACACGGCTGTATGAGTCTCACACATTACTGTACCTCAGTCACACACAGCTGAATGAGTGTCACACACATTACTGTAACTCAGTCACACACACCTGTATGAGTGTCACACATTACTATAACTCAGTCACACACACCTGTATGAGTGTCACACACATTAGTGTAACTCAGTCACACACAGCTGTATGAGTGTCACACATTACTATAACTCAGTCACACACATTACTGTAACTCAGTCACACAAGGCTGTATGAGTGTCACACATTACTGTAACTCAGTCACACCCGACTGTATGAGTGTCACACATTACTGTAACTCAGTCACACACGGCTGTATGAGCGTCACACACATTACTGTAACTCAGTCACACACGGCTGTATGAGTGTCACACACATTACTGTAACTCAGTCACACACACCTGTATGAGTGTCACACATTACTGTAACTCAGTCACACACAGCTGTATGAGTGTCACACATTACTGTAACTCAGTCACACACGGCTGTATGAGTGTCACACATTACTGTAACTCAGTCACACACGGCTGTATGAGTGTCACACACATTACTGTAACTCTGTCACACACACCTGTATGAATGTCACACATTACTGTAACTCAGTCACACACAGCTGTATGAGTGTCACACACATTACTGTAACTCAGTCACACACAGCTGTATGAGTGTCACACACATTACTGTAACTCAGTCACACAGCTGTAGGAGTGTCACACACATTACTGTAACTCAGTCACACACACCTGTATGAGTGTCACACATTACTATAACTCAGTCACACACACCTGTATGAGTGTCACACACATTAGTGTAACTCAGTCACACACAGCTGTATGAGTGTCACACATTATTATAACTCAGTCACACACATTACTGTAACTC
Source organism: Taudactylus pleione (assembly GCA_031769625.1). NCBI lineage: Eukaryota > Metazoa > Chordata > Amphibia > Anura > Myobatrachidae > Taudactylus > Taudactylus pleione. The sequence continues at coordinate 69,027 of JAUIMM010001798.1, forward strand.
AGTCACACACGGCTGTATGAGCGTCACACACATTACTGTAACTCAGTCACACACGGCTGTATGAGCGTCACACACATTACTGTAACTCAGTCACACACGGCTGTATGAGCGTCACACACATTACTGTAACTCAGTCACACACGGCTGTATGAGCGTCACACACATTACTGTAACTCAGTCACACACAGCTGTATGAGTGTCACACACATTACTGTAACTCAGTCACACACATTACTGTAACTCTGTCACACACGGCTTTATGAGTGTCACACGCATTACTGTAACTCAGTCACACACGGCTGTATGAGTGTCACACATTACTGTAACTCAGTCACACACGGCTGTATGAGCGTCACACACATTACTGTAACTCAGTCACACACGGCTGTATGAGTGTCACACATTACTGTAACTCAGTCACACACGGCTGTATGAGTGTCACACACATTACTGTAACTCTGTCACACACGGCTTTATGAGTGTCACACGCATTACTGTAACTCAGTCACACACGGCTGTATGAGTGTCACACATTACTGTAACTCAGTCACACACGGCTGTATGAGCGTCACACACATTACTGTAACTCAGTCACACACGGCTGTATGAGTGTCACACATTACTGTAACTCAGTCACACACGGCTGTATGAGTGTCACACACATTACTGTAACTCAGTCACACACGGCTGTATGAGTGTCACACACATTACTGTAACTCAGTCACACACTGCTGTATGAGTGTCACACACATTACTGTAACTCAGTCACACACAGCTGTATGAGTGTCACACACATTACTGTAACTCAGTCACACACATTACTGTAACTCAGTCACACACAGCTGTATGAGTGTCACACACATTACTGTAACTCAGTCACACACAGCTGTATGAGCGTCACACACATTACTGTAACTCAGTCACACACAGCTGTATGAGCGTCACACACATTACTGTAACTCAGTCACACACGGCTGTATGAGCGTCACACACATTACTGTAACTCAGTCACACACATTACTGTAACTCAGTCACACAGAGCTGTATGAGTGCCACACACATTACTGTAACTCAGTCACACACAGCTGTATGAGTGTCACACACATTACTGTACCTCAGTCACACACAGCTGTATGAGTGTCACACACATTACTGTAACTCAGTCACACACAGCTGAATGAGTGTCACACACATTACTGTAACTCAGTCACACACACCTGTATGAGTGTCACACATTACTATAACTCAGTCACACACAGCTGAATGAGTGTCACACACATTACTGTAACTCAGTCACACACACCTGTATGAGTGTCACACATTACTATAACTCAGTCACACACACCTGTATGAGTGTCACACACATTAGTGTAACTCAGTCACACACAGCTGTATGAGTGTCACACATTACTATAACTCAGTCACACACATTACTGTAACTCAGTCACACACACCTGTATGAGTGTCACACATTACTTTAACTCAGTCACACACAGCTGTATGAGCGTCACACACATTACTGTAACTCAGTCACACACGGCTGTATGAGCGTCACACACATTACTGTAACTCAGTCACACACATTACTGTAACTCAGTCACACAGAGCTGTTTGAGTGTCACACACATTACTGTAACTCAGTCACACACAGCTGTATGAGTGTCACACACATTACTGTACCTCAGTCACACACAGCTGAATGAGTGTCACACACATTACTGTAACTGAGTCACACACAGCTGTATGAGTGTCACACACATTACTGTAACTCAGTCACACATAGCTGTATGAGTGTCACACACATTACTGTAACTCTGTCACACACATTACTGTAACTCAGTCACACACAGCTGTATGAGAGTCACACACATTACTGTAACTCAATCACACACAGCTGTATGAGTGTCACACACATTACTGTAACTCAGTCACACACATTACTGTAACTCAGTCACACACATTACTGTAACTCAGTCACACACGGCTGTATGAGTGTCACACACATTACTGTAACTCAATCACACACAGCTGTATGAGTGTCACACACATTACTGTAACTCAGTCACACACGGCTGTATGAGTCTCACACATTACTGTATCTCAGTCACACACGGCTGTATGAGTGTCACACATTACTGTGACTCAGTCACACACGGCTGTATGAGTGTCACACATTACTGCAACTCAGTCACACACAGCTGTATGAGTGTCACACATTACTGTATCTCTTTCACACACGGCTGTATGTGCGTCACACATTACTGTGACTCAGTCACACACGGCTCTATGAGTGTCACACATTACTGTAACTCAGTCACACACATTACTGTAACTCAGTCACACACATTACTGTAACTCAGTCACACACATTACTGTAACTCAGTCACACACATTACTGTAACTCAGTCACACACAGCTGTATGAGTGTCACACACATTACTGTAACTCAGTCACACACGGCTGTATGAGTGTCACAAACATTACTGTAACTGTCACACACGGCTGTATGAGTGTCACACATTACTGTAACTCAGTCACACACGGCTGTATGAGTGTCACACACATTACTGTAACTCAGTCACACACGGCTGTATGAGTGTCACACATTACTGTAACTCAGTCACACATTACTGTATCTCAGTCACACACGGCTGTATGAGTGTCACACACATTACTGTACCTCAGTCACACACATTACTGTAACTCTGTCACACACATTACTGTAACTCTGTCACACACATTACTGTAACTCAGTCACACACAGCTGTATGAGTGTCACACAGATTACTGTATCTCAGTCACACACATTACTGTAACTCAGTCACACACACGGCTGTATGAGTGTCACACACATTACTGTGACTCAGTCACACACGGCTGTATGAGTGTCACACATTACTGTAACTCAGTCACACACATTACTGTAACTCAGTCACACACATTACTGTAACTCAGTCACACACATTACTGTAACTCAGTCACACACAGCTGTATGAGTGTCACACAGATTACTGTAACTCAGTCACACACATTACTGTAACTCAGTCACACACATTACTGTAACTCAGTCACACACAGCTGTATGAGTGTCACACACATTACTGTAACTCAGTCACACACGGCTGTATGAGTGTCACACACATTACTGTATCTCAGTCACACACAGCTGTATGAGTGTCACACACATTACTGTAACTCAGTCACACACGGCTGTATGAGTGTCACACACATTACTGTAACTCAGTCACACACACCTGTATGAGTGTCACACACATTACTGTAACTCAGTCACACACACCTGTATGAGTGTCACACATTACTGTAACTCAGTCACACACAGCTGTATGAGTGTCACACATTACTGTAAGTCAGTCACACTCATTACTGTAACTCAGTCACACACGGCTGTATGAGTGTCACACATTACTGTAACTCAGTCACACAGCTGTATGAGCGTCCCACATTACTGTAACTCAGTCACACACGGCTGTATGAGTGTCACACACATTACTGTAACTCAGTCACACACGGCTGTATGAGTGTCACACACATTACTGTAACTCAGTCACACACGGCTGTATGAGTGTCACACACATTACTGTAACTCAGTCACACACAGCTGTTTGAGTGTCACACATTACTGTAACTCAGTCACACACGGCTGTATGAGCGTCACACATTACTGTAACTCAGTCACACACATTACTGTAACTCAGTCACACACGGCTGTATGAGTGTCACACATATTAGTGTAACTCAGTCACACACAGCTGTATGAGTGTCACACACATTACTGTACCTCAGTCACACACAGCTGTATGAGTGTCACACACATTACTGTAACTCAGTCACACACACCTGTATGAGTCACACATTACTATAACTCAGTCACACACGGCTGTATGAGTGTCACACACATTACTGTAACTCAGTCACACACAGCTGTATGAGTGTCACACACATTACTGTAACTCAGTCACACACAGCTCTATGAGTGTCACACACATTACTGTAACTCAGTCACACACGGCTGTATGAGTGTCACACACATTACTGTAACTCAGTCACACACAGCTGTATGAGTGTCACACATTACTGTAACTCAGTCACACACGGCTGTATGAGTGTCACACATTACTGTAACTCAGTCACACACGGCTGTATGAGCGTCACACACATTACTGTAACTCTGTCACACACACCTGTATGAGTGTCACACATTACTGTAACTCAGTCACACACGGCTGTATGAGTGTCACACACATTACTGTAACTCAGTCACACACAGCTGTATGAGTGTCACACATTACTGTAACTCAGTCACACATTACTGTAACTCAGTCACACACGGCTGTATGAGCGTCACACACATTACTGTAACTCAGTCACACACAGCTGTATGAGTGTCACACACATTACTGTAACTCTGTCACACACATCTGTATGAGTGTCACACATTACTGTAACTCAGTCACACACAGCTGTATGAGTGTCACACACATTACTGTAACTCAGTCACACACAGCTGTATGAGTGTCACACATTACTATAACTCAGTCACACACATTACTGTAACTCAGTCACACACACCTGTATGAGTGTCACACATTACTATAACTCAGTCACACACAGCTGTATGAGTGTCACACACATTACTGTAACTCAGTCACACTCAGCTGTATGAGTGTCACACACATTACTGTAACTCAGTCACACACGGCTCTATGAGTGTCACACACATTACTGTAACTCAGTCACACACGGCTGTATGAGTGTCACACACATTACTGTAACTCAGTCACACACGGCTGTATGAGTGTCACACATTACTGTAACTCAGTCACACACGGCTGTATGAGCGTCACACACATTACTGTAACTCAGTCACACACAGCTCTATGAGTGTCACACACATTACTGTAACTCAGTCACACACGGCTGTATGAGTGTCACACATTACTGTAACTCAGTCACACCCGGCTGTATGAGTGTCACACATTACTGTAACTCAGTCACACACGGCTGTATGAGCGTCACACACATTACTGTAACTCAGTCACACACGGCTGTATGAGTGTCACACACATTACTGTAACTCTGTCACACACACCTGTATGAGTGTCACACATTACTGTAACTCAGTCACACACAGCTGTATGAGTGTCACACACATTACTGTAACTCAGTCACACACAGCTGTATGAGTATCACACACATTACTGTAACTCTGTCACACACGGCTGTATGAGTGTCACACGCATTACTGTAACTCAGTCACACACGGCTGTATGAGTGTCACACATTACTGTAACTCAGTCACACACGGCTGTATGAGTGTCACACACATTACTGTAACTCAGTCACACACGGCTGTATGAGTGTCACACACATTACTGTAACTCAGTCACACACAGCTGTATGAGTGTCACACACATTACTGTAACTCAGTCACACACATTACTGTAACTCAGTCACACACAGCTGTATGAGTGTCACACACATTACTGTAACTCAGTCACACACAGCTGTATGAGCGTCACACACATTACTGTAACTCAGTCACACACGGCTGTATGAGCGTCACACACATTACTGTAACTCAGTCACACACATTACTGTAACTCAGTCACACAGAGCTGTATGAGTGTCACACACATTACTGTAACTCAGTCACACACAGCTGTATGAGTGTCACACACATTACTGTAACTCAGTCACACACAGCTGTATGAGTGTCACACACATTACTGTACCTCAGTCACACACAGCTGAATGAGTGTCACACACATTACTGTAACTCAGTCACACACACCTGTATGAGTGTCACACACATTACTGTAACTCAGTCACACACAGCTGTATGAGTGTCACACACATTACTGTAACTCAGTCACACACAGCTGTATCAGTGTCACACACATTACTGTAACTGAGTCACACACAGCTGTATGAGTGTCACACACATTACTGTACCTCAGTCACACACAGCTGTATGAGTGTCACACACATTACTGTAACTGAGTCACACACAGCTGTATGAGTGTCACACACATTACTGTACCTCAGTCACACACAGCTGTGTGAGTGTCACACACATTACTGTAACTCTGTCACACACATTACTGTAACTCAGTCACACACAGCTGTATGAGAGTCACACAGATTACTGTAACTCAGTCACACACATTACTGTAACTCAGTCACACACATTACTGTAACTCAGTCACACGGCTGTATGAGTGTCACACACATTACTGTAACTCAGTCACACACAGCTGTATGAGTGTCACACACATTACTGTAACTCAGTCACACACAGCTGTATGAGTGTCACACACATTACTGTAACTCAGTCACACACGGCTGTATGAGTGTCACACATTACTGTATCTCTTTCACACGGCTGTATGAGTGTCACACATTACTGTATCTCAGTCACACACGGCTGTATGTGCGTCACACATTACTGTGACTCAGTCACACACGGCTGTATGAGTGTCACACATTACTGCAACTCAGTCACACACAGCTGTATGAGTGTCACACATTACTGTATCTCTTTCACACACGGCTGTATGAGTGTCACACATTACTGTAACTCAGTCACACACATTACTGTAACTCAGTCACACACATTACTGTAACTCAGTCACACACATTACTGTAACTCAGTCACACACAGCTGTATGAGTGTCACACACATTACTGTATCTCAGTCACACACGGCTGTATGTGCGTCACACATTACTGTGACTCAGTCACACACGGCTGTATGAGTGTCACACATTACTGCGACTCAGTCGCACACGGCTGTATGAGTGTCACACATTACTGTACCTCAGTCACACACATTACTGTAACTCAGTCACACACATTACTGTAACTCAGTCACACACATTACTGAAACTCAGTCACACACAGCTGTATGAGTGTCACACACATTACTGTATCTCAGTCACACACGGCTGTATGAGTGTCACACACATTACTGTAACTCAGTCACACACAGCTGTATGAGTGTCAAACACATTACTGTAACTCAGTCACACACGGCTGTATGAGTGTCACACACATTACTGTAACTCAGTCACACACGGCTGTATGAGTGTCACACATTACTGTAACTCAGTCACACACGGCTGTATGAGTGTCACACACATTACTGTAACTCAGTCACACACGGCTGTATGAGTGTCACACACATTACTGTAACTCAGTCACACACAGCTGTATGAGTGGCACACATTACTGTAACTCAGTCACACACGGCTGTATGAGTGTCACACACATTACTGTAACTCAGTCACACACGGCTGTATGAGTCTCACACATTACTGTAACTCAGTCACACACGGCTGTATGAGTGTCACACACATTACTGTATCTCAGTCACACACGGCTGTATGAGTGTCACACATTACTGTAACTCAGTCACACACAGCTGTATGAGTGTCACACACATTACTGTATCTCAGTCACACACGGCTGTATGTGCGTCACACATTACTGTGACTCAGTCACACACTGCTGTATGAGTGTCACACATTACTGTAACTCAGTCACACATTACTGTAACTCAGTCACACACATTACTGTAACTCAGTCACACACATTACTGTAACTCAGTCACACACGGCTGTATTAGTGTCACACACATTACTGTGTCTCAGTCACACACGGCTGTATGAGTGTCACACACATTACTGTATCTCAGTCACACACGGCTGTATGAGTGTCACACATTACTGTAACTCAGTCACACACATTACTGTAACTCTGTCACACACATTACTGTAACTCTGTCACACACATTACTGTAACTCAGTCACACACAGCTGCATGAGTGTCACACAGATTACTGTAACTCAGTCACACACATTACTGTAACTCAGTCACACACATTACTGTAACTCAGTCACACACATTACTGTAACTCAGTCACACACACATTACTGTAACTCAGTCACACACACATTACTGTAACTCAGTCACACACACATTACTGTAACTCAGTCACACACGGCTGTATGAGTGTCACACACATTACTGTAACTCAGTCACACACGGCTGTATGAGCGTCACACACATTACTGTAACTCAGTCACACACGGCTGTATGAGCGTCACACACATTACTGTAACTCAGTCACACACAGCTGTATGAGTGTCACACACATTACTGTAACTCAGTCACACACATTACTGTAACTCTGTCACACACGGCTGTATGAGTGTCACACGCATTACTGTAACTCAGTCACACACAGCTGTATGAGTGTCACACATTACTATAACTCAGTAACACACATTACTGTAACTCAGTCACACACGGCTGTATGAGCGTCACACACATTACTGTAACTCAGTCACACACGGCTGTATGAGCGTCACACACATTACTGTAACTCAGTCACACACGGCTGTATGAGCGTCACACACATTACTGTAACTCAGTCACACACGGCTGTATGAGCGTCACACACATTACTGTAACTCAGTCACACACAGCTGTATGAGTGTCACACACATTACTGTAACTCAGTCACACACATTACTGTAACTCTGTCACACACGGCTGTATGAGTGTCACACGCATTACTGTAACTCAGTCACACACGGCTGTATGAGTGTCACACATTACTGTAACTCTGTCACACACGGCTGTATGAGTGTCACACACATTACTGTAACTCAGTCACACACGGCTGTATGAGTGTCACACATTACTGTAACTCAGTCACACACATTACTGTAACTCAGTCACACACAGCTGTATGAGTGTCACACACATTACTGTATCTCAGTCACACACGGCTGTATGAGTGTCACACATTACTGTAACTCAGTCACACACGGCTGTATGAGTATCACACACATTACTGTATCTCAGTCACACACGGCTGTATGAGTGTCACACATTACTGTAACTCAGTCACACACGGCTGTATGAGTATCACACACATTACTGTAACTCAGTCACACATTACTGTAACTCAGTCACACACAGCTGTTTGAGTGTCACACATTACTGTAACTCAGTCACACACGGCTGTATGAGCGTCACACATTACTGTAACTCAGTCACACACATTACTGTAACTCAGTCACACACGGCTGTATGAGTGTCACACATTACTATTACTCAGTCACACACAGCTGTATGAGTGTCACACATATTAGTGTAACTCAGTCACACACAGCTGTATGAGTGTCACACACATTACTGTACCTCAGTCACACACAGCTGTATGAGTGTCACACACATTACTGTAACTCAGTCACACACACCTGTATGAGTCACACATTACTATAACTCAGTCACACACGGCTGTATGAGTGTCACACACATTACTGTAACTCAGTCACACACAGCTGTATGAGTGTCACACACATTACTGTAACTCAGTCACACACAGCTCTATGAGTGTCACACACATTACTGTAACTCAGTCACACACGGCTGTATGAGTGTCACACACATTACTGTAACTCAGTCACACACAGCTGTATGAGTGTCACACATTACTGTAACTCAGTCACACACGGCTGTATGAGTGTCACACATTACTGTAACTCAGTCACACACGGCTGTATGAGCGTCACACACATTACTGTAACTCTGTCACACACACCTGTATGAGTGTCACACATTACTGTAACTCAGTCACACACGGCTGTATGAGTGTCACACACATTACTGTAACTCAGTCACACACAGCTGTATGAGTGTCACACATTACTATAACTCAGTCACACACATTACTGTAACTCAGTCACACACACCTGTATGAGTGTCACACATTACTATAACTCAGTCACACACAGCTGTATGAGTGTCACACACATTACTGTAACTCAGTCACACTCAGCTGTATGAGTGTCACACACATTACTGTAACTCAGTCACACACAGCTCTATGAGTGTCACACACATTACTGTAACTCAGTCACACACGGCTGTATGAGTGTCACACACATTACTGTAACTCAGTCACACACGGCTGTATGAGTGTCACACATTACTGTAACTCAGTCACACACGGCTGTATGAGCGTCACACACATTACTGTAACTCAGTCACACACAGCTCTATGAGTGTCACACACATTACTGTAACTCAGTCACACACGGCTGTATGAGTGTCACACATTACTGTAACTCAGTCACACCCGGCTGTATGAGTGTCACACATTACTGTAACTCAGTCACACACGGCTGTATGAGTGTCACACACATTACTGTAACTCAGTCACACACGGCTGTATGAGTGTCACACACATTACTGTAACTCTGTCACACACACCTGTATGAGTGTCACACATTACTGTAACTCAGTCACACACAGCTGTATGAGTGTCACACACATTACTGTAACTCAGTCACACACAGCTGTATGAGTATCACACACATTACTGTAACTCTGTCACACACGGCTGTATGAGTGTCACACGCATTACTGTAACTCAGTCACACACGGCTGTATGAGTGTCACACATTACTGTAACTCAGTCACACACGGCTGTATGAGTGTCACACACATTACTGTAACTCAGTCACACACGGCTGTATGAGTGTCACACACATTACTGTAACTCAGTCACACACAGCTGTATGAGTGTCACACACATTACTGTAACTCAGTCACACACATTACTGTAACTCAGTCACACACAGCTGTATGAGTGTCACACACATTACTGTAACTCAGTCACACACAGCTGTATGAGCGTCACACACATTACTGTAACTCAGTCACACACGGCTGTATGAGCGTCACACACATTACTGTAACTCAGTCACACACATTACTGTAACTCAGTCACACAGAGCTGTATGAGTGTCACACACATTACTGTAACTCAGTCACACACAGCTGTATGAGTGTCACACACATTACTGTAACTCAGTCACACACAGCTGTATGAGTGTCACACACATTACTGTACCTCAGTCACACACAGCTGAATGAGTGTCACACACATTACTGTAACTCAGTCACACACACCTGTATGAGTGTCACACACATTACTGTAACTCAGTCACACACAGCTGTATGAGTGTCACACACATTACTGTAACTCAGTCACACACAGCTGTATGAGTGTCACACACATTACTGTACCTCAGTCACACACAGCTGTATGAGTGTCACACACATTACTGTAACTGAGTCACACACAGCTGTATGAGTGTCACACACATTACTGTACCTCAGTCACACACAGCTGTGTGAGTGTCACACACATTACTGTAACTCTGTCACACACATTACTGTAACTCAGTCACACACAGCTGTATGAGAGTCACACAGATTACTGTAACTCAGTCACACACATTACTGTAACTCAGTCACACACATTACTGTAACTCAGTCACACGGCTGTATGAGTGTCACACACATTACTGTAACTCAGTCACACACAGCTGTATGAGTGTCACACACATTACTGTAACTCAGTCACACACAGCTGTATGAGTGTCACACACATTACTGTAACTCAGTCACACACGGCTGTATGAGTCTCACACATTACTGTATCTCTTTCACACGGCTGTATGAGTGTCACACATTACTGTATCTCAGTCACACACGGCTGTATGTGCGTCACACATTACTGTGACTCAGTCACACACGGCTGTATGAGTGTCACACATTACTGCAACTCAGTCACACACAGCTGTATGAGTGTCACACATTACTGTATCTCTTTCACACACGGCTGTATGAGTGTCACACATTACTGTAACTCAGTCACACACATTACTGTAACTCAGTCACACACATTACTGTAACTCAGTCACACACATTACTGTAACTCAGTCACACACAGCTGTATGAGTGTCACACACATTACTGTATCTCAGTCACACACGGCTGTATGTGCGTCACACATTACTGTGACTCAGTCACACACGGCTGTATGAGTGTCACACATTACTGCGACTCAGTCGCACACGGCTGTATGAGTGTCACACATTACTGTACCTCAGTCACACACATTACTGTAACTCAGTCACACACATTACTGTAACTCAGTCACACACATTACTGAAACTCAGTCACACACAGCTGTATGAGTGTCACACACATTACTGTATCTCAGTCACACACGGCTGTATGAGTGTCACACACATTACTGTAACTCAGTCACACACAGCTGTATGAGTGTCACACACATTACTGTAACTCAGTCACACACGGCTGTATGAGTGTCACACACATTACTGTAACTCAGTCACACACGGCTGTATGAGTGTCACACATTACTGTAACTCAGTCACACACGGCTGTATGAGTGTCACACACATTACTGTAACTCAGTCACACACGGCTGTATGAGTGTCACACACATTACTGTAACTCAGTCACACACAGCTGTATGAGTGGCACACATTACTGTAACTCAGTCACACACGGCTGTATGAGTGTCACACACATTACTGTAACTCAGTCACACACGGCTGTATGAGTCTCACACATTACTGTAACTCAGTCACACACGGCTGTATGAGTGTCACACACATTACTGTATCTCAGTCACACACGGCTGTATGAGTGTCACACATTACTGTAACTCAGTCACACACAGCTGTATGAGTGTCACACACATTACTGTATCTCAGTCACACACGGCTGTATGTGCGTCACACATTACTGTGACTCAGTCACACACTGCTGTATGAGTGTCACACATTACTGTAACTCAGTCACACATTACTGTAACTCAGTCACACACATTACTGTAACTCAGTCACACACATTACTGTAACTCAGTCACACACGGCTGTATTAGTGTCACACACATTACTGTATCTCAGTCACACACGGCTGTATGAGTGTCACACACATTACTGTATCTCAGTCACACACGGCTGTATGAGTGTCACACATTACTGTAACTCAGTCACACACATTACTGTAACTCTGTCACACACATTACTGTAACTCTGTCACACACATTACTGTAACTCAGTCACACACAGCTGCATGAGTGTCACACAGATTACTGTAACTCAGTCACACACATTACTGTAACTCAGTCACACACATTACTGTAACTCAGTCACACACATTACTGTAACTCAGTCACACACACATTACTGTAACTCAGTCACACACACATTACTGTAACTCAGTCACACACACATTACTGTAACTCAGTCACACACGGCTGTATGAGTGTCACACACATTACTGTAACTCAGTCACACACGGCTGTATGAGCGTCACACACATTACTGTAACTCAGTCACACACGGCTGTATGAGCGTCACACACATTACTGTAACTCAGTCACACACAGCTGTATGAGTGTCACACACATTACTGTAACTCAGTCACACACATTACTGTAACTCTGTCACACACGGCTGTATGAGTGTCACACGCATTACTGTAACTCAGTCACACACAGCTGTATGAGTGTCACACATTACTATAACTCAGTAACACACATTACTGTAACTCAGTCACACACGGCTGTATGAGCGTCACACACATTACTGTAACTCAGTCACACACGGCTGTATGAGCGTCACACACATTACTGTAACTCAGTCACACACGGCTGTATGAGCGTCACACACATTACTGTAACTCAGTCACACACGGCTGTATGAGCGTCACACACATTACTGTAACTCAGTCACACACAGCTGTATGAGTGTCACACACATTACTGTAACTCAGTCACACACATTACTGTAACTCTGTCACACACGGCTGTATGAGTGTCACACGCATTACTGTAACTCAGTCACACACGGCTGTATGAGTGTCACACATTACTGTAACTCTGTCACACACGGCTGTATGAGTGTCACACACATTACTGTAACTCAGTCACACACGGCTGTATGAGTGTCACACACATTACTGTAACTCAGTCACACACATTACTGTAACTCAGTCACACACAGCTGTATGAGTGTCACACACATTACTGTAACTCAGTCACACACAGCTGTATGAGCGTCACACACATTACTGTAACTCAGTCACACACGGCTGTATGAGCGTCACACACATTACTGTAACTCAGTCACACACATTACTGTAACTCAGTCACACAGAGCTGTATGAGCGTCACACACATTACTGTAACTCAGTCACACACATTACTGTAACTCAGTCACACACATTACTGTAACTCAGTCACACACGGCTGTATGAGTGTCACACACATTACTGTAACTCAGTCACACACAGCTGTATGAGTGTCACACACATTACTGTAACTCAGGCACACACAGCTGTATGAGTGTCACACACATTACTGTAACTCAGTCACACATGGCTGTATGAGTCTCACACATTACTGTATCTCTTTCACACACGGCTGTATGAGTCTCACACATTACTGTATCTCAGTCACACACGACTGTATGAGTGTCACACATTACTGTGACTCAGTCACACACGGCTGTATGAGTGTCACACATTACTGTAACTCAGTCACACACGGCTGTATGAGTGTCACACACATTACTGTAACTCAGTCACACACAGCTGTATGAGTGTCACACATTACTGTAACTCAGTCACACATTACTGTAACTCAGTCACACACGGCTGTATGAGTGTCACACATTACTGTAACTCAGTCACACACGGCTGTATGAGCGTCACACACATTACTGTAACTCTGTCACACACACCTGTATGAGTGTCACACATTACTGTAACTCAGTCACACGGCTGTATGAGTGTCACACACATTACTGTAACTCAGTCACACACGGCTGTATGAGCGTCACACACATTACTGTAACTCTGTCACACACACCTGTATGAGTGTCACACATTACTGTAACTCAGTCACACACGGCTGTATGAGCGTCACACACATTACTGTAACTCAGTCACACACAGCTGTATGAGTGTCACACACATTACTGTAACTCTGTCACACACATCTGTATGAGTGTCACACATTACTGTAACTCAGTCACACACAGCTGTATGAGTGTCACACACATTACTGTAACTCAGTCACACACAGCTGTATGAGTGTCACACATTACTATAACTCAGTCACACACATTACTGTAACTCAGTCACACACACCTGTATGAGTGTCACACATTACTATAACTCAGTCACACACAGCTGTATGAGTGTCACACACATTACTGTAACTCAGTCACACTCAGCTGTATGAGTGTCACACACATTACTGTAACTCAGTCACACACAGCTGTATGAGTGTCACACACATTACTGTAACTCAGTCACACACAGCTCTATGAGTGTCACACACATTACTGTAACTCAGTCACACACGGCTGTATGAGTGTCACACACATTACTGTAACTCAGTCACACACGGCTGTATGAGCGTCACACACATTACTGTAACTCAGTCACACACAGCTCTATGAGTGTCACACACATTACTGTAACTCAGTCACACACGGCTGTATGAGTGTCACACATTACTGTAACTCAGTCACACCCGGCTGTATGAGTGTCACACATTACTGTAACTCAGTCACACACGGCTGTATGAGCGTCACACACATTACTGTAACTCAGTCACACACAGCTGTATGAGTGTCACACACATTACTGTAACTCTGTCACACACACCTGTATGAGTGTCACACATTACTGTAACTCAGTCACACACAGCTGTATGAGTGTCACACACATTACTGTAACTCAGTCACACACAGCTGTATGAGTGTCACACACATTACTGTAACTCAGTCACACACAGCTGTATGAGTCACACACATTACTGTACCTCAGTCACACACAGCTGAATGAGTGTCACACACATTACTGTAACTCAGTCACACACAGCTGTATGAGTGTCACACACATTAGTGTAACTCAGTCACACACAGCTGTATGAGTGTCACACATTACTATAACTCAGTAACACACATTACTGTAACTCAGTCACACACGGCTGTATGAGCGTCACACACATTACTGTAACTCAGTCACACACGGCTGTATGAGCGTCACACACATTACTGTAACTCAGTCACACACGGCTGTATGAGCGTCACACACATTACTGTAACTCATTCACACACGGCTGTATGAGCGTCACACACATTACTGTAACTCAGTCACACACAGCTGTATGAGTGTCACACACATTACTGTAACTCAGTCACACACATTACTGTAACTCTGTCACACACGGCTGTATGAGTGTCACACGCATTACTGTAACTCAGTCACACACGGCTGTATGAGTGTCACACATTACTGTAACTCTGTCACACACGGCTGTATGAGTGTCACACACATTACTGTAACTCAGTCACACACGGCTGTATGAGTGTCACACACATTACTGTAACTCAGTCACACACATTACTGTAACTCAGTCACACACAGCTGTATGAGTGTCACACACATTACTGTAACTCAATCACACACAGCTGTATGAGCGTCACACACATTACTGTAACTCAGTCACACACGGCTGTATGAGCGTCACACACATTACTTTAACTCAGTCACACACATTACTGTAACTCAGTCACACAGAGCTGTATGAGTGTCACACACATTACTGTAACTCAGTCACACAGCTGTATGAGTGTCACACACATTACTGTAACTCAGTCACACACAGCTGTATGAGTGTCACACACATTACTGTAACGCTGTCACACACATTACTGTAACTCAGTCACACACAGCTGTATGAGAGTCACACAGATTACTGTAACTCAGTCACACACATTACTGTAACTCAGTCACACACATTACTGTAACTCAGTCACACACGGCTGTATGAGTGTCACACACATTACTGTAACTCAGTCACACACAGCTGTATGAGTGTCACACACATTACTGTAACTCAGTCACACACGGCTGTATGAGTCTCACACATTACTGTATCTCTTTCACACACGGCTGTATGAGTCTCACACATTACTGTATCTCAGTCACACACGGCTGTATGTGTGTCACACATTACTGTGACTCAGTCACACACGGCTGTATGAGTGTCACACATTACTGCAACTCAGTCACACACGGCTGTATGAGTGTCACACATTACTGTAACTCAGTCACACATTACTGTAACTCAGTCACACACATTACTGTAACTCAGTCACACACGGCTGTATGAGTGTCACAAACATTACTGTAACTGTCAAACACGGCTGTATGAGTGTCACACATTACTGTAACTCAGTTACACACGGCTGTATGAGTGTCACACACATTACTGTAACTCAGTCACACACATTACTGTAACTCAGTCACACACATTACTGTAACTCTGTCACACACATTACTGTAACTCTGTCACACACATTACTGTAACTCTGTCACACACAGCTGTATGAGTGTCACACAGATTACTGTAACTCAGTCACACACATTACTGTAACTCAGTCACACACACGGCTGTATGAGTGTCACACATTACTGTATCTCAGTCACACACATTACTGTAACTCTGTCACACACATTACTGTAACTCAGTCACACACAGCTGTATGAGTGTCACACAGATTACTGTAACTCAGTCACACAGATTACTGTAACTCAGTCACACACGGCTGTATGAGTGTCACACATTACTGTAACTCAGTCACACACGGCTGTATGAGTGTCACACACATTACTGTACCTCAGTCACACACATTACTGTAACTCTGTCACACACATTACTGTAACTCTGTCACACACATTACTGTAACTCTGTCACACACATTACTGTAACTCAGTCACACACAGCTGTATGAGTGTCACACAGATTACTGTAACTCAGTCACACACATTACTGTAACTCAGTCACACACACGGCTGTATGAGTGTCACACACATTACTGTGACTCAGTCACACACGGCTGTATGAGTGTCACACATTACTGTTACTCAGTCACACACGGCTGTATGAGTGTCACACATTACTGTAACTCAGTCACACATTACTGTAACTCAGTCACACACATTTCTGTAACTCAGTCACACACATTTCTGTAACTCAGTCACACACATTACTGTAACTCAGTCACACACAGCTGTATGAGTGTCACACAGATTACTGTAACTCAGTCACACACATTACTGTAACTCATTCACACACAGCTGTATGAGTGTCACACACATTACTGTAACTCAGTCACACACGGCTGTATGAGTGTCACACACATTACTGTAACTCAGTCACACACGGCTGTATGAGTGTCACACACATTACTGTATCTCAGTCACACACGGCTGTATGAGTGTCACACACATTACTGTAACTCAGTCACACACATTACTGTAACTCTGTCACACACATTACTGTAACTCTGTCACACACATTACTGTAACTCAGTCACACACAGCTGTATGAGTGTCACACACATTACTGTAACTCAGTCACACACGGCTGTATGAGTGTCACACACATTACTGTAACTCAGTCACACACGGCTGTATGAGTGTCACACACATTACTGTAACTCAGTCACACACAGCTGTATGAGTGTCACACACATTACTGTAACTCAGTCACACACAGCTGTATGAGTGTCACACACATTACTGTAACTCAGTCACACACGGCTGTATGAGTCACACACATTACTGTAACTCAGTCACACACAGCTGTATGAGTGTCACACACATTACTGTATCTCAGTCACACACGGCTGTATGTGCGTCACACATTACTGTGACTCAGTCACACACGGCTGTATGAGTGTCACACATTACTGCGACTCAGTCGCACACGGCTGTATGAGTGTCACACATTACTGTACCTCAGTCACACACATTACTGTAACTCAGTCACACACATTACTGTAACTCAGTCACACACGGCTGTATGAGTGTCACACACATTACTGTAACTCAGTCACACACGGCTGTATGAGTCTCACACATTACTGTAACTCAGTCACACACAGCTGTATGAGTGTCACACACATTACTGTATCTCAGTCACACACGGCTGTATGAGTGTCACACATTACTGTAACTCAGTCACACACAGCTGTATGAGTGTCACACACATTACTGTATCTCAGTCGCACACGGCTGTATGTGCGTCACACATTACTGTGACTCAGTCACACACGGCTGTATGAGTGTCACACATTACTGTAACTCAGTCACACATTACTGTAACTCAGTCACACATTACTGTAACTCAGTCACACATTACTGTAACTCAGTCACACACATTACTGTAACTCAGTCACACACATTACTGTAACTCAGTCACACACGGCTGTATGAGTGTCACACACATTACTGTATCTCAGTCACACACGGCTGTATGAGTGTCACACATTACTGTAACTCAGTCACACACATTACTGTAACTCAGTCACACACAGCTGTATGAGTGTCACACAGATTACTGTAACTCAGTCACACACATTACTGTAACTCAGTCACACACATTACTGTAACTCAGTCACACACACATTACTGTAACTCAGTCACACACACATTACTGTAACTCAGTCACACACACATTACTATAACTCAGTCACACACATTACTGTAACTCAGTCACACACGGCTGTATGAGTGTCACACACATTACTGTAACTCAGTCACACACGGCTGTATGAGCGTCACACACATTACTGTAACTCAGTCACACACGGCTGTATGAGCGTCACACACATTACTGTAACTCAGTCACACACAGCTGTATGAGTGTCACACACATTACTGTAACTATGTCACACACATTACTGTAACTCTGTCACACACGGCTGTATGAGTGTCACACGCATTACTGTAACTCAGTCACACACGGCTGTATGAGTGTCACACATTACTGTAACTCAGTCACACACGGCTGTATGAGTGTCACACACATTACTGTAACTCAGTCACACACGGCTGTATGAGTGTCACACACATTACTGTAACTCAGTCACACACAGCTGTATGAGTGTGTCACACATTACTGTAACTCAGTCACACACATTACTGTAACTCAGTCACACACATTACTGTAACTCAGTCACACACACATTACTGTAACTCAGTCACACACACATTACTGTAACTCAGTCACACACACATTACTGTAACTCAGTCACACACACATTACTATAACTCAGTCACACACATTACTGTAACTCAGTCACACACGGCTGTATGAGTGTCACACACATTACTGTAACTCAGTCACACACGGCTGTATGAGCGTCACACACATTACTGTAACTCAGTCACACACAGCGGTATGAGTGTCACACACATTACTGTAACTCAGTCACACACATTACTGTAACTCTGTCACACACGGCTGTATGAGTGTCACACGCATTACTGTAACTCAGTCACACACGGCTGTATGAGTGTCACACATTACTGTAACTCAGTCACACACGGCTGTATGAGTGTCACACACATTACTGTAACTCAGTCACACACGGCTGTATGAGTGTCACACACATTACTGTAACTCAGTCGCACACGGCTGTATGTGCGTCACACATTACTGTAACTCAGTCGCACACGGCTGTATGTGCGTCACACATTACTGTAACTCAGTCACACACATTACTGTAACTCAGTCACACACATTTCTGTAACTCAGTCACACACATTACTGTAACTCTGTCACACACATTACTGTAACTCAGTCACACACAGCTGTATGAGTGTCACACACATTACTGTAACTCTGTCACACACATTACTGTAACTCAGTCACACACAGCTCTATGAGTGTCACACACATTACTGTAACTCAGTCACACCCGGCTGTATGAGTGTCACACATTACTGTAACTCAGTCACACCCGGCTGTATGAGTGTCACACATTACTGTAACTCAGTCACACACGGCTGTATGAGCGTCACACACATTACTGTAACTCAGTCACACACGGCTGTATGAGTGTCACACACATTACTGTAACTCTGTCACACACACCTGTATGAGTGTCACACATTACTGTAACTCAGTCACACACAGCTGTATGAGTGTCACACACATTACTGTAACTCAGTCACACACAGCTGTATGAGTGTCACACACATTACTGTAACTCAGTCACACACAGCTGTATGAGTGTCACACACATTACTGTACCTCAGTCACACACAGCTGAATGAGTGTCACACACATTACTGTAACTCAGTCACACACAGCTGTATGAGTGTCACACACATTAGTGTAACTCAGTCACACACAGCTGTATGAGTGTCACACATTACTATAACTCAGTAACACACATTACTGTAACTCAGTCACACACGGCTGTATGAGCGTCACACACATTACTGTAACTCAGTCACACACGGCTGTATGAGCGTCACACACATTACTGTAACTCAGTCACACACGGCTGTATGAGCGTCACACACATTACTGTAACTCATTCACACACGGCTGTATGAGCGTCACACACATTACTGTAACTCAGTCACACACAGCTGTATGAGTGTCACACACATTACTGTAACTCAGTCACACACATTACTGTAACTCAGTCACACACAGCTGTATGAGTGTCACACACATTACTGTAACTCAGTCACACACAGCTGTATGAGCGTCACACACATTACTGTAACTCAGTCACACACGGCTGTATGAGCGTCACACACATTACTTTAACTCAGTCACACACATTACTGTAACTCAGTCACACAGAGCTGTATGAGTGTCACACACATTACTGTAACTCAGTCACACAGCTGTATGAGTGTCACACACATTACTGTAACTCAGTCACACACAGCTGTATGAGTGTCACACACATTACTGTAACGCTGTCACACACATTACTGTAACTCAGTCACACACAGCTGTATGAGAGTCACACAGATTACTGTAACTCAGTCACACACATTACTGTAACTCAGTCACACACATTACTGTAACTCAGTCACACACATTACTGTAACTCAGTCACACACGGCTGTATGAGTGTCACACACATTACTGTAACTCAGTCACACACAGCTGTATGAGTGTCACACACATTACTGTAACTCAGTCACACACGGCTGTATGAGTCTCACACATTACTGTATCTCTTTCACACACGGCTGTATGAGTCTCACACATTACTGTATCTCAGTCACACACGGCTGTATGTGTGTCACACATTACTGTGACTCAGTCACACACAGCTGTATGAGAGTCACACAGATTACTGTAACTCAGTCACACACATTACTGTAACTCAGTCACACACATTACTGTAACTCAGTCACACACATTACTGTAACTCAGTCACACACATTACTGTAACTCAGTCACACACATTACTATAACTCAGTCACACACACCTGTATGAGTGTCACACACATTAGTCTAACTCAGTCACACACAGCTGTATGAGTGTCACACATTACTATAACTCAGTCACACACATTACTGTAACTCAGTCACACACGGCTGTATGAGCGTCACACACAATACTGTAACTCAGTCACACACGGCTGTATGAGCGTCACACACATTACTGTAACTCAGTCACACACGGCTGTATGAGCGTCACACACATTACTGTAACTCAGTCACACACGGCTGTATGAGCGTCACACACATTACTGTAACTCAGTCACACACAGCTGTATGAGTGTCACACACATTACTGTAACTCAGTCACACACATTACTGTAACTCTGTCACACACGGCTGTATGAGTGTCACACGCATTACTGTAACTCAGTCACACACGGCTGTATGAGTGTCACACATTACTGTAACTCTGTCACACACGGCTGTATGAGTGTCACACACATTACTGTAACTCTGTCACACACGGCTGTATGAGTGTCACACACATTACTGTAACTCAGTCACACACGGCTGTATGAGTGTCACACACATTACTGTAACTCAGTCACACACAGCTGTATGAGTGTCACACACATTACTGTAACTCAGTCACACACAGCTGTATGAGTGTCACACACATTACTGTAACTCAGTCACACACATTACTGTAACTCAGTCACACACAGCTGTA
Source organism: Taudactylus pleione (assembly GCA_031769625.1). Classification (NCBI taxonomy): domain Eukaryota; kingdom Metazoa; phylum Chordata; class Amphibia; order Anura; family Myobatrachidae; genus Taudactylus; species Taudactylus pleione. The sequence goes on from JAUIMM010001798.1 coordinate 91,949, forward strand.
TGAGTGTCACACACATTACTGTAACTCAGTCACACACAGCTGTATGAGCGTCACACACATTACTGTAACTCAGTCACACACGGCTGTATGAGCGTCACACACATTACTGTAACTCAGTCACACACATTACTGTAACTCAGTCACACAGAGCTGTATGAGTGTCACACACATTACTGTAACTCAGTCACACACAGCTGTATGAGTGTCACACACATTACTGTAACTCAGTCACACACAGCTGTATGAGTGTCACACACATTACTGTACCTCAGTCACACACAGCTGAATGAGTGTCACACACATTACTGTAACTCAGTCACACACACCTGTATGAGTGTCACACACATTACTGTAACTCAGTCACACACAGCTGTATGAGTGTCACACACATTACTGTAACTCAGTCACACACATTACTGTAACTGAGTCACACACAGCTGTATGAGTGTCGCACACATTACTGTACCTCAGTCACACACAGCTGTATGAGTGTCACACACATTACTGTAACTCTGTCACACACATTACTGTAACTCAGTCACACACGGCTGTATGAGTGTCACACACATTTCTGTAACTCAGTCACACACATTACTGTAACTCAGTCACACACGGCTGTATGAGTGTCACACACATTACTGTAACTCAGTCACACACGGCTGTATGGGTGTCACACACATTACTGTAACTCAGTCACACACGGCTGTATGAGTGTCACACACATTACTGTAACTCAGTCACACACAGCTGTATGAGTGTCACACACATTACTGTAACTCAGTCACACACAGCTGTATGAGTGTCACACACATTACTGTAACTCAGTCACACACGGCTGTATGAGTCTCACACATTACTGTATCTCTTTCACACACGGCTGTATGAGTGTCACACATTACTGTATCTCAGTCACACACGGCTGTATGTGTGTCACACATTACTGTGACTCAGTCACACACGGCTGTATGATTGTCACACATTACTGCAACTCAGTCACACATTACTGTAACTCAGTCACACACATTACTGTAACTCAGTCACACACATTACTGTAACTCAGTCACACACGGCTGTATGTGCGTCACACATTACTGTGACTCAGTCACACACGGCTGTATGAGTGTCACACATTACTGTAACTCAGTCACACACGGCTGTATGAGTGTCACACATTACTGTAACTCAGTCACACATTACTGTAACTCAGTCACACACATTACTGTAACTCAGTCACACACAGCTGTATGAGTGTCACACACATTACTGTAACTCAGTCACACACAGCTGTATGAGTGTCACACACATTACTGTAACTCAGTCACACACAGCTGTATGAGTGTCACACACATTACTGTAACTCAGTCACACACGGCTGTATGAGTCACACACATTACTGTAACTCAGTCACACACAGCTGTATGAGTGTCACACACATTACTGTATCTCAGTCACACACGGCTGTATGTGCGTCACACATTACTGTGACTCAGTCACACACGGCTGTATGAGTGTCACACATTACTGCGACTCAGTCACACAAGGCTGTATGAGTGTCACACATTACTGTAACTCAGTCACACACATTACTGTAACTCAGTCACACACAGCTGTATGAGTGTCACACACATTACTGTAACTCAGTCACACACGGCTGTATGAGTGTCACACACATTACTGTAACTCAGTCACACACAGCTGTATGAGTGTCACACACATTACTGTAACTCAGTCACACACGGCTGTATGAGTGTCACACACATTACTGTAACTCAGTCACACACGGCTGTATGAGTGTCACACATTACTGTAACTCAGTCACACACGGCTGTATGAGTGTCACACATTACTGTAACTCAGTCACACACGGCTGTATGAGTGTCACACACATTACTGTAACTCAGTCACACACGGCTGTATGAGTGTCACACACATTACTGTAACTCAGTCACACACGGCTGTATGAGTGTCACACACATTACTGTAACTCAGTCACACACAGCTGTATGAGTGGCACACATTACTGTAACTCAGTCACACACGGCTGTATGAGTGTCGCACACATTACTGTAACTCAGTCACACACGGCTGTATGAGTCTCACACATTACTGTAACTCAGTCACACACATTACTGTAACTCAGTCACACACAGCTGTATGAGTGTCACACACATTACTGTAACTCAGTCACACACAGCTGTATGAGTGTCACACACATTACTGTAACTCAGTCACACACGGCTGTATGAGTCTCACACATTACTGTAACTCAGTCACACACGGCTGTATGAGTGTCACACACATTACTGTATCTCAGTCACACACGGCTGTATGAGTGTCACACATTACTGTAACTCAGTCACACACAGCTGTATGAGTGTCACACACATTACTGTAACTCAGTCACACACGGCTGTATGAGTGTCACACACATTACTGTAACTCAGTCACACACGGCTGTATGAGTGTCAGACATTACTGTAACTCAGTCACACACGGCTGTATGAGTGTCACACAGATTACTGTAACTCAGTCACACACATTACTGTAACTCAGTCACACACAGCTGTATGAGTGTCACACACATTACTGTACCTCAGTCACACACAGCTGTATGAGTGTCACACACATTACTGTAACTCAGTCACACACGGCTGTATGAGTCTCACACATTACTGTAACTCAGTCACACACAGCTGTATGAGTGTCACACACATTACTGTATCTCAGTCACACACGGCTGTATGAGTGTCACACATTACTGTAACTCAGTCACACACAGCTGTATGAGTGTCACACACATTACTGTGACTCAGTCACACACGGCTGTATGAGTGTCACACATTACTGTAACTCAGTCACACATTACTGTAACTCAGTCACACACATTACTGTAACTCAGTCACACACATTACTGTAACTCAGTCACACACATTACTGTGACTCAGTCACACATTACTGTAACTCAGTCACACATTACTGTAACTCAGTCACACACATTACTGTAACTCAGTCACACACATTACTGTAACTCAGTCACACACATTACTGTATGAGTGTCACACACATTACTGTAACTCAGTCACACACGGCTGTATGAGTGTCACACACATTACTGTATCTCAGTCACACACGGCTGTATGAGTGTCACACATTACTGTAACTCAGTCACACACGGCTGTATGAGTGTCACACACATTACTGTTCCTCAGTCACACACACGGCTGTATGAGTGTCACACACATTACTGTGACTCAGTCACACACGGCTGTATGTGCGTCACACATTACTGTGACTCAGTCACACATGGCTGTATGAGTGTCACACATTACTGTAACTCAGTCACACACGGCTGTATGAGTGTCACACACATTACTGTATCTCAGTCACACACGGCTGTATGAGTGTCACACATTACTGTAACTCAGTCACACATTACTGTATCTCAGTCACACACGGCTGTATGAGTGTCACACATTACTGTAACTGTCACACACGGCTGTATGAGTGTCACACACATTACTGTACCTCAGTCACACACATTACTGTAACTCTGTCACACACATTACTGTAACTCAGTCACACACACGGCTGTATGAGTGTCACACACATTACTGTGACTCAGTCACACACGGCTGTATGAGTGTCACACATTACTGTAACTCAGTCACACACGGCTGTATGAGTGTCACACAGATTACTGTAACTCAGTCACACACGGCTGTATGAGTGTCACACATTACTGTAACTCAGTCACACACGGCTGTATGAGTGTCACACAGATTACTGTAACTCAGTCACACACATTACTGTAACTCAGTCACACACAGCTGTAGGAGTGTCACACACATTACTGTAACTCAGTCACACACAGCTGTATGAGTGTCACACACATTACTGTAACTCAGTCACACACGGCTGTATGAGTCTCACACATTACTGTAACTCAGTCACACACAGCTGTATGAGTGTCACACACATTACTGTATCTCAGTCACACACGGCTGTATGAGTGTCACACATTACTGTAACTCAGTCACACACAGCTGTATGAGTGTCACACACATTACTGTGACTCAGTCACACACGACTGTATGAGTGTCACACATTACTGTAACTCAGTCACACATTACTGTAACTCAGTCACACACATTACTGTAACTCAGTCACACACATTACTGTAACTCAGTCACACACATTACTGTGACTCAGTCACACACGGCTGTATGAGTGTCACACATTACTGTAACTCAGTCACACATTACTGTAACTCAGTCACACACATTACTGTAACTCAGTCACACACATTACTGTAACTCAGTCACACACATTACTGTAACTCAGTCACACACAGCTGTATGAGTGTCACACACATTACTGTAACTCAGTCACACACGGCTGTATCAGTGTCACACACATTACTGTTCCTCAGTCACACACACGGCTGTATGAGTGTCACACACATTACTGTAACTCTGTCACACACGGCTGTATGAGTGTCACACACATTACTGTAACTCAGTCACACACGGCTGTATGAGTGTCACACACATTACTGTAACTCAGTCACACAGCTGTATGAGTGTCACACACATTACTGTAACTCAGTCACACACAGCTGTATGAGTGTCACACACATTACTGTAACTCAGTCACACACATTACTGTAACTCAGTCACACACAGCTGTATGAGTGTCACACACATTACTGTAACTCAGTCACACACAGCTGTATGAGCGTCACACACATTACTGTAACTCAGTCACACACATTACTGTAACTCAGTCACACAGAGCTGTATGAGTGTCACACACATTACTGTAACTCAGTCACACACAGCTGTATGAGTGTCACACACATTACTGTAACTCAGTCACACACAGCTGTATGAGTGTCACACACATTACTGTAACAGTCACACACACCTGTATGAGTGTCACACACATTACTGTAACTCAGTCACACACATTACTGTAACTGAGTCACACACAGCTGTATGAGTGTCACACACATTACTGTACCTCAGTCACACACAGCTGTATGAGTGTCACACACATTACTGTAACTCTGTCACACACATTACTGTAACTCAGTCACACACATTACTGTAACTCAGTCACACACATTACTGTAACTCAGTCACACACGGCTGTATGAGTGTCACACACATTACTGTAACTCAGTCACACACAGCTGTATGAGTGTCACACACATTACTGTAACTCAGTCACACACAGCTGTATGAGTGTCACACACATTACTGTAACTCAGTCACACACGGCTGTATGAGTCTCACACATTACCGTATCTCTTTCACACACGGCTGTATGAGTGTCACACATTACCGTATCTCAGTCACACACGGCTGTATGTGTGTCACACATTACTGTGACTCAGTCACACACGGCTGTATGAGTGTCACACATTACTGCAACTCAGTCACACACGGCTGTATGAGTATCACACACATTACTGTAACTCAGTCACACATTACTGTAACTCAGTCACACACATTACTGTAACTCAGTCACACACATTACTGTAACTCAGTCACACACATTACTGTAACTCAGTCACACACAGCTGTATGAGTGTCACAAACATTACTGTAACTGTCACACACGGCTGTATGAGTGTCACACATTACTGTATCTCAGTCACACACATTACTGTAACTCAGTCACACACACGGCTGTATGAGTGTCACACATTACTGTATCTCAGTCACACACGGCTGAGTGTCACACATTACTGTAACTCAGTCACACACATTACTGTAACTCAGTCACACACACGGCTGTATGAGTGTCACACATTACTGTATCTCAGTCACACACGGCTGTATGAGTGTCACACATTACTGTAACTCAGTCACACACGGCTGTATGAGTGTCACACACATTACTGTACCTCAGTCACACACATTACTGTAACTCTGTCACACACATTACTGTAACTCTGTCACACACATTACTGTAACTCTGTCACACACATTACTGTAACTCTGTCACACACATTACTGTAACTCAGTCACACACAGCTGTATGAGTGTCACACAGATTACTGTAACTCAGTCACACACATTACTGTAACTCAGTCACACACACGGCTGTATGAGTGTCACACACATTACTGTGACTCAGTCACACACGGCTGTATGAGTGTCACACATTACTGTAACTCAGTCACACACGGCTGTATGAGTGTCACACATTACTGTAACTCAGTCACACATTACTGTAACTCAGTCACACACATTACTGTAACTCAGTCACACACATTTCTGTAACTCAGTCACACACATTACTGTAACTCAGTCACACACATTACTGTAACTCAGTCACACACAGCTGTATGAGTGTCACACAGATTACTGTAACTCAGTCACACACATTACTGTAACTCAGTCACACACAGCTGTATGAGTGTCACACACATTACTGTAACTCAGTCACACACGGCTGTATGAGTGTCACACACATTACTGTATCTCAGTCACACACGGCTGTATGAGTGTCACACATTACTGTAACTCAGTCACACACATTACTGTAACTCAGTCACACACATTACTGTAACTCAGTCACACACATTACTGTAACTCAGTCACACACGGCTGTATGAGTGTCACACACATTACTGTAACTCAGTCACACACAGCTGTATGAGTGTCACACACATTACTGTAACTCAGTCACACACAGCTGTATGAGTGTCACACACATTACTGTAACTCAGTCACACATAGCTGTATGAGTGTCACACACATTACTGTAACTCAGTCACACACGGCTGTATGAGTCACACACATTACTGTAACTCAGTAACACACAGCTGTATGAGTGCCACACACATTACTGTATCTCAGTCACACACGGCTGTATGTGCATCACACATTACTGTGACTCAGTCACACACGGCTGTATGAGTGTCACACATTACTGCGACTCAGTCACACACGGCTGTATGAGTGTCACACATTACTGTACCTCAGTCACACATTACTGTAACTCAGTCACACACATTACTGTAACTCAGTCACACACAGCTGTATGAGTGTCACACACATTACTGTATCTCAGTCACACACGGCTGTATGAGTGTCACACACATTACTGTAACTCAGTCACACACGGCTGTATGAGTGTCACACACATTACTGTAACTCAGTCACACACGGCTGTATGAGTGTCACACACATTACTGTAACTCAGTCACACACGGCTGTATGAGTGTCACACACATTACTGTAACTCAGTCACACACGGCTGTATGAGTGTCACACATTACTGTAACTCAGTCACACACGGCTGTATGAGTGTCACACACATTACTGTAACTCAGTCACACACGGCTGTATGAGTGTCACACACATTACTGTAACTCAGTCACACACATTACTGTAACTCAGTCACACACAGCTGTATGAGTGTCACACACATTACTGTAACTCAGTCACACACATTACTGTAACTCAGTCACACACAGCTGTATGAGTGTCACACACATTACTGTAACTCAGTCACACACAGCTGTATGAGTGTCACACACATTACTGTAACTCAGTCACACACAGCTGTATGAGTGTCACACACATTACTGTAACTCAGTCACAGATTACTGTAACTCAGTCACACACAGCTGTATGAGTGTCACACACATTACTGTAACTCAGTCACACGCATTACTGTAACTCAGTCACACACATTACTGTAACTCAGTCACACACATTACTGTAACTCAGTCACACACAGCTGTATGAGTGTCACACACATTACTGTAACTCAGTCACACACAGCTGTATGAGTGTCACACACATTACTGTAACTCAGTCACACACAGCTGTATGAGTGTCACACACATTACTGTAACTCAGTCACAGATTACTGTAACTCAGTCACACACAGCTGTATGAGTGTCACACACATTACTGTAACTCAGTCACACACGGCTGTATGAGTGTCACACACATTACTGTAACTGTCACACACGGCTGTATGAGTGTCACACATTACTGTAACTGTCACACACGGCTGTATGAGTGTCACACATTACTGTAACTCAGTCACACACAGCTGTATGAGTGTCACACACATTACTGTATCTCAGTCACACACGGCTGTATGAGTGTCACACATTACTGTAACTCAGTCACACACGGCTGTATGAGTGTCACACACATTACTGTACCTCAGTCACACACAGCTGTATGAGTGTCACACACATTACTGTAACTCTGTCACACACATTACTGTAACTCAGTCACACACAGCTGTATGAGTGTCACACAGATTACTGTAACTCAGTCACACACATTACTGTAACTCAGTCACACACATTACTGTAACTCAGTCACACACACGGCTGTATGAGTGTCACACACATTACTGTGACTCAGTCACACACGGCTGTATGTGCGTCACACATTACTGTGACTCAGTCACACACATTACTGTAACTAAGTCACACACATTACTGTAACTCAGTCACACACATTACTGTAACTCAGTCACACACAGCTGTATGAGTGTCACACACATTACTGTAACTCAGTCACACACAGCTGTATGAGTGTCACACACATTACTGTAACTCAGTCACACACAGCTGTATGAGTGTCACACACATTACTGTACCTCAGTCACACACACGGCTGTATGAGTGTCACACATTACTGTAACTCAGTCACACACGGCTGTATGAGTGTCACACATTACTGTAACTCAGTCACACACATTACTGTAACTAAGTCACACACATTACTGTAACTCAGTCACACACATTACTGTAACTCAGTCACACACAGCTGTATGAGTGTCACACACATTACTGTAACTCAGTCACACACGGCTGTATGAGTGTCACACACATTACTGTAACTCAGTCACACACGGCTGTATGAGTGTCACACACATTACTGTAACTCAGTCACACACGGCTGTATGAGTGTCACACACATTACTGTAACTCAGTCACACACGGCTGTATGAGTGTCACACATTACTGTAACTCAGTCACACACGGCTGTATGAGTGTCACACACATTACTGTAACTCAGTCACACACGGCTGTATGAGTGTCACACATTACTGTAACTCAGTCACACACGGCTGTATGAGTGTCTCACACATTACTGTAACTCAGTCACACACGGCTGTATGAGTGTCACACACATTACTGTAACTCAGTCACACACGGCTGTATGAGTGTCACACACATTACTGTAACTCAGTCACACACGGCTGTATGAGTGTCACACACATTACTGTAACTCAGTCACACACAGCTGTATGAGTGTCACACACATTACTGTAACTCAGTCACACACAGCTGTATGAGTGTCACACACATTACTGTAACTCAGTCACACACGGCTGTATGAGTCTCACACATTACTGTAACTCAGTCACACACAGCTGTATGAGTGTCACACACATTACTGTATCTCAGTCACACACGGCTGTATGAGTGTCACACATTACTGTAACTCAGTCACACACAGCTGTATGAGTGTCACACACATTACTGTGACTCAGTCACACACGGCTGTATGAGTGTCACACATTACTGCGACTCAGTCACACACGGCTGTATGAGTGTTACACATTACTGTAACTCAGTCACACATTACTGTAACTCAGTCACACACATTACTGTAACTCAGTCACACACATTACTGTAACTCAGTCACACACATTACTGTAACTCAGTCACACACAGCTGTATGAGTGTCACACACATTACTGTAACTCAGTCACACACGGCTGTATGAGTGTCACACACATTACTGTATCTCAGTCACACACGGCTGTATGAGTGTCACACATTACTGTAACTCAGTCACACACGGCTGTATGAGTGTCACACACATTACTGTACCTCAGTCACACACACGGCTGTATGAGTGTCACACACATTACTGTGACTCAGTCACACACGGCTGTATGTGCGTCACACATTACTGTGACTCAGTCACACATGGCTGTATGAGTGTCACACATTACTGTAACTCAGTCACACACGGCTGTATGAGTGTCACACATTACTGTAACTCAGTCACACACAGCTGTATGAGTGTCACACACATTACTGTATCTCAGTCACACACAGCTGTATGAGTGTCACACACATTACTGTAACTCAGTCACACACAGCTGTATGAGTGTCACACAGATTACTGTAACTCAGTCACACACATTACTGTAACTCAGTCACACACACGGCTGTATGAGTGTCACACACATTACTGTGACTCAGTCACACACGGCTGTATGTGCGTCACACATTACTGTGACTCAGTCACACATGGCTGTATGAGTGTCACACATTACTGTAACTCAGTCACACACGGCTGTATGAATGTCACACATTACTGTAACTCAGTCACACACAGCTGTATGAGCGTCACACACATTACTGTATCTCAGTCACACACATTACTGTAACTCAGTCACACACGGCTGTATGAGTGTCACACACATTACTGTATCTCAGTCACACACGGCTGTATGAGTGTCACACATTACTGTAACTCTGTCACACACGGCTGTATGAGTGTCACATACATTACTGTAACTCAGTCACACACAGCTGTATGAGTGTCACACATTACTGTAACTCAGTCACACACGGCTGTATCTCAGTCACACACAGCTGTATGAGTGTCACACACATTACTGTAACTCAGTCACACACATTACTGTAACTCAGTCACACACAGCTGTATGAGCGTCACACACATTACTGTAACTCAGTCACACACGGCTGTATGAGTGTCACACACATTACTGTAACTCAGTCACACACGGCTGTATGAGTGTCACACACATTACTGTAACTCTCACACACGGCTGTATGAGTGTCACACACATTACTGTAACTCTGTCACACACATTACTGTAACTCAGTCACACACAGCTGTATGTGTGCCACACAGATTACTGTAACTCAGTCACACACATTACTGTAACTCAGTCACACACACGGCTGTATGAGTGTCACACACATTACTGTGACTCAGTCACACACATTACTGTGACTCAGTCACACACATTACTGTAACTCAGTCACACACATTACTGTAACTCAGTCACACACAGCTGTATGAGTGTCACACACATTACTGTAACTCAGTCACACACGGCTGTTTGTGCGTCACACATTACTGTAACTCTGTCACACACATTACTGTAACTGAGTCACACACAGCTGTATGAGTGTCACACAGATTACTGTAACTCAGTCACACACATTACTGTAACTCAGTCACACACGGCTGTATGAGCGTCACACACATTACTGTAACTCAGTCACACACATTACTGTAACTCAGTCACACACATCTGTATGAGTGTCACACACATTACTGTAACTCAGTCACACACATTACTGTAACTCAGTCACACACGGCTGTATGAGTGTCACACGCATTACTGTAACTCAGTCACACAAGGCTGTATGAGTGTCACACGCATTACTGTACCTCAGTCACACACAGCTGTATGAGTGTCACACACATTACTGTAACTCTGTCACACACATTACTGTAACTCTGTCACACACGGCTGTATGAGTGTCACACATTACTGTAACTCAGTCACACACGGCTGTATGAGTGTCACACATTACTGTAACTCAGTCACACACATTACTGTAACTCAGTCACACACATTACTGTAACTAAGTCACACACATTACTGTAACTCAGTCACACACATTACTGTAACTCAGTCACACACAGCTGTATGAGTGTCACACACATTACTGTAACTCAGTCACACACGGCTGTATGAGTGTCACACACATTACTGTAACTCAGTCACACACGGCTGTATGAGTGTCACACACATTACTGTAACTCAGTCACACACGGCTGTATGAGTGTCACACACATTACTGTAACTCAGTCACACACGGCTGTATGAGTGTCACACATTACTGTAACTCAGTCACACACGGCTGTATGAGTGTCACACACATTACTGTAACTCAGTCACACACGGCTGTATGAGTGTCACACACATTACTGTAACTCAGTCACACACGGCTGTATGAGTGTCACACATTACTGTAACTCAGTCACACACGGCTGTATGAGTGTCTCACACATTACTGTAACTCAGTCACACACGGCTGTATGAGTGTCACACACATTACTGTAACTCAGTCACACACGGCTGTATGAGTGTCACACACATTACTGTAACTCAGTCACACACGGCTGTATGAGTGTCACACACATTACTGTAACTCAGTCACACACGGCTGTATGAGTGTCACACACATTACTGTAACTCAGTCACACACAGCTGTATGAGTGTCACACACATTACTGTAACTCAGTCACACACGGCTGTATGAGTCTCACACATTACTGTAACTCAGTCACACACAGCTGTATGAGTGTCACACACATTACTGTATCTCAGTCACACACGGCTGTATGAGTGTCACACATTACTGTAACTCAGTCACACACAGCTGTATGAGTGTCACACACATTACTGTGACTCAGTCACACACGGCTGTATGAGTGTCACACATTACTGCGACTCAGTCACACACGGCTGTATGAGTGTTACACATTACTGTAACTCAGTCACACATTACTGTAACTCAGTCACACACATTACTGTAACTCAGTCACACACATTACTGTAACTCAGTCACACACATTACTGTAACTCAGTCACACACAGCTGTATGAGTGTCACACACATTACTGTAACTCAGTCACACACGGCTGTATGAGTGTCACACACATTACTGTATCTCAGTCACACACGGCTGTATGAGTGTCACACATTACTGTAACTCAGTCACACACGGCTGTATGAGTGTCACACACATTACTGTACCTCATTCACACACACGGCTGTATGAGTGTCACACACATTACTGTGACTCAGTCACACACGGCTGTATGTGCGTCACACATTACTGTGACTCAGTCACACATGGCTGTATGAGTGTCACACATTACTGTAACTCAGTCACACACGGCTGTATGAGTGTCACACATTACTGTAACTCAGTCACACACAGCTGTATGAGTGTCACACACATTACTGTATCTCAGTCACACACAGCTGTATGAGTGTCACACACATTACTGTAACTCAGTCACACACAGCTGTATGAGTGTCACACAGATTACTGTAACTCAGTCACACACATTACTGTAACTCAGTCACACACACGGCTGTATGAGTGTCACACACATTACTGTGACTCAGTCACACACGGCTGTATGTGCGTCACACATTACTGTGACTCAGTCACACATGGCTGTATGAGTGTCACACATTACTGTAACTCAGTCACACACGGCTGTATGAGTGTCACACATTACTGTAACTCAGTCACACACAGCTGTATGAGCGTCACACACATTACTGTATCTCAGTCACACACATTACTGTAACTCAGTCACACACGGCTGTATGAGTGTCACACACATTACTGTATCTCAGTCACACACGGCTGTATGAGTGTCACACATTACTGTAACTCTGTCACACACGGCTGTATGAGTGTCACATACATTACTGTAACTCAGTCACACACAGCTGTATGAGTGTCACACATTACTGTAACTCAGTCACACACGGCTGTATGAGTGTCACACATTACTGTAACTCAGTCACACATTACTGTATCTCAGTCACACACAGCTGTATGAGTGTCACACACATTACTGTAACTCAGTCACACACATTACTGTAACTCAGTCACACACAGCTGTATGAGCGTCACACACATTACTGTAACTCAGTCACACACGGCTGTATGAGTGTCACACACATTACTGTAACTCAGTCACACACGGCTGTATGAGTGTCACACACATTACTGTAACTCTCACACACGGCTGTATGAGTGTCACACACATTACTGTAACTCTGTCACACACATTACTGTAACTCAGTCACACACAGCTGTATGTGTGTCACACAGATTACTGTAACTCAGTCACACACATTACTGTAACTCAGTCACACACACGGCTGTATGAGTGTCACACACATTACTGTGACTCAGTCACACACATTACTGTGACTCAGTCACACACATTACTGTAACTCAGTCACACACATTACTGTGACTCAGTCACACACATTACTGTAACTCAGTCACACACATTACTGTAACTCAGTCACACACAGCTGTATGAGTGTCACACACATTACTGTAACTCAGTCACACACGGCTGTTTGTGCGTCACACATTACTGTAACTCTGTCACACACATTACTGTAACTGAGTCACACACAGCTGTATGAGTGTCACACAGATTACTGTAACTCAGTCACACACATTACTGTAACTCAGTCACACACAGCTGTATGAGTGTCACACACATTACTGTAACTCAGTCACACACATTACTGTAACTCAATCACACACATCTGTATGAGTGTCACACACATTACTGTAACTCAGTCACACACATTACTGTAACTCAGTCACACACGGCTGTATGAGTGTCACACGCATTACTGTAACTCAGTCACACAAGGCTGTATGAGTGTCACACGCATTACTGTACCTCAGTCACACACAGCTGTATGAGTGTCACACACATTACTGTAACTCTGTCACACACATTACTGTAACTCTGTCACACACATTACTGTAACTCTGTCACACACATTACTGTAACTCAGTCACACACATTACTGTAACTCAGTCACACACACCTGTATGAGTGTCACACACATTACTGTAACTCAGACACACACGGCTGTATGAGCGTCACACACATTACTGTAACTCAGTCACACACAGCTGTATGAGTGTCACACACATTACTGTAACTCAGTCACACACACCTGTATGAGTGTCACACACATTACTGTAACTCAGTCACACATTACTGTAACTCAGTCACACACAGCTGTATGAGTGTCACACACATTACTGTAACTCAGTCACACACACCTGTATGAGTGTCACACACATTACTGTATCTCAGTCACACACTGCTGTATGAGTGTCACACACATTACTGTAACTCAGTCACACACAGCTGTATGAGTGTCACACACATTACTGTATCTCAGTCACACACGGCTGTATGAGCGTCACACACATTACTGTAACTCAGTCACACACAGCTTTATGAGTGTCACACACATTACTGTAACTCAGTCACACACACCTGTATGAGTGTCACACACATTACTGTATCTCAGTCACACACGGCTGTATGAGTGTCACACATTACTGTAACTCAGTCACACACGGCTGTATGAGTATCACACACCTTACTGTAACTCAGTCACACATTACTGTAACTCTGTCGCACACATTACTGTAACTCAGTCACACACACCTGTATGAGTGTCACACACATTACTGTAACTCTGTCACACACACCTGTATGAGCATCACACATTACTGTAACTCAGTCACACACTTTACTGTAACTCAGTCACACATTACTGTAACTCAGTCACACATTACTGTAACTCAGTCACACACACCTGTATGAGTGTCACACACATTACTGTATCTCAGTCACACACGGCTGTATGAGTGTCACACATTACTGTAACTCAGTCACACACAGCTGTATGAGTGTCACACACATTACTGTATCTCAGTCACACACGGCTGTATGAGTGTCACACATTACTGTAACTCAGTCACACACAGCTGTATGAGTGTCACACACATTACTGTAACTGTCACACACAGCTGTATGAGTGTCACACACATTACTGTAACTGTCACACACAGCTGTATGAGTGTCACACACATTACTGTAACTCAGTCACACACACCTGTATGAGCGTCACACATTACTGTATCTCAGTCACTCACGGCTGTATGAGCGTCACACATTACTGCGACTCAGTCACACACGGCTGTATGAGTGTTACACATTACTGTAACTCAGTCACACATTACTGTAACTCAGTCACACACATTACTGTAACTCAGTCACACACATTACTGTAACTCAGTCACACACATTACTGTAACTCAGTCACACACAGCTGTATGAGTGTCACACACATTACTGTAACTCAGTCACACACGGCTGTATGAGTGTCACACACATTACTGTATCTCAGTCACACACGGCTGTATGAGTGTCACACATTACTGTAACTCAGTCACACACGGCTGTATGAGTGTCACACACATTACTGTACCTCAGTCACACACACGGCTGTATGAGTGTCACACACATTACTGTGACTCAGTCACACACGGCTGTATGTGCGTCACACATTACTGTGACTCAGTCACACATGGCTGTATGAGTGTCACACATTACTGTAACTCAGTCACACACGGCTGTATGAGTGTCACACATTACTGTAACTCAGTCACACACAGCTGTATGAGTGTCACACACATTACTGTATCTCAGTCACACACAGCTGTATGAGTGTCACACACATTACTGTAACTCAGTCACACACAGCTGTATGAGTGTCACACAGATTACTGTAACTCAGTCACACACATTACTGTAACTCAGTCACACACACGGCTGTATGAGTGTCACACACATTACTGTGACTCAGTCACACACGGCTGTATGTGCGTCACACATTACTGTGACTCAGTCACACATGGCTGTATGAGTGTCACACATTACTGTAACTCAGTCACACACGGCTGTATGAGTGTCACACATTACTGTAACTCAGTCACACACAGCTGTATGAGCGTCACACACATTACTGTATCTCAGTCACACACATTACTGTAACTCAGTCACACACGGCTGTATGAGTGTCACACACATTACTGTATCTCAGTCACACACGGCTGTATGAGTGTCACACATTACTGTAACTCTGTCACACACGGCTGTATGAGTGTCACATACATTACTGTAACTCAGTCACACACAGCTGTATGAGTGTCACACATTACTGTAACTCAGTCACACACGGCTGTATGAGTGTCACACATTACTGTAACTCAGTCACACATTACTGTATCTCAGTCACACACAGCTGTATGAGTGTCACACACATTACTGTAACTCAGTCACACACATTACTGTAACTCAGTCACACACAGCTGTATGAGCGTCACACACATTACTGTAACTCAGTCACACACGGCTGTATGAGTGTCACACACATTACTGTAACTCAGTCACACACGGCTGTATGAGTGTCACACACATTACTGTAACTCTCACACACGGCTGTATGAGTGTCACACACATTACTGTAACTCTGTCACACACATTACTGTAACTCAGTCACACACAGCTGTATGTGTGTCACACAGATTACTGTAACTCAGTCACACACATTACTGTAACTCAGTCACACACACGGCTGTATGAGTGTCACACACATTACTGTGACTCAGTCACACACATTACTGTGACTCAGTCACACACATTACTGTAACTCAGTCACACACATTACTGTGACTCAGTCACACACATTACTGTAACTCAGTCACACACATTACTGTAACTCAGTCACACACAGCTGTATGAGTGTCACACACATTACTGTAACTCAGTCACACACGGCTGTTTGTGCGTCACACATTACTGTAACTCAGTCACACACATTACTGTAACTCAGTCACACACAGCTGTATGAGTGTCACACACATTACTGTAACTCAGTCACACACATTACTGTAACTCAATCACACACATCTGTATGAGTGTCACACACATTACTGTAACTCAGTCACACACATTACTGTAACTCAGTCACACACGGCTGTATGAGTGTCACACGCATTACTGTAACTCAGTCACACAAGGCTGTATGAGTGTCACACGCATTACTGTACCTCAGTCACACACAGCTGTATGAGTGTCACACACATTACTGTAACTCTGTCACACACATTACTGTAACTCTGTCACACACATTACTGTAACTCTGTCACACACATTACTGTAACTCAGTCACACACATTACTGTAACTCAGTCACACACACCTGTATGAGTGTCACACACATTACTGTAACTCAGACACACACGGCTGTATGAGCGTCACACACATTACTGTAACTCAGTCACACACAGCTGTATGAGTGTCACACACATTACTGTAACTCAGTCACACACACCTGTATGAGTGTCACACACATTACTGTAACTCAGTCACACATTACTGTAACTCAGTCACACACAGCTGTATGAGTGTCACACACATTACTGTAACTCAGTCACACACACCTGTATGAGTGTCACACACATTACTGTATCTCAGTCACACACTGCTGTATGAGTGTCACACACATTACTGTAACTCAGTCACACACAGCTGTATGAGTGTCACACACATTACTGTATCTCAGTCACACACGGCTGTATGAGCGTCACACACATTACTGTAACTCAGTCACACACAGCTTTATGAGTGTCACACACATTACTGTAACTCAGTCACACACACCTGTATGAGTGTCACACACATTACTGTATCTCAGTCACACACGGCTGTATGAGTGTCACACATTACTGTAACTCAGTCACACACGGCTGTATGAGTATCACACACCTTACTGTAACTCAGTCACACATTACTGTAACTCTGTCACACACATTACTGTAACTCTGTCACACACACCTGTATGAGCATCACACATTACTGTAACTCAGTCACACACGGCTGTATGAGTGTCACACACATTACTGTTACTCTGTCACACACGGCTGTATGAGTGTCACACACATTACTGTAACTCAGTCACACACAGCTGTATGAGTGTCACACACATTACTGTAACTCAGTCACACACTTTACTGTAACTCAGTCACACATTACTGTATCTCAGTCACACACAGCTGTATGAGTGTCACACATTACTGTATCTCAGTCACACATTACTGTATCTCAGTCACACATTACTGTAACTCAGTCACACATTACTGTAACTCAGTCACACACACCTGTATGAGTGTCACACACATTACTGTATCTCAGTCACACACGGCTGTATGAGTGTCACACATTACTGTAACTCAGTCACACACAGCTGTATGAGTGTCACACACATTACTGTATCTCAGTCACACACGGCTGTATGAGTGTCACACATTACTGTAACTCAGTCACACACAGCTGTATGAGTGTCACACACATTACTGTAACTGTCACACACAGCTGTATGAGTGTCACACACATTACTGTAACTGTCACACACAGCTGTATGAGTGTCACACACATTACTGTAACTCAGTCACACACACCTGTATGAGCGTCACACATTACTGTATCTCAGTCACTCACGGCTGTATGAGCGTCACACATTACTGTATCTCAGTCACACACGGCTGTATGAGTGTCACACATTACTGTAACTCAGTCACACACGGCTGTATGAGTGTCACACACATTACTGTAACTCAGTCACACACAGCTGTATGAGTGTCACACACATTACTGTAACTCAGTCACACACAGCTGTATGAGTGTCACACACATTACTGTAACTCAGTCACACACGGCTGTATGAGTCTCACACATTACTGTAACTCAGTCACACACAGCTGTATGAGTGTCACACACATTACTGTATCTCAGTCACACACGGCTGTATGAGTGTCACACATTACTGTAACTCAGTCACACACAGCT
This sequence comes from Taudactylus pleione, assembly GCA_031769625.1. Taxonomy (NCBI): domain Eukaryota; kingdom Metazoa; phylum Chordata; class Amphibia; order Anura; family Myobatrachidae; genus Taudactylus; species Taudactylus pleione. The sequence continues at coordinate 111,528 of JAUIMM010001798.1, forward strand.
GTATGAGTGTCACACACATTACTGTGACTCAGTCACACACGGCTGTATGAGTGTTACACATTACTGTAACTCAGTCACACATTACTGTAACTCAGTCACACACATTACTGTAACTCAGTCACACACATTACTGTAACTCAGTCACACACATTACTGTAACTCAGTCACACACAGCTGTATGAGTGTCACACACATTACTGTAACTCAGTCACACACGGCTGTATGAGTGTCACACACATTACTGTATCTCAGTCACACACGGCTGTATGAGTGTCACACATTACTGTAACTCAGTCACACACGGCTGTATGAGTGTCACACACATTACTGTACCTCAGTCACACACACGGCTGTATGAGTGTCACACACATTACTGTGACTCAGTCACACACGGGTGTATGTGCGTCACACATTACTGTGACTCAGTCACACATGGCTGTATGAGTGTCACACATTACTGTAACTCAGTCACACACGGCTGTATGAGTGTCACACATTACTGTAACTCAGTCACACACAGCTGTATGAGTGTCACACACATTACTGTATCTCAGTCACACACAGCTGTATGAGTGTCACACACATTACTGTAACTCAGTCACACACAGCTGTATGAGTGTCACACAGATTACTGTAACTCAGTCACACACATTACTGTAACTCAGTCACACACACGGCTGTATGAGTGTCACACACATTACTGTGACTCAGTCACACACGGCTGTATGTGCGTCACACATTACTGTGACTCAGTCACACATGGCTGTATGAGTGTCACACATTACTGTAACTCAGTCACACACGGCTGTATGAGTGTCACACATTACTGTAACTCAGTCACACACAGCTGTATGAGCGTCACACACATTACTGTATCTCAGTCACACACATTACTGTAACTCAGTCACACACGGCTGTATGAGTGTCACACACATTACTGTATCTCAGTCACACACGGCTGTATGAGTGTCACACATTACTGTAACTCTGTCACACACGGCTGTATGAGTGTCACATACATTACTGTAACTCAGTCACACACAGCTGTATGAGTGTCACACATTACTGTAACTCAGTCACACACGGCTGTATGAGTGTCACACATTACTGTAACTCAGTCACACATTACTGTATCTCAGTCACACACAGCTGTATGAGTGTCACACACATTACTGTAACTCAGTCACACACATTACTGTAACTCAGTCACACACAGCTGTATGAGCGTCACACACATTACTGTAACTCAGTCACACACGGCTGTATGAGTGTCACACACATTACTGTAACTCAGTCACACACGGCTGTATGAGTGTCACACACATTACTGTAACTCTCACACACGGCTGTATGAGTGTCACACACATTACTGTAACTCTGTCACACACATTACTGTAACTCAGTCACACACAGCTGTATGTGTGTCACACAGATTACTGTAACTCAGTCACACACATTACTGTAACTCAGTCACACACACGGTTGTATGAGTGTCACACACATTACTGTGACTCAGTCACACACATTACTGTGACTCAGTCACACACATTACTGTAACTCAGTCACACACATTACTGTAACTCAGTCACACACAGCTGTATGAGTGTCACACACATTACTGTAACTCAGTCACACACGGCTGTTTGTGCGTCACACATTACTGTAACTCTGTCACACACATTACTGTAACTGAGTCACACACAGCTGTATGAGTGTCACACAGATTACTGTAACTCAGTCACACACATTACTGTAACTCAGTCACACACGGCTGTATGAGCGTCACACACATTACTGTAACTCAGTCACACACATTACTGTAACTCAGTCACACACATCTGTATGAGTGTCACACACATTACTGTAACTCAGTCACACACATTACTGTAACTCAGTCACACACGGCTGTATGAGTGTCACACGCATTACTGTACCTCAGTCACACACAGCTGTATGAGTGTCACACACATTACTGTAACTCTGTCACACACATTACTGTAACTCTGTCACACACATTACTGTAACTCTGTCACACACATTACTGTAACTCAGTCACACACATTACTGTAACTCAGTCACACACACCTGTATGAGTGTCACACACATTACTGTAACTCAGACACACACGGCTGTATGAGCGTCACACACATTACTGTAACTCAGTCACACACAGCTGTATGAGTGTCACACACATTACTGTAACTCAGTCACACACACCTGTATGAGTGTCACACACATTACTGTAACTCAGTCACACATTACTGTAACTCAGTTACACACAGCTGTATGAGTGTCACACACATTACTGTAACTCAGTCACACACACCTGTATGAGTGTCACACACATTACTGTATCTCAGTCACACACTGCTGTATGAGTGTCACACACATTACTGTAACTCAGTCACACACAGCTGTATGAGTGTCACACACATTACTGTATCTCAGTCACACACGGCTGTATGAGCGTCACACACATTACTGTAACTCAGTCACACACAGCTTTATGAGTGTCACACACATTACTGTAACTCAGTCACACACACCTGTATGAGTGTCACACACATTACTGTATCTCAGTCACACACGGCTGTATGAGTGTCACACATTACTGTAACTCAGTCACACACGGCTGTATGAGTATCACACACCTTACTGTAACTCAGTCACACATTACTGTAACTCTGTCGCACACATTACTGTAACTCAGTCACACACACCTGTATGAGTGTCACACACATTACTGTAACTCTGTCACACACACCTGTATGAGCATCACACATTACTGTAACTCAGTCACACACGGCTGTATGAGTGTCACACACATTACTGTTACTCTGTCACACACAGCTGTATGAGTGTCACACACATTACTGTAACTCAGTCACACACTTTAGTGTAACTCAGTCACACATTACTGTATCTCAGTCACACACAGCTGTATGAGTGTCACACATTACTGTATCTCAGTCACACATTACTGTATCTCAGTCACACATTACTGTAACTCAGTCACACATTACTGTAACTCAGTCACACACACCTGTATGAGTGTCACACACATTACTGTATCTCAGTCACACACGGCTGTATGAGTGTCACACATTACTGTAACTCAGTCACACACAGCTGTATGAGTGTCACACACATTACTGTATCTCAGTCACACACGGCTGTATGAGTGTCACACATTACTGTAACTCAGTCACACACAGCTGTATGAGTGTCACACACATTACTGTAACTGTCACACACAGCTGTATGAGTGTCACACACATTACTGTAACTGTCACACACAGCTGTATGAGTGTCACACACATTACTGTAACTCAGTCACACACACCTGTATGAGCGTCACACATTACTGTATCTCAGTCACTCACGGCTGTATGAGCGTCACACATTACTGTATCTCAGTCACACACGGCTGTATGAGTGTCACACATTACTGTATCTCAGTCACACACGGCTGTATGAGTGTCACACACATTACTGTAACTCAGTCACACACAGCTGTATGAGTGTCACACACATTACTGTATCTCAGTCACACACGGCTGTATGAGCGTCACACATTACTGTAACTCAGTCACACACGGCTGTATGAGTGTCACACACATTACTGTAACTCAGACACACACGGCTGTATGAGCGTCACACACATTACTGTAACTCAGTCACACACAGCTGTATGAGTGTCACACACATTACTGTAACTCAGTCACACACAGCTGTATGAGTGTCACACACATTACTGTATCTCAGTCACACACGGCTGTATGAGCGTCACACATTACTGTAACTCAGTCACACACGGCTGTATGAGTCTCACACATTACTGTAACTCAGTCACACACAGCTGTATGAGTGTCACACACATTACTGTATCTCAGTCACACACGGCTGTATGAGTGTCACACATTACTGTAACTCAGTCACACACAGCTGTATGAGTGTCACACACATTACTGTGACTCAGTCACACACGGCTGTATGAGTGTCACACATTACTGCGACTCAGTCACACACGGCTGTATGAGTGTTACACATTACTGTAACTCAGTCACACATTACTGTAACTCAGTCACACACATTACTGTAACTCAGTCACACACATTACTGTAACTCAGTCACACACATTACTGTAACTCAGTCACACACAGCTGTATGAGTGTCACACACATTACTGTAACTCAGTCACACACGGCTGTATGAGTGTCACACACATTACTGTATCTCAGTCACACACGGCTGTATGAGTGTCACACATTACTGTAACTCAGTCACACACGGCTGTATGAGTGTCACACACATTACTGTACCTCAGTCACACACACGGCTGTATGAGTGTCACACACATTACTGTGACTCAGTCACACACGGCTGTATGTGCGTCACACATTACTGTGACTCAGTCACACATGGCTGTATGAGTGTCACACATTACTGTAACTCAGTCACACACGGCTGTATGAGTGTCACACATTACTGTAACTCAGTCACACACAGCTGTATGAGTGTCACACACATTACTGTATCTCAGTCACACACAGCTGTATGAGTGTCACACACATTACTGTAACTCAGTCACACACAGCTGTATGAGTGTCACACAGATTACTGTAACTCAGTCACACACATTACTGTAACTCAGTCACACACACGGCTGTATGAGTGTCACACACATTACTGTGACTCAGTCACACACGGCTGTATGTGCGTCACACATTACTGTGACTCAGTCACACATGGCTGTATGAGTGTCACACATTACTGTAACTCAGTCACACACGGCTGTATGAGTGTCACACATTACTGTAACTCAGTCACACACAGCTGTATGAGCGTCACACACATTACTGTATCTCAGTCACACACATTACTGTAACTCAGTCACACACGGCTGTATGAGTGTCACACACATTACTGTATCTCAGTCACACACATTACTGTAACTCAGTCACACACAGCTGTATGAGTGTCACACATTACTGTAACTCTGTCACACACGGCTGTATGAGTGTCACATACATTACTGTAACTCAGTCACACACAGCTGTATGAGTGTCACACATTACTGTAACTCAGTCACACACGGCTGTATGAGTGTCACACATTACTGTAACTCAGTCACACATTACTGTATCTCAGTCACACACAGCTGTATGAGTGTCACACACATTACTGTAACTCAGTCACACACATTACTGTAACTCAGTCACACACAGCTGTATGAGCGTCACACACATTACTGTAACTCAGTCACACACGGCTGTATGAGTGTCACACACATTACTGTAACTCAGTCACACACGGCTGTATGAGTGTCACACACATTACTGTAACTCTCACACACGGCTGTATGAGTGTCACACACATTACTGTAACTCTGTCACACACATTACTGTAACTCAGTCACACACAGCTGTATGTGTGTCACACAGATTACTGTAACTCAGTCACACACATTACTGTAACTCAGTCACACACACGGCTGTATGAGTGTCACACACATTACTGTGACTCAGTCACACACATTACTGTGACTCAGTCACACACATTACTGTAACTCAGTCACACACATTACTGTAACTCAGTCACACACAGCTGTATGAGTGTCACACACATTACTGTAACTCAGTCACACACGGCTGTTTGTGCGTCACACATTACTGTAACTCTGTCACACACATTACTGTAACTGAGTCACACACAGCTGTATGAGTGTCACACAGATTACTGTAACTCAGTCACACACATTACTGTAACTCAGTCACACACAGCTGTATGAGTGTCACACACATTACTGTAACTCAGTCACACACATTACTGTAACTCAATCACACACATCTGTATGAGTGTCACACACATTACTGTAACTCAGTCACACACATTACTGTAACTCAGTCACACACGGCTGTATGAGTGTCACACGCATTACTGTAACTCAGTCACACAAGGCTGTATGAGTGTCACACGCATTACTGTACCTCAGTCACACACAGCTGTATGAGTGTCACACACATTACTGTAACTCTGTCACACACATTACTGTAACTCTGTCACACACATTACTGTAACTCTGTCACACACATTACTGTAACTCAGTCACACACATTACTGTAACTCAGTCACACACACCTGTATGAGTGTCACACACATTACTGTAACTCAGACACACACGGCTGTATGAGCGTCACACACATTACTGTAACTCAGTCACACACAGCTGTATGAGTGTCACACACATTACTGTAACTCAGTCACACACACCTGTATGAGTGTCACACACATTACTGTAACTCAGTCACACATTACTGTAACTCAGTCACACACAGCTGTATGAGTGTCACACACATTACTGTAACTCAGTCACACACACCTGTATGAGTGTCACACACATTACTGTATCTCAGTCACACACTGCTGTATGAGTGTCACACACATTACTGTAACTCAGTCACACACAGCTGTATGAGTGTCACACACATTACTGTATCTCAGTCACACACGGCTGTATGAGCGTCACACACATTACTGTAACTCAGTCACACACAGCTTTATGAGTGTCACACACATTACTGTAACTCAGTCACACACACCTGTATGAGTGTCACACACATTACTGTATCTCAGTCACACACGGCTGTATGAGTGTCACACATTACTGTAACTCAGTCACACACGGCTGTATGAGTATCACACACCTTACTGTAACTCAGTCACACATTACTGTAACTCTGTCGCACACATTACTGTAACTCAGTCACACACACCTGTATGAGTGTCACACACATTACTGTAACTCTGTCACACACACCTGTATGAGCATCACACATTACTGTAACTCAGTCACACACGGCTGTATGAGTGTCACACACATTACTGTAACTCAGTCACACACAGCTGTATGAGTGTCACACACATTACTGTAACTCAGTCACACACTTTACTGTAACTCAGTCACACATTACTGTATCTCAGTCACACACAGCTGTATGAGTGTCACACATTACTGTATCTCAGTCACACATTACTGTATCTCAGTCACACATTACTGTAACTCAGTCACACATTACTGTAACTGTCACACACACCTGTATGAGTGTCACACACATTACTGTATCTCAGTCACACACGGCTGTATGAGTGTCACACATTACTGTAACTCAGTCACACACAGCTGTATGAGTGTCACACACATTACTGTATCTCAGTCACACACGGCTGTATGAGTGTCACACATTACTGTAACTCAGTCACACACAGCTGTATGAGTGTCACACACATTACTGTAACTGTCACACACAGCTGTATGAGTGTCACACACATTACTGTAACTGTCACACACAGCTGTATGAGTGTCACACACATTACTGTAACTCAGTCACACACACCTGTATGAGCGTCACACATTACTGTATCTCAGTCACTCACGGCTGTATGAGCGTCACACATTACTGTAACTCAGTCACACACACCTGTATGAGCGTCACACATTACTGTATCTCAGTCACACACGGCTGTATGAGCGTCACACACATTACTGTATCTCAGTCACACACGGCTGTATGAGTGTCACACACATTACTGTATCTCAGTCACACACGGCTGTATGAGTGTCACACATTACTGTAACTCAGTCACACACAGCTGTATGAGTGTCACACACATTACTGTATCTCAGTCACACACGGCTGTATGAGTGTCACACATTACTGTAACTCAGTCACACACAGCTGTATGAGTGTCACACACATTACTGTAACTGTCACACACAGCTGTATGAGTGTCACACACATTACTGTAACTGTCACACACAGCTGTATGAGTGTCACACACATTACTGTAACTCAGTCACACACACCTGTATGAGCGTCACACATTACTGTATCTCAGTCACTCACGGCTGTATGAGCGTCACACATTACTGTATCTCAGTCACACACGGCTGTATGAGTGTCACACATTACTGTATCTCAGTCACACACGGCTGTATGAGTGTCACACACATTACTGTAACTCAGTCACACACGGCTGTATGAGTGTCACACACATTACTGTAACTCAGTCACACACAGCTGTATGAGTGTCACACACATTACTGTAACTCAGTCACACACAGCTGTATGAGTGTCACACACATTACTGTATCTCAGTCACACACGGCTGTATGAGTGTCACACATTACTGTAACTCAGTCACACACAGCTGTATGAGTGTCACACACATTACTGTGACTCAGTCACACACGGCTGTATGAGTGTCACACATTACTGCGACTCAGTCACACACGGCTGTATGAGTGTTACACATTACTGTAACTCAGTCACACATTACTGTAACTCAGTCACACACATTACTGTAACTCAGTCACACACATTACTGTAACTCAGTCACACACATTACTGTAACTCAGTCACACACAGCTGTATGAGTGTCACACACATTACTGTAACTCAGTCACACACGGCTGTATGAGTGTCACACACATTACTGTATCTCAGTCACACACGGCTGTATGAGTGTCACACATTACTGTAACTCAGTCACACACGGCTGTATGAGTGTCACACACATTACTGTACCTCAGTCACACACACGGCTGTATGAGTGTCACACACATTACTGTGACTCAGTCACACACGGGTGTATGTGCGTCACACATTACTGTGACTCAGTCACACACGGCTGTATGAGTGTCACACACATTACTGTAACTCTGTCACACACGGCTGTATGAGTGTCACACATTACTGTAACTCAGTCACACACAGCTGTATGAGTGTCACACACATTACTGTAACTCTGTCACACACGGCTGTATGAGTGTCACATACATTACTGTAACTCAGTCACACACAGCTGTATGAGTGTCACACATTACTGTAACTCAGTCACACACGGCTGTATGAGTGTCACACATTACTGTAACTCAGTCACACATTACTGTATCTCAGTCACACACAGCTGTATGAGTGTCACACACATTACTGTAACTCAGTCACACACATTACTGTAACTCAGTCACACACACCTGTATGAGTGTCACACACATTACTGTAACTCAGACACACACGGCTGTATGAGCGTCACACACATTACTGTAACTCAGTCACACACAGCTGTATGAGTGTCACACACATTACTGTAACTCAGTCACACACACCTGTATGAGTGTCACACACATTACTGTAACTCAGTCACACATTACTGTAACTCAGTCACACACAGCTGTATGAGTGTCACACACATTACTGTAACTCAGTCACACACACCTGTATGAGTGTCACACACATTACTGTATCTCAGTCACACACTGCTGTATGAGTGTCACACACATTACTGTAACTCAGTCACACACAGCTGTATGAGTGTCACACACATTACTGTATCTCAGTCACACACGGCTGTATGAGCGTCACACACATTACTGTAACTCAGTCACACACAGCTTTATGAGTGTCACACACATTACTGTAACTCAGTCACACACACCTGTATGAGTGTCACACACATTACTGTATCTCAGTCACACACGGCTGTATGAGTGTCACACATTACTGTAACTCAGTCACACACGGCTGTATGAGTATCACACACCTTACTGTAACTCAGTCACACATTACTGTAACTCTGTCGCACACATTACTGTAACTCAGTCACACACACCTGTATGAGTGTCACACACATTACTGTAACTCTGTCACACACACCTGTATGAGCATCACACATTACTGTAACTCAGTCACACACGGCTGTATGAGTGTCACACACATTACTGTTACTCTGTCACACACGGCTGTATGAGTGTCACACACATTACTGTAACTCAGTCACACACAGCTGTATGAGTGTCACACACATTACTGTAACTCAGTCACACACTTTACTGTAACTCAGTCACACATTACTGTATCTCAGTCACACACAGCTGTATGAGTGTCACACATTACTGTATCTCAGTCACACATTACTGTATCTCAGTCACACATTACTGTAACTCAGTCACACATTACTGTAACTGTCACACACACCTGTATGAGTGTCACACACATTACTGTATCTCAGTCACACACGGCTGTATGAGTGTCACACATTACTGTAACTCAGTCACACACAGCTGTATGAGTGTCACACACATTACTGTATCTCAGTCACACACGGCTGTATGAGTGTCACACATTACTGTAACTCAGTCACACACAGCTGTATGAGTGTCACACACATTACTGTAACTGTCACACACAGCTGTATGAGTGTCACACACATTACTGTAACTGTCACACACAGCTGTATGAGTGTCACACACATTACTGTAACTCAGTCACACACACCTGTATGAGCGTCACACATTACTGTATCTCAGTCACTCACGGCTGTATGGGCGTCACACATTACTGTAACTCAGTCACACACACCTGTATGAGCGTCACACATTACTGTATCTCAGTCACACACGGCTGTATGAGCGTCACACACATTACTGTATCTCAGTCACACACGGCTGTATGAGTGTCACACACATTACTGTATCTCAGTCACACACGGCTGTATGAGTGTCACACATTACTGTAACTCAGTCACACACAGCTGTATGAGTGTCACACACATTACTGTATCTCAGTCACACACGGCTGTATGAGTGTCACACATTACTGTAACTCAGTCACACACAGCTGTATGAGTGTCACACACATTACTGTAACTGTCACACACAGCTGTATGAGTGTCACACACATTACTGTAACTGTCACACACAGCTGTATGAGTGTCACACACATTACTGTAACTCAGTCACACACACCTGTATGAGCGTCACACATTACTGTATCTCAGTCACTCACGGCTGTATGAGCGTCACACATTACTGTATCTCAGTCACACACGGCTGTATGAGTGTCACACATTACTGTATCTCAGTCACACACGGCTGTATGAGTGTCACACACATTACTGTAACTCAGTCACACACGGCTGTATGAGTGTCACACACATTACTGTAACTCAGTCACACACAGCTGTATGAGTGTCACACACATTACTGTAACTCAGTCACACACAGCTGTATGAGTGTCACACACATTACTGTATCTCAGTCACACACGGCTGTATGAGTGTCACACATTACTGTAACTCAGTCACACACAGCTGTATGAGTGTCACACACATTACTGTGACTCAGTCACACACGGCTGTATGAGTGTCACACATTACTGCGACTCAGTCACACACGGCTGTATGAGTGTTACACATTACTGTAACTCAGTCACACATTACTGTAACTCAGTCACACACATTACTGTAACTCAGTCACACACATTACTGTAACTCAGTCACACACATTACTGTAACTCAGTCACACACAGCTGTATGAGTGTCACACACATTACTGTAACTCAGTCACACACGGCTGTATGAGTGTCACACACATTACTGTATCTCAGTCACACACGGCTGTATGAGTGTCACACATTACTGTAACTCAGTCACACACGGCTGTATGAGTGTCACACACATTACTGTACCTCAGTCACACACACGGCTGTATGAGTGTCACACACATTACTGTGACTCAGTCACACACGGGTGTATGTGCGTCACACATTACTGTGACTCAGTCACACACGGCTGTATGAGTGTCACACACATTACTGTAACTCTGTCACACACGGCTGTATGAGTGTCACACATTACTGTAACTCAGTCACACACAGCTGTATGAGTGTCACACACATTACTGTAACTCTGTCACACACGGCTGTATGAGTGTCACATACATTACTGTAACTCAGTCACACACAGCTGTATGAGTGTCACACATTACTGTAACTCAGTCACACACGGCTGTATGAGTGTCACACATTACTGTAACTCAGTCACACATTACTGTATCTCAGTCACACACAGCTGTATGAGTGTCACACACATTACTGTAACTCAGTCACACACATTACTGTAACTCAGTCACACACAGCTGTATGAGCGTCACACACATTACTGTAACTCAGTCACACACGGCTGTATGAGTGTCACACACATTACTGTAACTCAGTCACACACGGCTGTATGAGTGTCACACACATTACTGTAACTCTCACACACGGCTGTATGAGTGTCACACACATTACTGTAACTCTGTCACACACATTACTGTAACTCAGTCACACACAGCTGTATGTGTGTCACACAGATTACTGTAACTCAGTCACACACATTACTGTAACTCAGTCACACACACGGTTGTATGAGTGTCACACACATTACTGTGACTCAGTCACACACATTACTGTGACTCAGTCACACACATTACTGTAACTCAGTCACACACATTACTGTAACTCAGTCACACACAGCTGTATGAGTGTCACACACATTACTGTAACTCAGTCACACATGGCTGTTTGTGCGTCACACATTACTGTAACTCTGTCACACACATTACTGTAACTGAGTCACACACAGCTGTATGAGTGTCACACACATTACTGTAACTCAGTCACACACATTACTGTAACTCAGTCACACACGGCTGTATGAGCGTCACACACATTACTGTAACTCAGTCACACACATTACTGTAACTCAGTCACACACATCTGTATGAGTGTCACACACATTACTGTAACTCAGTCACACACATTACTGTAACTCAGTCACACACGGCTGTATGAGTGTCACACGCATTACTGTAACTCAGTCACACAAGGCTGTATGAGTGTCACACGCATTACTGTACCTCAGTCACACACAGCTGTATGAGTGTCACACACATTACTGTAACTCTGTCACACACATTACTGTAACTCTGTCACACACATTACTGTAACTCTGTCACACACATTACTGTAACTCAGTCACACACATTACTGTAACTCAGTCACACACACCTGTATGAGTGTCACACACATTACTGTAACTCAGACACACACGGCTGTATGAGCGTCACACACATTACTGTAACTCAGTCACACACAGCTGTATGAGTGTCACACACATTACTGTAACTCAGTCACACACACCTGTATGAGTGTCACACACATTACTGTAACTCAGTCACACATTACTGTAACTCAGTCACACACAGCTGTATGAGTGTCACACACATTACTGTAACTCAGTCACACACACCTGTATGAGTGTCACACACATTACTGTATCTCAGTCACACACTGCTGTATGAGTGTCACACACATTACTGTAACTCAGTCACACACAGCTGTATGAGTGTCACACACATTACTGTATCTCAGTCACATACGGCTGTATGAGCGTCACACACATTACTGTAACTCAGTCACACACAGCTTTATGAGTGTCACACACATTACTGTAACTCAGTCACACACACCTGTATGAGTGTCACACACATTACTGTATCTCAGTCACACACGGCTGTATGAGTGTCACACATTACTGTAACTCAGTCACACACGGCTGTATGAGTATCACACACCTTACTGTAACTCAGTCACACATTACTGTAACTCTGTCGCACACATTACTGTAACTCAGTCACACACACCTGTATGAGTGTCACACACATTACTGTAACTCTGTCACACACACCTGTATGAGCATCACACACATTACTGTAACTCAGTCACACACGGCTGTATTAGTGTCACACACATTACTGTTACTCTGTCACACACGGCTGTATGAGTGTCACACACATTACTGTAACTCAGTCACACACAGCTGTATGAGTGTCACACACATTACTGTAACTCAGTCACACACTTTAGTGTAACTCAGTCACACATTACTGTATCTCAGTCACACACAGCTGTATGAGTGTCACACATTACTGTATCTCAGTCACACATTACTGTATCTCAGTCACACATTACTGTAACTCAGTCACACATTACTGTAACTCAGTCACACACGGCTGTATGAGTGTCACACATTACTGTAACTCAGTCACACACGGCTGTATGAGTGTCACACATTACTGTAACTCAGTCACACACAGCTGTATGAGTGTCACACACATTACTGTATCTCAGTCACACACGGCTGTATGAGTGTCACACATTACTGTAACTCAGTCACACACAGCTGTATGAGTGTCACACACATTACTGTAACTGTCACACACAGCTGTATGAGTGTCACACACATTACTGTAACTGTCACACACAGCTGTATGAGTGTCACACACATTACTGTAACTCAGTCACACACAGCTGTATGAGTGTCACACACATTACTGTAACTGTCACACACAGCTGTATGAGTGTCACACACATTACTGTAACTGTCACACACAGCTGTATGAGCGTCACACATTACTGTATCTCAGTCACTCACGGCTGTATGAGCGTCACACATTACTGTATCTCAGTCACACACGGCTGTATGAGTGTCACACATTACTGTATCTCAGTCACACACGGCTGTATGAGTGTCACACACATTACTGTAACTCAGTCACACACAGCTGTATGAGTGTCACACACATTACTGTATCTCAGTCACACACGGCTGTATGAGCGTCGCACATTACTGTAACTCAGTCACACACGGCTGTATGAGTGTCACACACATTACTGTAACTCAGACACACACGGCTGTATGAGCGTCACACACATTACTGTAACTCAGTCACACACAGCTGTATGAGTGTCACACACATTACTGTAACTCAGTCACACACAGCTGTATGAGTGTCACACACATTACTGTATCTCAGTCACACACGGCTGTATGAGCGTCACACATTACTGTAACTCAGTCACACACGGCTGTATGAGTATCACACACATTACTGTAACTCAGACACACACGGCTGTATGAGCGTCACACACATTACTGTAACTCAGTCACACACAGCTGTATGAGTATCACACACATTACTGTAACTCAGTCACACACAGCTGTATGAGTGTCACACACATTACTGTAACTCAGTCACACACAGCTGTATGAGTGTCACACACATTACTGTATCTCAGTCACACACGGCTGTATGAGCGTCACACATTACTGTAACTCAGTCACACACGGCTGTATGAGTATCACACACATTACTGTAACTCAGTCACACATTACTGTAACTCAGTCACACACACCTGTATGAGTGTCACACACATTACTGTAACTCAGTCACACACAGCTGTATGAGTGTCACACACATTACTGTATCTCAGTCACACACGGCTGTATGAGTGTCACACATTACTGTAACTCAGTCACACACGGCTGTATGAGTATCACACACATTACTGTATCTCAGTCACACACGGCTGTATGAGTGTCACACATTACTGTAACTCAGTCACACACGGCTGTATGAGTATCACACACATTACTGTAACTCAGTCACACATTACTGTAACTCAGTCACACACACCTGTTAGAGTGTCACACACATTACTGTAACTCAGTCACACACAGCTGTATGAGTGTCACACATTACTGTAACTCAGTCACACACAGTTGTATGAGTGTCACACACATTACTGTAACTCAGTCACACGGCTGTATGAGTGTCACACACATTACTGTAACTCAGTCACACACGGCTGTATGAGTGTCACACACATTACTGTAACTCAGTCACACACAGCTGTATGAGTGTCACACACATTACTGTAACTCAGTCACACACAGCTGTATGAGTGTCACACACATTACTGTAACTCAGTCACACACATTACTGTATCTCAGTCACACACAGCTGTATGAGTGTCACACACATTACTGTAACTCAGTCACACACGGCTGTATGAGTGTCACACACATTACTGTAACTCAGTCACACACACCTGTTAGAGTGTCACACACATTACTGTAACTCAGTCACACACAGCTGTATGAGTGTCACACATTACTGTAACTCAGTCACACACAGTTGTATGAGTGTCACACACATTACTGTAACTCAGTCACACACAGTTGTATGAGTGTCACACACATTACTGTAACTCAGTCACACACAGCTGTATGAGTGTCACACACATTACTGTAACTCAGTCACACAGCTGTATGAGTGTCACACACATTACTGTAACTCAGTCACACACATTACTGTATCTCAGTCACACACAGCTGTATGAGTGTCACACACATTACTATAACTCAGTCACACACGGCTGTATGAGTGTCACACACATTACTGTAACTCAGTCACACACGGCTGTATGAGCGTCACACATTACTATAACTCAGTCACACACACCTGTATGAGTGTCACACACATTACTGTAACTCAGTCACACACACCTGTAAGAGTGTCACACACATTACTGTAACTCAGTCACACACGGCTGTATGAGTGTCACACATTACTTTAACTCAGTCACACACGGCTGTATGTAGGTCTGTATAGAGGGGACTGCAGTGTTGGTATATTCTGATCTTTGCAGAATTTCATTCATGTCTGTTTTATAGCAGTGTAATAATGGTCCCGCGTGCAGTTATTTGCAGTGTAATAATGGTCCCGCGTACAGTGATTTGCAGTGTAATAATGGTCCCGCGTGCAGTGATTTCCAGTGTAATAATGGTCCCTCGTGCAGTGATTTGCATTGTAATAATGGTCCCGTGTGCAGTGATTTGCAGTGTAATAATAGTCCCACGTGCAGTGATTTGCTGTGTAATAATGGTCTCGTGTGCAGTGATTTGCAGTGTAATAATAGTCCCGTGTGCAGTGATTTGCAGTGTAATAATGGTCCCGTGTGCAGTGATTTGCAGTGTAATAATAATCCCAAGTGCAGTGATTTGCAGTGTAATAATGGTCCCACATGCAGTGATTTGCAGTGTAATAATAGTCCCAAGTGCAGTGATTTGCAGTGTAATAATGGTCCCACATGCAGTGATTTGCAGTGTAATAGTGGTCCCACATGCAGTGATTTGCAGTGTAATAATGGTCCCACATGCAGTGATTTGCAGTGTAATAATGGTCCCGCGTGCAGTGATTTGCAGTGTAATAATAGTCCCGCGTGCAGTGATTTGCAGTGTAATAATGGTCCCGTGTGCAGTGATTTGCAGTGTAATAATGGTCCCGTGTGCAGTGATTTGCAGTGTAATAATGGTCCCGTGTGCAGTGATTTGCAGGGTAGTTGGTCTTATACGTGACATATTTAGTCTCCTGCATAATTTATGTTTTTACACCTGTTCTATATCCAGCTGCTGCCTCCGGCAGTGAAAACGTCCATCCCCCTCCGCTGGCTTACAAGAAGTGGGGTCTGCAGGATATAGACACTATTGTTGATCACGCCAGCGTTGGTGAGTAACTAAAGACAGCGTCATTCTCTCACCAGAAACACCTCTCAGTACAATGAGGTGACACTGTCAGGACAGGGAAGAATCTGTTACAGAGGACCCTGCTGTCTCCTGGCCACTCATGAAGTACATTGGAGGCAGCCTGTTTGTTTCCTAGACTAACACTAAAGACTAACCAGGAATCGGTGACATGGCCTGGTGCATCAGTAATGTCACTGGTTCCTGATTGGCAGCAGTGTCATGTATATCCAGATCACACCCTTTACACCATATGTATTCAAAATGTCAACACCATAATGTCAACATAGTCTGAATGTCGACATGGATGCAATGGTGATCGGGGAAATTGTGGCACAATGGTGACAGCTCATGGTAAGGTTAGTGCTTAAATGCTCAAAAAAAAAAAATCAATTGTCAATATTTTGAAATCCAAGAATTGTTATGAGGAATTGGGGTAGTTTTTGCCCATCATACGACCGCCATTAATTGTGTATCTCCCGGTATCGGTATGACATATCACCAGACCTAAGCCCGGCGCATGTCAGTCCATTTACCTTACACATGCTCCAGTAGAGTCCTTGGCTCAGATCCGGTCCAGCAGCGGTTTATAGAGCCAGATTGTATGTAGAGAACCTATGGCCTCATAATAACATAAGCTTTAGACAATCTCTACAATTTTATCATTTCAATTTATTGTTCTCTTATTTTGCAATAATCCTGTATGATGGCTTGAAATGGGGTTGTGAGGTCTCCAAGTACTGATGACCTATTTCATGCTCTATATCACCGTGGCATTTACATATTGCTGTAATTGCTGTTCTTGTGTTGCCAGGTGTCACCGTGCTCTCGCCATTTGATCAGATGAAGACTGCCTCCATTTTAGGAGGCTTTAATGCTGCTATAAAGAGCAGCCCCCCCACCATGTCTCAGTATATTACTGTGGGCTCCAATCCATTCACTGGCTTCTTCTTTGCCTTAGAGGTTGGTATATTGCCGGTATAGTGATGCCCATTAATTGTATAGTCTGCCATGCTTGTATAATAATACAATATTTCATGTCTATCTACACAGGGGAGTACGCAGCCATTACTGTCTCACGTGGCTCTTGCTGTAGCCAGCAAGCTCACCTCGGCCCTCTTCAGTGCTGCCAGGTACAGTCATGTGTGTATATGGGATGTTCTCGTGTGGTAATATAAGTCTGGCTTATCTCCCCCTTCTCATACATACAGTAACCTACAGGGAGGTTAGGGACAGTATTGTTGCTGTTTGGCCTACACTATGTAGCTGGAAACCATTGCCTCAGCTAGCAGGTCGCTACTTCCTAATATAGTAGAGCAGATGTGTACTAGCGCACTCAGACAGATGGGAATGGTGAGATTAAGCGAGCTGCCGTATGGGATAGCTGACTCTCTCCCTAGGTCATAAACAGAAAAATAGATATACTGCGCTTAGCTAACGGTGGTAAATCCGTGGTGCAATATCTGCCGTATGTGGTCGTAGCTTCTGACCTAGTATTGCACTGGTGACAGTAACCTAAAGGCTGTTTTGAATCCCTTAATTGAAACAAACTATAGTATGTTCTTTAGTTTTTCTTTCTGCATAGAATAAGTTCGCTGTCGAGGTTATGTCCTCGGAGTGCAAATGTTTTTAATTCATACATCCATTACAGTCGATCGTGTAGTTGAAGCCATCGCCTCCCCAGTCATGTGTAAGACCTACAAACTTCAGTGATTCTGGATCACTATTGTGATGGATTATGAAGTGATTTCACAGCCCCCTTTATTCCCACGGTCGGTGCAACAGACATTATTTTGCATGTGCAGTTTTTCTGGTTCTTTCTGGTTTAGTATACCTCCCATTAAATACCTTTTTTACCATTCTACTATCTGTTTTTGGTGAATTTCTGCATGACTGCATAATACATTTACTATTGGGCGTAGGTTTATATACATCATATATATACACCACATAATTGCCTTTTATATTATTGTCACCAGTGCAATACTAGGTCAGAAGCTGCGACTACATACGGCAGATATTGCACCACGTATTTACCACCGTTAGCTGAGCGCAGTATATCTATTTTTAGTATTCAAATATAATCTCCCATAAATCACCTGATTATAAAATATAATCAAAAATTTTAAATCTACCTTTTATAGATAGACTTTGGAGCATTTGATCTTGTAGCCGGTCTGTTGTCTTTTTTTTCTTTTCTTTTTAAGTTTTTCCATAATTTTTTTTTACATTCATTTTGTTTCAACAATTCTATAAGATCACATTATTACGGTGGGGCTTAGCTTGGCAGTCATACTGGGTGGCGGCAGCTTCTTGTGGCTATTTCAGAGGCATCTACTGAGCACCCTTCCTCAGTTCCTGTGCCCGCTCATTTGGCAGCCGTTTCAGGCTGCTCTCCTCCCTGCTGAACCGTTTTGCAGTATCGGGCCTTCCACACCATCCAAGCAAGTGCCTGGAGTACAGGGGCTTCCCAACAGTTTGCCCCCACCCAGCTTCCGGGTCACACTCCTGCTTGCACCACGTCAGTTTCCCTGGTTGAGCCCCTACCTACCATCTGCAGCTCCCAGCGGGACCCAGCACTGTCACTGTGGCCATCCAGTCTCCTGTGCTCCCCATCTCCTGGCTGCTCTGGACATGCCTGGGATATTCTGCAGCTATCTTAGTTGAGCTGCCCCCTCCATAGCAGCTCCCGATGGCAAGACGATCCACCTCTCCTGCCTGGATGGCACGTTGAGACCGCAGACTGCTGCCAGCGCCCTCCTCCTGCGGCTGCCTCTAGTCCCCTTGTGGTTGTCTCTCATGGCTGTGAGACCTTCTCTACTGCAGGTACTGCTCAGTGTCACAGCTGCCTATGCCGCCGGCATGTCAGACTAACTGCATACAGTAGTAGCATCACCTGGCGGTGAGTACTTTATTGGTTCTGAGCCTCCTGAGGTTGCTGGGACTTGGCGTTTTTCCTGGACTCCTGCTTTTGCCCTCCTGGCCTCTCACACTCTATGGATCCCACATCTCCTGGCAGCATCAGGCCCCCATTTAGTGAGTGACCTCCACTCTGCTACACCCTAATAGTCTTCCATGAGTCTTCCTGTGGTCTTCCATCACCTCACTATGCTGCCTCTGTGACCTTATCCGTCTGCTCCCATGAGACCTCTGTGACCTTATCCGTCTGCTCCCATGAGAGCTCTGTGACCTTATCCGTCTGCTCCCATGAGAGCTCTGTGACCTTATCCGTCTGCTCCCATGAGAGCTCTGTGACCTTATCCGTCTGCTCCCATGAGAGCTCTGTGACCTTATCCGTCTGCTCCCATGAGAGCTCTGTGACCTTATCCGTCTGCTCCCATGAGAGCTCTGTGACCTTATCCGTCTGCTCCCATGAGAGCTCTGTGACCTTATCCGTCTGCTCCCATGAGACCTCTGTGACCTTATCCGTCTGCTCCCATGAGAGCTCTGTGACCTTATCCGTCTGCTCCCATGAGAGCTCTGTGACCTTATCCGTCTGCTCCCATGAGAGCTCTGTGACCTTATCCGTCTGCTCCCATGAGACCTCTGTGACCTTATCCGTCTGCTCCCATGAGAGCTCTGTGACCTTATCCGTCTGCTCCCATGAGACCTCTGTGACCTTATCCGTCTGCTCCCATGAGACCTCTGTGACCTTATCCGTCTGCTCCCATGAGAGCTCTGTGACCTTATCCGTCTGCTCCCATGAGAGCTCTGTGACCTTATCCGTCTGCTCCCATGAGAGCTCTGTGACCTTATCCGTCTGCTCCCATGAGAGCTCTGTGACCTTATCCGTCTGCTCCCATGAGAGCTCTGTGACCTTATCCGTCTGCTCCCATGAGAGCTCTGTGACCTTATCCGTCTGCTCCCATGAGAGCTCTGTGACCTTATCCGTCTGCTCCCATGAGAGCTCTGTGACCTTATCCGTCTGCTCCCATGAGAGCTCTGTGACCTTATCCGTCTGCTCCCATGAGAGCTCTGTGACCTTATCCGTCTGCTCCCATGAGAGCTCTGTGACCTTATCCGTCTGCTCCCATGAGAGCTCTGTGACCTTATCCGTCTGCTCCCATGAGAGCTCTGTGACCTTATCCGTCTGCTCCCATGAGAGCTCTGTGACCTTATCCGTCTGCTCCCATGAGAGCTCTGTGACCTTATCCGTCTGCTCCCATGAGAGCTCTGTGACCTTATCCGTCTGCTCCCATGAGAGCTCTGTGACCTTATCCGTCTGCTCCCATGAGAGCTCTGTGACCTTATCCGTCTGCTCCCATGAGAGCTCTGTGACCTTATCCGTCTGCTCCCATGAGAGCTCTGTGACCTTATCCGTCTGCTCCCATGAGAGCTCTGTGACCTTATCCGTCTGCTCCCATGAGAGCTCTGTGACCTTATCCGTCTGCTCCCATGAGAGCTCTGTGACCTTATCCGTCTGCTCCCATGAGAGCTCTGTGACCTTATCCGTCTGCTCCCATGAGAGCTCTGTGACCTTATCCGTCTGCTCCCATGATACCTCTGTGACCTTATCCGTCTGCTCCCATGATACCTCTGTGACCTTATCCGTCTGCTCCCATGATACCTCTGTGACCTTATCCGTCTGCTCCCATGATACCTCTGTGACCTTATCCGCCTGCTCCCATGATACCTCTGTGACCTTATCCGCCTGCTCCCATGATACCTCTGTGACCTTATCCGCCTGCTCCCATGATACCTCTGTGACCTTATCCGCCTGCTCCCATGAGAGCTCTGTGACCTTATCCGCCTGCTCCCATGAGAGCTCTGTGACCTTATCCGCCTGCTCCCATGAGAGCTCTGTGACCTTATCCGCCTGCTCCCATGAGAGCTCTGTGACCTTATCCGCCTGCTCCCATGAGAGCTCTGTGACCTTATCCGCCTGCTCCCATGAGAGCTCTGTGACCTTATCCGCCTGCTCCCATGAGAGCTCTGTGACCTTATCCGCCTGCTCCCATGAGAGCTCTGTGACCTTATCCGTCTGCTCCCATGAGAGCTCTGTGACCTTATCCGTCTGCTCCCATGAGAACTCTGTGAACTTATCCGTCTGCTCCCATGAGAACTCTGTGAACTTATCCGTCTGCTCCCATGAGAACTCTGTGAACTTATCCGTCTGCTCCCATGAGAGCTCTGTGACCTTATCCGCCTGCTCCCATGAGAGCTCTGTGACCTTATCCGCCTGCTCCCATGAGAGCTCTGTGACCTTATCCGTCTGCTCCCATGAGACCTCTGTGACCTTATCCGTCTGCTCCCATGAGAGCTCTGTGACCTTATCCGTCTGCTCCCATGAGAGCTCTGTGACCTTATCCGTCTGCTCCCATGAGAGCTCTGTGACCTTATCCGTCTGCTCCCATGAGAGCTCTGTGACCTTATCCGTCTGCTCCCATGAGAGCTCTGTGACCTTATCCGTCTGCTCCCATGAGAGCTCTGTGACCTTATCCGTCTGCTCCCATGAGAGCTCTGTGACCTTATCCGTCTGCTCCCATGAGAGCTCTGTGACCTTATCCGTCTGCTCCCATGAGAGCTCTGTGACCTTATCCGTCTGCTCCCATGAGAGCTCTGTGACCTTATCCGTCTGCTCCCATGAGAGCTCTGTGACCTTATCCGTCTGCTCCCATGAGAGCTCTGTGACCTTATCCGTCTGCTCCCATGAGACCTCTGTGACCTTATCCGTCTGCTCCCATGAGACCTCTGTGACCTTATCCATCTGCTCCCATGAGACCTCTGTGACCTTATCCGTCTAAGCTCTGTGACCTTATCCGTCTGCTCCCATGAGAGCTCTGTGACCTTATCCGTCTGCTCCCATGAGACCTCTGTGACCTTATCCGTCTGCTCCCATGAGAACTCTGTGACCTTATCCGTCTAAGCTCTGTGACCTTATCCATCTGCTCCCATGAGAGCTCTGTGACCTTATCCGTCTGCTCCCATGAGAGCTCTGTGACCTTATCCGTCTGCTCCCATGAGAGCTCTGTGACCTTATCCGTCTGCTCCCATGATACCTCTGTGACCTTATCCGTCTGCTCCCATGATACCTCTGTGACCTTATCCGTCTGCTCCCATGATACCTCTGTGACCTTATCCGTCTGCTCCCATGATACCTCTGTGACCTTATCCGTCTGCTCCCATGATACCTCTGTGACCTTATCCGTCTGCTCCCATGATACCTCTGTGACCTTATCCGCCTGCTCCCATGATACCTCTGTGACCTTATCCGCCTGCTCCCATGATACCTCTGTGACCTTATCCGCCTGCTCCCATGATACCTCTGTGACCTTATCCGCCTGCTCCCATGAGAGCTCTGTGACCTTATCCGCCTGCTCCCATGAGAGCTCTGTGACATTATCCGCCTGCTCCCATGAGAGCTCTGTGACCTTATCCGCCTGCTCCCATGAGAGCTCTGTGACCTTATCCGCCTGCTCCCATGAGAGCTCTGTGACCTTATCCGCCTGCTCCCATGAGAGCTCTGTGACCTTATCCGCCTGCTCCCATGAGAGCTCTGTGACCTTATCCGTCTGCTCCCATGAGAGCTCTGTGACCTTATCCGTCTGCTCCCATGAGAACTCTGTGAACTTATCCGTCTGCTCCCATGAGAACTCTGTGAACTTATCCGTCTGCTCCCATGAGAACTCTGTGAACTTATCCGTCTGCTCCCATGAGAGCTCTGTGACCTTATCCGCCTGCTCCCATGAGAGCTCTGTGACCTTATCCGTCTGCTCCCATGAGAGCTCTGTGACCTTATCCGTCTGCTCCCATGAGACCTCTGTGACCTTATCCGTCTGCTCCCATGAGAGCTCTGTGACCTTATCCGTCTGCTCCCATGAGAGCTCTGTGACCTTATCCGTCTGCTCCCATGAGAGCTCTGTGACCTTATCCGTCTGCTCCCATGAGAGCTTTGTGACCTTATCCGTCTGCTCCCATGAGAGCTCTGTGACCTTATCCGTCTGCTCCCATGAGAGCTCTGTGACCTTATCCGTCTGCTCCCATGAGAGCTCTGTGACCCTATCCGTCTGCTCCCATGAGAGCTCTGTGACCTTATCCGTCTGCTCCCATGAGAGCTCTGTGACCTTATCCGTCTGCTCCCATGAGAGCTCTGTGACCTTATCCGTCTGCTCCCATGAGAGCTCTGTGACCTTATCCGTCTGCTCCCATGAGACCTCTGTGACCTTATCCGTCTGCTCCCATGAGACCTCTGTGACCTTATCCGTCTGCTCCCATGAGACCTCTGTGACCTTATCCATCTGCTCCCATGAGAACTCTGTGACCTTATCCGTCTAAGCTCTGTGACCTTATCCGTCTGCTCCCATGAGAGCTCTGTGACCTTATCCGTCTGCTCCCATGAGACCTCTGTGACCTTATCCGTCTGCTCCCATGAGAACTCTGTGACCTTATCCGTCTAAGCTCTGTGACCTTATCCATCTGCTCCCATGAGAGCTCTGTGACCTTATCCCTCTGCTCCCATGAGAGCTCTGTGACCTTATCCCTCTGCTCCCATGAGAGCTCTGTGACTTTATCCGTCTGCTCCCATGAGACCTCTGTGACCTTATCCGTCTGAGCTCTGTGACCTTATCCATCTGCTCCCATGAGAACTCTGTGACCTTATCCGTCTAAGCTCTGTGACCTTATCCGTCTGCTCCCATGAGACCTCTGTGACCTTATCCGTCTGCTCCCATGAGACCTCTGTGACCTTATCCGTCTGCTCCCATGAGACCTCTGTGACCTTATCCGTCTGCTCCCATGAGAACTCTGTGACCTTATCCGTCTAAGCTCTGTGACCTTATCCATCTGCTCCCATGAGAGCTCTGTGACCTTATCCCTCTGCTCCCATGAGAGCTCTGTGACCTTATCCCTCTGCTCCCATGAGAGCTCTGTGACTTTATCCGTCTGCTCCCATGAGACCTCTGTGACCTTATCCGTCTGAGCTCTGTGACCTTATCCGTCTGCTCCCATGAGAGCTCTGTGACCTTATCCGTCTGCTCCCATGAGACCTCTGTGACCTTATCCGTCTGCTCCCATGAGAACTCTGTGACCTTATCCGTCTAAGCTCTGTGACCTTATCCATCTGCTCCCATGAGAGCTCTGTGACCTTATCCCTCTGCTCCCATGAGAGCTCTGTGACCTTATCCCTCTGCTCCCATGAGAGCTGTGACTTTATCCGTCTGCTCCCATGAGACCTCTGTGACCTTATCCGTCTGCTCCCATGAGAACTCTGTGACCTTATCCGTTTAAGCTCTGTGACCTTATCCGTCTGCTCCCATGAGAGCTCTGTGACCTTATCCCTCTGCTCCCATAAGAGCTCTGTGACCTTATCCCTCTGCTCCCATGAGAGCTCTGTGACTTTATCCCTCTGCTCCCATGAGACCTCTGTGACCTTATCCGTCTGCTCCCATGAGAACTCTGTGACCTTATCCGTCTAAGCTCTGTGACCTTATCCGTCTGCTCCCATGAGAGCTCTGTGACCTTATCCGTCTGCTCCCATGAGAGCTCTGTGAGCTTATCCGTCTGCTCCCAAGAGAGCTCTGTGACCTTATCCGTCTGCTCCCTTGAGAGCTCTGTGACCTTATCCCTCTGCTCCCATGAGAGCTCTGTGACCTTATCCGTCTGCTACCATGAGACCTCTGTGACCTTATCCGTCTGCTCCCATGAGACCTATTTGAACCTCTGTGCCTATCTCAGAACTCATTCCATTCCTGCCGTCAGCCTTGTTGATTGCTGTTTTGCTTTTATGTCCCTGGAACCCAGTATGCAACCTAAAAGGGACGAACTGTCTACCCTTGCCCCTTGATGCAGTACACTTCTCATACATTGCATGACCTGGTGACCTTGGGAAGTCGAGGACTTCCCAAGTGATAGCGTCTACATCTACCTCCTCACTTGCCTCTGGCCCTGTGAGCTACCCTCTTCCTGACTGACCACTTAAAATTTGCGTGTTACATCAGATGCAGATCTTTACAATCCTCTGTACACCAGGTCAGGGATGTAGTTGCGAGACTGGGAGACTGTATGAACCGCCTAGCGGGTAAAGTGCAGGAATTGGTGGCCTTCCACAATTACCTTATTACATTGCATTATTCGGTTCTGGTGGAGCTTTCTGCAGTCAAAAATCAGCTTGCTGACTTGGAGGACAGGTCCGGAAGAAACAACATTAAGATGCGGGGAATCCTGACTCCGTGTCCAATGATAACCTGCGTGATCTATATGTTCATATCTTCAATAAACGCTCTTCCACCCTATCACGACGGCGCTCTGGGCTCGGAATATCAGTATCTTTGGGGTTTTCCAATTAAACTCGTTGTTTGCAAAGATTGATTCTCATCTCGTCCTTGGAGGCCGGCAATAGACTCCTGGAGGAATGGAATATCTGTGTCTGTTGTTGCTATAAAGCAGGGCTTGCCTCTTCAGTCTGACTGGACTTGAATTGGTTGACGGGAATAATGTCATCCTATAGGATTTTTGCAATCTATTATTCCATGGACTTTCCCTTGTAGCTGGAAGTCCTTTCTTCCTCCAGTCGTTGAGATTTCTACCTCAGCTTTATTTACCATCATTGGCGGGCGGTATATTCGGGCTGGGCGCTAGACTGCCTTTTATTCAACTTTACGAACACTGCTCCTGAATGATGAGGGCTCCCGGCTGCAGGGAATCTGTTGTCTGTGGACTGTTGGTTTTTGGACGGTTTTTATTGCTACTGGTTTTAGATGATCAGATTTTCATTAGTTCAATCTGTTCAGATTCCTGTTATAGTATATTTTGTTTATCCAGTTTATATTTTGTCGTCTTACCTGTTAGGATGCTCTATTTACCTGGTATATGTATAGGTTCTCTTCTGTCACAACACTTTTTCATATCATACTTATTTCATATCATACTTATTTCATACTTATTTACCCGTAGAGTTTTAGATTTCGTTGAATGGGTGTCGAGCACACAAATGGAACTCCTGCTTCTCTTCCTTAACGCCGATAAGGCTTTCGGCAGGCTACTCTGGATGTATATGGATCAGGTACTTTCCAAATTTGGCTTCCAAGGAGATATCCTGAGCTCCATCTCTGCTCTCTGTGAAGGTTCCACTCCCAGCATTTTCAGTAACTGTTTTCTCTCCTCCCCTTTCCTTATCGCTAATGGTACTTGGCAGGAGTGCCCCCTTTCCCCCTTATTTTTGGGCTGGCCTTTAGCTAAGGCTTTTTCTCTCTGCTGAAGAATTCCCTAGGCTTTTAATTCAAGGCACCTCCCATAAACTCAGTTTTTCACTGACCCTGGGACCTCATTGTCTGCCCTTAAGGATATTTTAGACCACTATAGTGCAGCCTTATACTGTTAACTCAATACCACCAAAACGGATGCTCTCCCAATTCTCCATCCGCTCTCCAGTCATTCAAGAGACGTTTCCCTTTTACCTGGAGGGAGACCTCCCTAACCTTCCTGGGTGTTAGTATTCCCTCCTATATTAGACATGTCCTCCCTGAGCTCGCCTTAGCGGGCTCTCGCTTCTGACTCAAAGTGCCCGTCCTTCACCCGGCCGGTGCGCTACCCTCTCCTGGGACAGTGGCAGTGTGACTGGAGCGGTACACCTGGCTAAGTGTAAGGCAGGTGTCCTAAGGTGAGCAGAAGGGCATAAGCCTGGCTCGGGGGATGACTTTGATGTTTGAGAATGTTTTGCCTCCCCCCTCCCTGTTTTTCTTATCCCCCTCCCCTCTCTTCCTCCTCTTCTTTTCTGTATCTCCCCCCCCCCCTCCCCTTTTCTTTTTAAATTGTCAATAAAAAATGTACTATTGGGGATAAAAACATCACATTATTCCTGTGGTCGGTTGTGCAATTGAAGTTGATCTTTTCTGAGTGGAATGACAGATATGACATTGGCCGCAGCTCAGTGTGGTCTGAGATATCGGTTAGATGCTGTTGAAGCGATACTGAAGTGTAAATTGGGGGAAGAGGAGTCGCTACACCTGCAGGACCCCTTATCCAAATCAGATGTCATTTAAATCCGATATTGAAGAAAATGATGATTGTACAAATAGCAAATATATGTTTAAGCCATCATCATTTTTAAGTTACTTTCTGCAAATAGGATGGTCATTTCTAGGAGACATTTAGGAAATTGAGGGGCCTATGTATCAAGAAGTGAACCAGTGGAGAAGTTGTCCATAGCAACCAATCGGCTCCTACCAATTATTTTATAGACTGTACTTGATAAATGCTACTTCAAAGCTGATTGGTTGCTATGTGCAACTTCTCCACTGGCTCACTTCTCCACTGGCTCACTTCTCCACTGGCTCACTTCTCCACTGGCTCACTTCTCCACTGGCTCACTTCTCCACTGGCTCACTTCTCCACTGGCTCACTTCTCCACTGGCTCACTTCTCCACTGGCTCACTTCTCCACTGGCTCACTTCTCCACTGGCTCACTTCTCCACTGGCCACTGGTCACTTCTCCACTGGTCACTTCTCCACTGGTCTCTTCTCCACTGGTCTCTTCTCCACTGGTCACTTCTCCACTGGTCACTTCTCCACTGGTCACTTCTCCACTGGTCTCTTCTCCACTGGTCACTTCTCCACTGGTCACTTCTCCACTGGTCACTTCTCCACTGGTCTCTTCTCCACTGGTCACTTCTCCACTGGTCACTTCTCCACTGGTCTCTTCTCCACTGGTCTCTTCTCCACTGGTCACTTCTCCACTGGTCTCTTCTCCACTGGTCTCTTCTCCACTGGTCACTTCTCCACGCTGGTCACTGGTCACTTCTCCACGCTGGTCACTGGTCACTTCTCCACGCTGACCACTGGTCACTTCTCCACGCTGACCACTGGTCACTTCTCCACGCTGGTCACTTCTCCACGCTGGTCACTTCTCCACGCTGGTCACTGGTCACTTCTCCACGCTGGTCACTGGTCACTTCTCCACGCTGGTCACTGGTCACTTCTCCACGCTGGTCACTGGTCACTTCTCCACGCTGGTCACTGCTTGTTACATAAACCCCTGAGAGTAAAACTTACTAGATTTCACCCAAAACCCTTCACTCCAGATTGTAAGTTATCTGCTGGCAGGTTTAGGGAGCACCTCAGGGCAGCTTCAGACCTCTCTCAGGTGCCTCCATAAATATTGTGGCGCACTGATAAATTATTAGTATTAACTTTTCTATATTTGGCTCCGCAACATCCCCACAGCACCATGCAATGATGAGAACAGTGACATAAATATGCAATAAATAGATAGGATGACCAAATCCAGTATGGGGGCCAGGCTAGAGAGACACACTAAGGCTTGTAGAAGCAGCAAATAGCACTCATTGTACCCACTAAGTGGGTGGGCAGACAGGTTCAGATTCACAGATGGGAAATATAGAGACGGTAAGAAATGCGCACTGGTGACGGGGATAATGCTGGGAGGAGAGAAAGCACCTACGCCTTATGTGAGGTGAATATCTTCTGTATAACTCACTGCTCTCTCTGTATATTAGTGGCTGGCTGGGATGGAAAAGCAAACACGAAGAAGAGCCGCAGCAGAAGCAGAAACCAAAGGTGGAGCCTGCATCGCCATTGGCCGTCCGGTAATCGTATTGTTGTTATGAGAACACCTCTATCTATGCACTTACACTATGTGAGGTGGTAGCAGGTCTAACACTGACGTTTTCCTGGGATCCATCACCAGGTTTGGCCTCCCAGATTCCCGGCGTCACGGAGAGAGCATCAGTCTTTCCTCCTGTAGCACGCTGGCTGCGGTGACCGATGACTTTGGAAGAGTCGTTCTGCTGGATGTGGGAAGAGGTGTTGCAATCAGAATGTGGAAAGGTAAGGTGCTGGGCTTCTGTGTCTTTCATGTATTAAGTTAAACATCTGTTTCTGCAACTTTTATTAGACACTTCTTACCAACATGTTACACAATCCCAGCAGAACTTACAGTCCATATTCTCTGGGTATATGAGCGCTGGTGTGGAATTGTGTAGAAAAAATCTAAGTATAAAATAATATAGATAAAAAGGGAGGAGGGAGCAGAAGGGAGGGGTAAAGAAAAGGAATGGCATAAAAGGTTATAGAGATAATGTTTATAGTTGGAGGTGTGCCAGTTCTGTATCTATCCCAAAATGGGTCCGCTGCTGTACAATCCTAGTACCAGCTAACTCACCCTATCTACCTTGGCGTAGACTTCAGCTACGGACTCCTGTCCGAGCCGCGACCACGTGACACGCCAGGCTGGCGCCGCTTGATGACGTAGGAAGCCGGGGGATGCTTGGTAGACTGGTAACCGTGGTTGCTGCATTGTTCTCTGGGCACTTCCTCCGACTCTCCAACGCGTTTAGGACCTCAACAGGTCCTTTATCAAGGATGGGGGATAGTGTCTCTATGGACTATTTGTAGGGTAAACTTTATTAAGAAAAAAGGGTAAAAACCGGATATCCTGTCCTGGAAGTCCCGGAAAAAAGGAGGCAAACACATGTTTTTTGTTCCTGTACTGGACTCCATATTAGTTTATGCCAAAAGAATGGGGAAGCTCAGTATGAATGGGAGAACAGGGAATAAAGGAGAGGAAGGGGAGAGCAAAAGGTTGATATTAAAAAATTAAATATAAAAAATATGTCCATGACCTTTTATGCCATTCCTTTTCTTTACCCCTCCCTTCGGCTCCCCCCTCCATTCGGCTCCCCCCTCCCTTCGGCTCCCCCCTCCCTTCTTATTTTTGTTTGTATTATTTTTTATTTATTTTATACTTATTTATATTTTTTCTACACAATTCCAGACCAGCGCTCATATACCCAGATCATTCAGTCTAATTTCTATCATTTTGAGCTGTGGTAAACCAAGCGCAAAAAAACAACCGTACCCCAATTACAGTCTGTATTCTGTAACAGACACACACAGAAATATGGTAAGCACTGCAGGAAAATGCATCCGTAACCAACTGTACAAATGCCCTATGCAGCATCACATCCAAGGTACAAGCTGGTGCAGTTACAGTCAGTCCCCAAACTTTACTTACTTGTGACTTATAAATACTGTTCTGTGACCTCCGTGCACATGACAAATACGTCCCCTCCGTATCATTAGTATACATCCAGGAGGACTGACCACTTTTTGTATATGTTTTTGTGTTCGGAGTGATGATGATTTTGGAGCTGTCGCTGAAGCCATTAACCCTTTCTGCCATTCTGATGTGTTGAAGGTTATCGAGATGCGCAGGTTGGATGGATGCAGATAGTAGAGGACCTACATGAGAGGGAGTCAGAGAGAGGACATTACTCTCCATTTGGGAATACGCATGGACCTTGCAGGGTGGCCCAGTTCCTGGTCATTTATGCCCCCAGGCGGGGTATTCTGGAGGTCTGGAGCACACAGCAAGGACCCCGTGTAGGGGCTTTCAATGTGGGAAAACACTGCAGGTGAGGAATGTTTGTATCAGTATCTTGTGTACATAACACGTGCTTCATCAATGTAATCTGATTGTTCTTTATCACGGGCCTTGTCCTGTGTAGCTGCAGTGGGTGGAGCCTTGTCCTGTATAGCTGCAGTGGGCGGAGCCTTGTCCTGTATAGCTGCAGTGGGCAGAGCCTTGTCCTGTATAGCTGCAGTGGGCGGAGCCTTGTCCCGTGTAGCTGCAGTGGGCGGAGCCTTGTCCCGTGTAGCTGCAGTGGGCGGAGCCTTGTCCCCTGTAGCTGCAGTGGGCGGAGCCTTGTCCCGTGTAGCTGCAGTGGGTGGAGCCTTGTCCCGTGTAGCTGCAGTGGGTGGAGCCTCGTCCTCTGTAGATCACTGCCTGCCGGCGACCGCATACATGTCCACATACAATTCCAGGCAGCTGCAGCATTAGCATAGTATCACACAGCAGCTGTGATTACATTAGTGCCTACGTCTGGGTCATACACTATATGTAGCTGGCATTACATAGGGTGGTGCCCTGGTGTGTAACTGGTGCTATTAGCAGTGTGGAAGGAGCTATAGGTATCACATCGTTTTCCATGAACACTCTGAACTTACATTTACTTACTTTCCGGTGCCTAATAACCTAAAACAACTATTGGAATTTATAATGCTGATTTACATGCATGAGTGATAATAATAATAATGCTAATTTACATGCATTAATAATAATAATTATGCTAATTTACATGCATAAATAATAATAATGCAAATTTACATGCATTAATAATAATTATGCTAATTTACATGCATGAATAGTAATAATAATTTACATGCATAAATAATAATTATGCTAATTTACATGCATAAATAAGACTAATAATGCTAATTTACATGCATAAATAATAATAATGCTAATTTACATGCATAAATAATAATAATGCTAATTTACATGATTAATAATGCTAATTTACATGCATTAATAATAATGCTAATTTACATGCAATAATAATAATGCTAATTTACATGCATAAATAATAATGCTAATTTACATGATTAATAATGCTAATTTACATGCATTAATAATAATAATAATGCTAATTTACATGCATTAATAATAATAATGCTAATTTACATGCAATAATAATAATAATGCTAATTTACATGCATAAATAATAATATTAATAATGCTAATTTACATGCATTAATAATAATAATTATGCTAATTTACATGCATGCAGATGTATAATTATGCTAATTATTTTTCGGGGCTTCTCCTTTCTCATAGTAGTGACATGTAAGAGTTATTGGGTTCAGGACCCAGAGCTCTGCCCAATACAATCACCGTTAGATATATTCTTTGTGACGGATTGAGCAGTAGTAACAATATATTAAATAGTGATCACTGGAGGGGATACAGCGGATGAGCTGTAATGTGGGTACGGTATGAGGAATACGAGGAACACTGCGTACTGAGGCACAGCTCCTGCCGTAGGATTATAATGATGTTACTGGAATCCGGCTCTCACACATTATTGCTTCTTTCAGATTACTGTACCCTGGGTATAAAATCATGGGATTAAATAATGTGACCAGTCAGGGTTGGCAGCCACAGACATACCAGATTTGTCTTATTGACCCAGTATCTGGAAATGTGAGGACTGTGAATATCCCGTTCCACTTAGCGCTAAGGTAAGAGAAGATACATAATGCAAACGCCAACTAAAGAGAAATCCTAAAGCTTTCAGAATAATCTATTTTTATTCACATAATATTATAATATGAACAATAACAGTCATTAAATGAAAACAATTAGAAACAGACAGAAGTTCCATTCTGTGGCACCATCAAATTTGTGCATTTACTATATACAGCCGTGGCCAAAAGTTATGAGAATGACACAAGTATTGGTTATCACAAAGTTTGCTCCTTCAGTGTTATTAGACGTGTTTGTCAGATGATACTATGGTATACTGAGGTAACATTACAGCATTACATAGTGTCAGATGTTACTATGGTATACTGAGGTAACATTACAGCATTACATAAGTGTCAGATGTTACTATGGTATACTGAGGTAACATTACAGCATTACATAGTGTCAGATGTTACTATGGTATACTGAGGTAACATTACAGCATTACATAAGTGTCAGATGTTACTATGGTATACTAAGGTAACATTACAGCATTACATAAGTGTCAGATGTTGCTATGGTATACTGAGGTAACATTACAGCATTACATAAGTGTCAGATGTTACTATGGTATACTGAGGTAACATTACAGCATTACATAAGTGTCAGATGTTACTATGATATACCGAGGTAACATTACAGCATTACATAAGTGTCAGATGTTACTATGGTATACCGAGGTAACATTACAGCATTACATAAGTGTCAGATGTTACTATGGTATACTGAGGTAGCATTACATAAGTGTCAGTGGTTACTATGGTATACTGAGGTAACATTACAGGCATTACATAAGTGTCAGATGTTGCTATGGTATACTGAGGTAACATTACAGCATTACATAAGTGTCAGCTGTTACTATGGTATACTGAGGTAACATTACATAAGCGTCAGATGTGACTATGGTATACTGAGGTCGCATTACATAAGTGTCAGATGTTACTATGGTATGCTGAGGTAACATTACAGCATTACATAAGTGTCAGATGTTACTATGGTATACTGAGGTAGCATTACATAAGTGTCAGATGTTACTATGGTATGCTGAGGTAACATTACAGCATTACATAAGTGTCAGATGTCACTATGGTATACTGAGGTAACATTACATAAGTGTCAGATGTGACTATGGTATACTGAGGTCGCATTACATAAGTGTCAGATGTTACTATGGTATACAGAGGTAACATTACAGCATTACATAAGTGTCAGATGTTACTATGGTATACTGAGGTAACATTACAGCAATACATAAGTGTCAGATGTTACTATGGTATACTGAGGTAACATTACAGCATTACATAAGTGTCAGATGTTACTATGGTATACTGAGGTAGCATTACATAAGTGTCAGAGGTTACTATGGTATACAGAGGTAACATTACAGGCATTACATAAGTGTCAGATGTTTCTATGGTATACTGAGGTAACATTACAGCATTACATAAGTGTCAGATGTTACTATGGTATACTGAGGTAACATTACAGCATTACGTAAGTGTCAGATGTTACTATGGTATACTGAGGTAACATTACAGCATTACGTAAGTGTCAGATGTTACTATGGTATACTGAGGTAACATTACAGCATGACGTATTCTGTGGTACCATGACATGTGTACATGTTATTTGTTTTCTGTCCTCCAAAAGCCATTCACAAAGGTTCTATTTTTTACTTCAATTTTATTTATATGCATTATTTTATTTGTAAGTGAATGTATAAAATATTCTGTTCCAGTGATAAGAAATGTGAGAGGGCCAAAGACATGCATTTAGTAAAGAAACTGAGCACATTACTGAAAGCCAAAGCCCCAAATCATGGTAAGAAGATGTTTTTATTATCTGTAGACATACTATGGGGTCAGTCCTATTCCAGACGAAGGGTGCGAGTTGTCATTGCAACGGCGTTAAAACGTCGGCAACGGACCGGCACCTTGCACCCTTTACGGTCTGCTCCGAGCCTGAATTTTTTTGCTCGGAGCCCTATGGGGCTGCGAGCAATTTTAAGTGAGTCTGGGCTGCCGTAAAGTGCGACCACTGCAGCAATGACTCGCACCCGCAAGATCATCACGGCTAATAGGATTTACTCCTATGAATATATATATATAGATTCTGCCTTTGTATTAGTATGTCTGTGTATGGTAATTTCTGAACATCGAACACAGAGAAAAGTAAAACAGAAAATTACCATCCTTTTGTTTGTTCGGGGAATTCTATTAATATTGTTGTTATTATTATTATTTTATAAATTACCCATGCCTAGTTAGGTACATTACCGAAAACTGGAAAACAAAAGCACCAGCTAAATGGTTTAATATGAACGTCATTACATACAGAGGAGTGTTTGTCCCAGCTTTCTTCTCGCTTAAGTTTTACAGAATCCTCACACTCCTTCTCCATGCTGCTGGGGACCCTGCTCCTCTCACTATATAACTCTCAGTCTGTGGCTTCCTGCTGCCTCCATTCTCCTCCTCACATCCTGTCACTGCCCCTGTCACATGCAGCCCTGTCCTGACTAACACATCACTCATCTCCTGATATACTCTGTGCTGCTGGGGACCCTGCTCCTCCCACTATATAACTCTCAGTCTGTGGCTTCCTGCTGCCTCCATTCTCCTCCTCACATCCTGTCACTGCCCCTGTCACATGCAGCCTTGTCCTCACTAACACATCCCTCATCTCCTGATATACTCTGTGCTGCTGGGGACCCTGCTCCTCCCACTATATAACTCTCAGTCTGTGGCTTCCTGCTGCCTCCATTCCCCTCCTCACATCCTGTCACTGCCCCTGTCACATGCAGCGCTGTCCTCACTAACACATCACTCATCTACTGATATACTCTGTGCTGCTGGGGACCCTGCTCCTCCCACTATATAACTCTGTGTGTGACTTCCTGCTGCCTCCATTCCCCTCCTCACATCATGTCACTGCCCCTGTCACATGCAGCCCTGTCCTCACTAACACATCACTCATCTCCTGATATACTCTGTGCTGCTGGTGACCCTGCTCCTCCCACTATATAACTCTCAGTGTGTGACTTCCTGCTGCCTCCATTCCCCTCCTCACATCATGTCACTGCCCCTGTCACATGCAGCCCTGTCCTCACTAACACATCACTAATCTCCTGATATACTCTGTGCTGCTGGTGACCCTGCTCCTCCCACTATATAACTCTCAGTCTGTGGCTTCCTGCTGCCTTCATTCCCCTCCTCACATCCTGTCACTGCCTCTGTCACATGCAGCACTGTCCTCACATCACTCATCTCCTGATATACTCTGTGCTGCTGGGGACCTTGCTCCTTCCACTATATAATTCTCAGTCTGTGGCTTCCTGCTGCCCCCATTCCCCTCCTCACATCATGTCACTGCCTCTGTCACATGCAGCCCTGTCCTCACATCACTCATCTCCTGATATACTCTGTGCTGCTGGGGACCCTGCTCCTTCCACTATATAACTCTCAGTCTGTGACTTCCTGCTGCCTCCATTCCCCTCCTCACATCATGTCACTGTCCCTGTCACATGCAGCGCTGTCCTCACTGATACATCACTCATCTCCTGATATACTCTGTGCTGCTGGGGACCTTGCTCCTCCCACTATATAACTCTCAGTCTGTGGCTTCCTGCTGCCCCCATTCCCCTCCTCACATCATGTCACTGCCCCTGTCACATGCAGCCCTGTCCTGACTAACACATCACTCATCTCCTGATATACTCTGTGCTGCTGAGGACCCTGCTCCTCCCACTATATAACTCTCAGTCTGTGGCTTCCTGCTGCCTCCATTCCCCTCCTCACATCATATCACTGCCCCTGTCACATGCAGCCCTGTCCTGACTAACACATCACTCATCTCCTGATATACTCTGCGCTGCTGAGGACCCTGCTCCTCCCACTATATAACTCTCAGTCTGTGACTTCCTGCTGCCTCCATTCCCCTCCTCACATCATGTGACTACCCCTGTCACATGCAGCCTTGTCCTCACTAACACATCCCTCATCTCCTGATATACTCTGTGCTGCTGGGGACCCTGCTCCTCCCACTATATAACTCTCAGTCTGTGGCTTCCTGCTGCCTCCATTCCCCTCCTCACATCATGTCACTGCCCCTGTCACATGCAGCTGAACGATATAGTTAAGGATATCGTTTAGCGGGTGTGCTCAGTGTCATGAACGACATTAAGCACACCCTGCCAGGGACACACTAGACGATATCGCTCAGGGAGCATATCGTGTAGTGTGTACGCACCATTAGTCTGTGACTTCCTGCTGCCTCCATTCCCCTCCTCACATCATGTCATATTGTATCCTGATGCTGCTCTGCATTGTGGCGCAGCTGAAAGTTGCAGTGCGCCAATGTCACAGTACCATCTTCCAGCGTCAGTACGCACTTTGCATAGCTGACCGTCCTTCCGGCATCAAATACGAGTTATAGAGGAGAGTGCCATGTAGGGTAGCTATATTTAAAAAATCTGGGACACACTGGTGGGCTTGACCCAATTCCAGGGCATGATAATGCCCCCTACCCCCGAATAAGTGGAAAGTAGGAGGAAAATTCGGCATGGGGTAACCAGCACCTCGGGGGGGAAGGGAGTAATGCCATAGCTGGGCGACACACAGTGCCATCACATTAACCAGCCTCAAACTGGTCAGCCCAGGGCTGGAATTCCTTGGAATAAATAAAATAGGTCCCTCCCTCCTCCTGAGCAACAACCAGTTTGGGCTGAAAGCCCAGGCTTATTCCCTGCATCCCTGGTGGCGGTGGCTGCGGCTGCGTGGTTAATGGCATGAAAATAGTTAATATTATTCTTTACAGGCGGCATACAGGTCCAGCCTATAAAGAAAGTATTATAGACAGAACACAGAATATTTAATGAACTTATCAGGATCTTCACCTGGGGGGCGACAACCTATTAGCTCATTTGCATGGCCGCCTCCCACCAGGGCTTCCACCATCTTTTATCACCTGGGGGGCGACAACCTATAAGTTCTTTTACATGGCCGCCTCCCACCAAGGCTTCTGCCGTCTTTTATCATCACCTGCGGGGCAACAACCATAACCTCATTTGCATGGCCGCCTCCCACCAGGGCTTCCACCGTCTTTTATCACCTGGGGGGTGACAGCCTATAAGCTCATTTGCATGGCCGCCTCCCACCAGGGCTTTTTCCGTCTTTTATCACCACCTGGTGGGCGACAGCCTATAAGCTCTTTTGCATGGCCGCCTCCCACCACGACTTCCACCGTCTTTTATCACCTGGGGGGTGACAGCCTATAAGCTCATTTGCATGGCCGCCTCCCACCAGGGCTTTTTCCGTCTTTTATCACCACCTGGTGGGCGACAGCCTATAAGCTCTTTTGCATGGCCGCCTCCCACCACGACTTCCACCGCCTTTTATCATCACCTGGGGGGCGACAACCTATATGCTCTTTTACATGGCCGCCTCCCTTCAGGGCTTCCATCATCTTTTATCATCACCTGGGGGGCAACAGCCTATAAGCTCTTTTACATGGCCGCCTCCCACCAGGGATTCCACCGTCTTCGATCTTCTCCTGGTGAGCGACGGCATGTAAGGTTTTTTGCATTTTGCATGGCCATCGCCCACCAAGGCTTTCGTTGTTTTCTATCAATACATGATAGGTCGACGATCTGTAAGCTCTTTTGCATGGAAGGAGGTACTGCTTATAAAGAGAGACTGTACCTGTGGAGGAGGAGCTGCTTATAGAGAGAGTGTACCTGTGGAGGAGGGGCTGCTTATAGAGAGAGTGTACCTGTGGAGGAGGAGCTGCTTATAGACAGAGAGTGTACCTGTGGAGGAGGAGCTGCTTATAGAGAGAGAGTGTACCTGTGGAGGAGGAGCTGGTTATAGAGAGAGTGTACCTGTGGAGGAGGGGCTGCTTATAGAGAGAGAGTGTACCTGTGGAGGAGGAGCTGGTTATAGAGAGAGTGTACCTGTGGAGGAGGAGCTGCTTATAAAGAGAGTGTACCTGTGGAGTGGAGCTGCTTATAGAGGGAGAGTGTACCTGTGGAGGAGGAGCTGCTTATAGAGAGAGAGTGTACCTGTGGAGGAGGAGCTGCTTATAGAGAGTGTATACCTGTGGAGGAGGAGCTGCTTATAGAGAGAGTGTTCCTGTGGAGGTGGAGCTGGTTATAGAGAGATACTGTACCTGTGGAGGAGGGGCTGCTTATAAAGAGAGTGTTCCTGTGGAGGAGGGGCTGCTTATAGAGAGTGTATACCTGTGGAGGAGGAGCTGCTTATAGAGAGAGTGTACCTGTGGAGGAGGAGCTGCTTATAGAGAGAGTGTTCCTGTGGAGGAGGAGCTGCTTATAGAGAGTGTATACCTGTGGAGGAGGGGCTGCTTATAGAGAGAGTGTACCTGTGGAGGAGGAGCTGCTTATAGAGAGTGTATACCTGTGGAGGAGGGGCTGCTTATAGAGAGTGTATACCTGTGGAGGAGGAGCTGCTTAAAAGAGAGTGTGTACCTGTGGAGGAGGGGCTGCTTATAGAGAGATACTGTACCTGTGGAGGAGGGGCTGCTTATAGAGAGTGTATACCTGTGGAGGAGGGGCTGCTTATAGAGAGAGTGTTCCTGTGGAGGAGGGGCTGCTTATAGAGAGTGTATACCTGTGGAGGAGGGGCTGCTTATAGAGAGAGTGTACCTGTGGAGGAGGGGCTGCTTATAGAGAGTGTATACCTGTGGTGGAGGAGCTGCTTAAAAGAGTGTGTACATGTGGAGGTGGAGCTGCTTATAGAGAGAGTGTACCTGTGGAGGAGGAGCTGCTTATAGAGAGACTGTACCTGTGGAGGAGGGGCTGCTTATAGAGAGAGACTGTACCTGTGGAGGAGGAGCTGCTTATAGAGAGAGTGTACCTGTGGAGGAGGGGCTGCTTATAAAGAGAGTGTACCTGTGGAGGAGGAGCTGCTTATAGAGAGACTGTACCTGTGGAGGAGGAGCTGCTTATAGAGAGTGTGTACCTGTGGAGGAGGAGCTGCTTATAGAGAGTGTGTACCTGTGGAGGGGGGGCTGCTTATAGAGAGAGACTGTACCTGTGGAGGAGGAGCTGCTTATAGAGAGAGTGTACCTGTGGAGGGGGGGCTGCTTATAGAGAGAGTGTACCTGTGGAGGAGGAGCTGCTTATAGAGAGAGTGTACCTGTGGAGGTTGAGCTGCTTATAGAGAGAGTGTACCTGTGGAGGTTGAGCTGCTTATAGAGAGAGTGTACCTGTGGAGGTTGAGCTGCTTATAGAGAGAGAGTGTACCTGGAGAGGAGGAGCTGCTTATAGAGAGAGAGTGTACCTGTGGAGGAGGAGCTGCTTATAGAGAGAGTGTACCTGTGGAGGTTGAGCTGCTTATAGAGAGAGTGTACCTGTGGAGGTTGAGCTGCTTATAGAGAGAGTGTACCTGTGGAGGAGGAGCTGCTTATAGAGAGAGACTGTACCTGTGGAGGAGGAGCTGCTTATAGAGAGAGTGTACCTGTGGAGGAGAGGCTGCTTGTAAAGAGAGAGACTGTACCTGTGGAGGAGGGGCTGCTTATAGAGAGAGTGTACCTGTGGAGGGGGGGCTG
The DNA here is from genome assembly GCA_031769625.1 of Taudactylus pleione. Taxonomy (NCBI): domain Eukaryota; kingdom Metazoa; phylum Chordata; class Amphibia; order Anura; family Myobatrachidae; genus Taudactylus; species Taudactylus pleione. Next base: position 152,374 of record JAUIMM010001798.1, read on the forward strand.
CTTATAGAGAGAGTGTACCTGTTGAGCAGGGGCTGCTTATAGAGAGACTGTACCTGTGGAGGAGGGGCTGCTTATAGAGAGAGTGTACCTGTGGAGGGGGGGCTGCTTAGAGAGAGTGTACCTGTGAAGGAGGGGCTGCTTATAAAGAGACTGTACCTGTGGAGGAGGAGCTGCTTATAGAGAGAGTGTACCTGTTGAGCAGGGGCTGCTTATAGAGAGAGTGTACCTGTGGAGGGGGGGGCTGCTTATAGAGAGTGTACCTGTGGAGGAAGGGCTGCTTATAGAGAGAGAGTGTACCTGTGGAGGAGGAGCTGCTTATAAAGAGAGTGTACCTGTGGAGTGGAGCTGCTTATAGAGGGAGAGTCTACCTGTGGAGGAAGGGCTGCTTATAGAGAGAGAGTGTACCTGTGGAGGAAGGGCTGCTTATAGAGAGAGAGTGTACCTGTGGAGGAGGAGCTGCTTATAGAGAGAGAGTGTACCTGTGGAGGAGGGGCTGCTTATAAAGAGAGTGTACCTGTGGAGTGGAGCTGCTTATAGAGGGAGAGTGTACCTGTGGAGGAGGGGCTGCTTATAGAGAGTGTACCTGTGGAGGAAGGGCTGCTTATAGAGAGAGAGTGTACCTGTGGAGGAGGAGCTGCTTATAGAGAGAGAGTGTACCTGTGGAGGGGGGGCTGCTTATAGAGAGAGTGTACCTGTGGAGGAGGAGCTGCTTATAAAGAGAGTGTACCTGTGGAGTGGAGCTGCTTATAGAGGGAGAGTGTACCTGTGGAGGAGGGGCTGCTTATAGAGAGAGTGTACCTGTGGAGGAGGAGCTGCTTATAGAGAGAGTGTACCTGTGGAGGAGGAGCTGCTTGTAAAGAGAGAGAGTCTACCTGTGGAGGAGGAGCTGCTTATAGAGAGTGTATACCTGTGGAGGAGGAGCTGCTTATAGAGAGAGTGTACCTGTGGAGGAGGGGCTGCTTATAGAGAGAGTGTACCTGTGGAGGAGCTGCTTATAGAGAGAGTGTACCTGTGGAGGAGAGGCTGCTTATAGAGAGAGTGTACCTGTGGAGGAGGAGCTGCTTATAGAGAGAGTGTACCTGTGGAGGAGGAGCTGCTTATAGAGAGAGTGTACCTGTGGAGGAGGAGCTGCTTATAGAGAGAGTGTACCTGTGGAGGAGGGGCTGCTTATAGAGAGAGACTGTACCTGTGAAGGAGGAGCTGCTTATAGAGAGAGTGTACCTGTGGAGGTGGAGCTGCTTATAGAGAGAGTGTACCTGTGGAGGTGGAGCTGCTTATAGAGAGAGTGTACCTGTGGAGGTGGAGCTGCTTATAGAGAGAGTGTACCTGTGGAGGAGGGGCTGCTTATAGAGAGAGACTGTACCTGTGGAGGAGGAGCTGCTTATAGAGAGAGACTGTACCTGTGGAGGAGGAGCTGCTTATAGAGAGAGTGTACCTGTGGAGGAGGAGCTGCTTATAGAGAGAGTGTACCTGTGGAGGAGGAGCTGCTTATAGAGAGAGTGTACCTGTGGAGGAGGAGCTGCTTATAGAGAGAGTGTACCTGTGGAGGAGGAGCTGCTTATAAAGAGAGACTGTACCTGTGGAGGAGGAGCTGCTTATAGAGAGAGTGTACCTGTGGAGGAGGGGCTGCTTATAGAGAGAGTGTACCTGTGGAGGAGGAGCTGCTTATAGAGAGAGTGTACCTGTGGAGGAGGAGCTGCTTATAGAGAGAGTGTACCTGTGGAGGAGGAGCTGCTTATAGAGAGAGTGTTCCTGTGGTGGAGGAGCTGCTTATAGAGAGAGTGTATCTGTGAAGGAGGGGCTGCTTATAGAGAGAGTGTATCTGTGAAGGAGGGGCTGCTTATAGAGAGAGTGTATCTGTGAAGGAGGGGCTGCTTATAGAGAGAGTGTATCTGTGAAGGAGGGGCTGCTTATAAAGAGAGACTGTACCTGTGGAGGAGGGGCTGCTTATAGAGAGAGAGTACCTGTGGAGGAGGGGCTGCTTATAGAGAGAGTGTACCTGTGGAGGAGGGGCTGCTTATAGAGAGAGTGTACCTGTGGAGGAGGGGCTGCTTATAGAGAGAGTGTACCTGTGGAGGAGGGGCTGCTTATAGAGAGAGTGTACCTGTGGAGGAGGAGCTGCTTATAGAGAGAGTGTACATGTGGAGGAGGAGCTGCTTATAAAGAGAGAGTGTACCTGTGGAGGAGGGGCTGCTTATAGAGAGAGTGTACCTGTGGAGGAGGGGCTGCTTATAGAGAGAGTGTACTTGTGGAGGAGGGGCTGCTTATAGAGAGAGTGTACATGTGGAGGAGGAGCTGCTTATAAAGAGAGAGTGTACCTGTGGAGGAGGGGCTGCTTATAGAGAGAGTGTACCTGTGGAGGAGGGGCTGCTTATAGAGAGAGTGTACCTGTGGAAGAGGGGCTGCTTATAGAGAGAGTGTACCTGTGGAGGAGGGGCTGCTTATAGAGAGTGTATACCTGTGGAGGAGGAGCTGCTTATAGAGAGAGTGTACCTGTGGAGGAGAGGCTGCTTATAGAGAGAGTGTACCTGTGGAGGAGGAGCTGCTTATAGAGAGAGAGTGTACCTGTGGATGATGAGCTGCTTATAGAGAGAGTGTACCTGTGGAGGGGGGGCTGCTTATAGAGAGAGTGTACCTGTGGAGGAGGGGCTGCTTATAGAGAGAGTGTACCTGTGGAGGAGGGGCTGCTTATAGAGAGAGTGTACATGTGGAGGAGGAGCTGCTTATAAAGAGAGAGTGTACCTGTGGAGGAGGAGCTGCTTATAAAGAGAGAGTGTTCCTGTGGAGGAGGAGCTGCTTATAGAGAGAGTGTGTACCTGTTGAGGAGGGGCTGCTTATAGAGAGAGTGTACCTGTTGAGGAGGGGCTGCTTATAGAGAGAGTGTACCTGTTGAGGAGGGGCTGCTTATAGAGAGAGTGTACCTGTGGAGGGGGGGCTGCTTATAGAGAGAGTGTACCTGTGGAGGAGGGGCTGCTTATAGAGAGAGTGTACCTGTTGAGCAGGGGCTGCTTATAGAGAGAGTGTACCTGTGGAGGAGGGGCTGCTTATAGAGAGAGTGTACCTGTGAAGGAGGAGCTGCTTATAGAGAGAGTGTACCTGTGGAGGAGGAGCTGCTTATAGAGAGAGTGTACCTGTGGAGGAGGGGCTGCTTATAAAGAGAGACTGTACCTGTGTAGGAGTAGCTGCTTATAGAGAGAGTGTACCTGTGTAGGAGTAGCTGCTTATAGAGAGAGTGTACCTGTGGAGGAGGGGCTGCTTATAAAGAGAGACTGTACCTGTGTAGGAGTAGCTGCTTATAGAGAGAGTGTACCTGTGGAGGAGGGGCTGCTTATAGAGAGAGTGTACCTGTGGAGGAGGAGCTGCTTATAGAGAGTGTATACCTGTGGAGGAGGGGCTGCTTATAGAGAGAGTGTACCTGTGGAGGAGGGGCTGCTTATAAAGAGAGACTGTACCTGTGTAGGAGTAGCTGCTTATAAAGAGAGTGTACATGTGGAGGAGGGGCTGCTTATAGAGAGAGTGTACCTGTGGAGGAGGGGCTGCTTATAGAGAGAGTGTACCTGTGGAGGAGGAGCTGCTTATAGAGAGAGTGTACCTGTGGAGGAGGAGCTGCTTATAGAGAGAGTGTGTACCTGTGGAGGAGGAGCTGCTTATAGAGAGAGAGTACCTGTGGTGGAGGGGCTGCTTATAGAGAGAGTGTATCTGTGGAGGAGGGGCTGCTTATAGAGAGAGTGTGTACCTGTGGAGGAGGGGCTGCTTATAGAGAGAGAGTGTACCTGTGGAGGAGGAGCTGCTTATAGAGAGAGAGTGTACCTGTGGAGGAGGAGCTGCTTATAGAGAGAGTGTACCTGTGGAGGAGGGGCTGCTTATAGAGAGAGTGTATCTGTGGAGGAGGGGCTGCTTATAGAGAGAGTGTGTACCTGTGGAGGAGGGGCTGCTTATAGAGAGAGTGTGTACCTGTGGAGGAGGGGCTGCTTGCTATGGGCCGCACGGTGGTAGAGGTTTTGGGTAATGACATGATGTTGCAGTAAGTGATTTAGAACATTAGTGTGATTGAAAGCGATTGGATAATATTCGGCTACATTCGCACACAGGGTTTTTTTTCGAGTACCTAAAAACCCCTCCTGCCCGTTTCTCCATCTACCCACTCCCACCCTCCAGCCGCCGTAGGGAGGCTCCATTTGGCAGAGCTCCGCTGAGATTTTGTTACCAGCGGGCACCGACTCCTTTCCCGCAGCGGCATCCGGAGGCTCGAACTCACTCCTGAGCTCCGGCTTCTGGCTCCCGCAGTGAGCACTATAGGAAAGACGTCATGATGTCTCTCCCATAGATCCGAGGAGCGGTCGGACTGGACAGCAGCGCGATGCAGGAGCGGGGCTTAAGGTAAGTATTGTGTTTGTATTTTTACTAGAGGGGGTACTACTACTGGGTTCATTACTAATGGGGTCTCTTCTACTGGGGGCATCACTACTGGGGGCATCACTACTGGCGGCATCACTACTGGGGGCATTACTACAGGGGGTACTAATACTGGGAGCACTACTACTGGGTTCATTACTAATGGGGTCACTTCTACTGGGGGCATCACTACTGGGTTCATTACTATTGGGGGCACTACTAATGTGGGCATTGTATAAGGGACACTGCTACTGTGGGCACTGCATAAGGGTCACCACTTCTGGGGGCACTGCAAAGGGGGCACCACTACTGGAGGCACTGCATAGGGGGCACCACTACTGTTGGCTTTATGTAAGAGGCACCACTGCTGTGGCCATTGTAAAAGGGTCACTAAAACTGTGGGCATTGCTTAAGGGACTCTACTACTGTGGGCATTGTGAATAAGGGGCACTAATGTGGGCATTGTGTAAAAGGGGCGCTACTGTGTGCCATAACATGAATAAGGGACTACTGTGTGGTGTTAATTGCACTGGTAGTTTAAGTTTTGTTTGTACATAAAGTTACACATTGTGCATAAGCCAGTTTTATGCCCATATGCCTTGTTATTTATATCATTTATTGTTATTTATATCATTTATTGTTATTTATATCATTTATTGTTATTTAGATACAGTATATAAACACTTGAAGTACACAATAAAGTGTATGATGCAGGATTATTCTGGTTAGACTCTGCTGTCATTGGATCTGTAACCAATTATTTGGAAACGGCCCTTTCAGAATCCTGCGTTTGGCACTGAGCTGTTTGGTGATGCGGATGAAGGCTAATGTAGTGTGTGGACATCTTCCTACACAGGTGCCATCATTTCTCCCTATTTATGTGTACAGGATGCTGCTGACAAGTGGCGTATAGAGCTGTGTACGGAGGACCCGTGTCCTGTGATGGCTGCGTCACCCCCTACTCACTAAAATGAGAATTACACTGTGTACTGAGGAGTCTGTGGATCTTATTGATTTGATAATAGTATTCATTTTCCTATATTAGCAGTACAGGAGAACCCATCAGTTATATAAGTGCCCATTATAATATACCCATAAGGAGAAGGCCCAATAATACACCCCATGGTATTTGTTGGATATCTGCTTATCTTTTATTGTTGAAATTCTTTATATTGTAGAGCGTCTGGAAGCAGAAGCAAAGGAAATTCTTTTAGATATTCGATATCCTGCAACCAAGAAACAGGTACAACACAGTAATTTAGAGATAATGGAGAATACATAGCTATGTATGTCACTACACCGCACCCAAGCCTGCGCTCAGATACGCCAACCTGACGCAGGTGTGCGGTTGTGATGTGGGTTTTACTCGAGCTGCCACCATGAAGAGTATTAGAATAGCGCTCTTGCGAACGCCAGACACTTAAATCGCACTTCAATTCACAATTATTACACAAATGTAGCAGGGGCCTCTCCAGGCCGTGATTTCATAGCGCACAGAGATAACGCTGATAAATATTTAGGATTTATTGAGAAAATATCTCCAGGATTAAATTACAAGGAAAACAGGTGAATAAACAAGACATACAGATTTAAATATAGATATAAATGCAAAGATATAATACAGATATAAATGCACAGATAGAAATATTTAGGGTTTATTGAGAAAATATCTCCAGGATTAAATTACAAGGAAAAACAGGTGAATAAACAAGACATACAGATTTAAATGCACAGATATAATACAGAAATAATACAGATATAAATGCACAGATATAATACAGATATAAATGCACATATATAATACAGATATAATACAGATATAAATACACAGATATAATACAGCTATAATACAGATATAAATGCACAGATATAATATAGATATAATATAGATATAATACAGATATAATACAGATATAAATGCACAGATATAATACAGATATAAATGCACATATGTAATACAGATATAATACAGATATAAATGCACAAATATAATATAGATATAATACAGATATAAAGGCACAGATATAATACAGATATAAATGCACATATATAATACAGAAATAATACAGATATAAATGCACAGATATAATACAGATATAAAGGCACAGATATAATAAAGATATAAATGCACAGATATAATACAGATATAAATGCACATATATAATACAGAAATAATACAGATATAAATGCACAGATATAATATAGATATAATACAGATATAAAGGCACAGATATAATACAGATATAAATGCACATATATAATACAGATATAAATGCACAGATATAATACAGATATAAATGCACAGATATAATTCAGATATAAATGAACAGATATAAATGCACATATAATACAGATATAAAGGCACAGATATAATACAGATATAAATGCACAGATATAATACAGAATAATACAGATATAAATGCACATATATAATACAGATATAAATGCACAGATATAAATATTTAGGATTTATTGAGAAAATATCTCCAGGATTAAATTACAAGGAAAAACAGGTGAATAAACAAGACATACAGATTTAAATCCACAGATATAATACAGAAATAATACAGATATAAATGCACAGATATAATACAGATATAAATGCACAGATATAATACAGATATAAATGCACAGATATAATATAGATATAATACATATTTAAATGCACAGATATAAATGCACAGATATAATAGATATAGTACAGATATAAATGCACAGATATAATACAGAAATAAATGCACAGATATAATAGATATAATACAGATATAAATGCACATATATAATACAGAAATAATACAGATATAATACAGATATAAATGCACAGATAGAAATATTTAGGGTTTATTGAGAAAATATCTCCAGGATTAAATTACAAGGAAAAACAGGTGAATAAACAAGACATACAGATTTAAATGCACAGATATAATACAGAAATAATACAGATATAAATGCACAGATATAATACAGATATAATTCAGATATAAATGCACATATAATACAGATATAAAGGCACATATATAATACAGATATAAATGCACATATATAATACAGAATAATACAGATATAAATGCACAGATATAATACAGATATAAATGCACAGATATAAATATTTAGGATTTATTGAGAAAATATCTCCAGGATTAAATTACAAGGAAAAACAGGTGAATAAGCAAGACATACAGATTTAAATGCACAGATATAATACAGAAATAATACAGATATAAATGCACAGATATAATACAGATATAAATGCACAGATATAATACAGATATAAATGGATATATATAATACAGATATAATACAGATATAAATGCACAGATATAATATAGATATAATACAGATTTAAATGCACAGATATAATACAGATATAAATGCACATATATAATAGATATAAATGCACAGCTATAATACAGAAATAATACAGATAGAAATGCACAGATATAATTCAGATATAAATGAACAGATATAAATGCACATATAATACAGATATAAATGCACAGATATGATATGATACAGATATGATATGATACAGATATGATATGATATGATATGATACAGATATGATATGATACAGATATGATATGATACAGATATAAATGCACAGATATAATACAGATATAAATGCACAGATATACAGATATAAATGCACATATATAATACAGAATAATACAGATTTAAATGCACAGATATAATACAGAAATAATACAGATATAAATGCACAGATATAATACAGATATAAATGCACAGATATAATTCAGATATAAATGAACAGATATAAATGCACATATAATACAGATATAAAGGCACAGATATAATACAGATATAAATGCACATATATAATACAGAATAATACAGATATAAATGCACAGATATAATACAGATATAAATGCACAGATATAAATATTTAGGATTTATTGAGAAAATATCTCCAGGATTAAATTACAAGGAAAAACAGGTGAATAAACAAGACATACAGATTTAAATGCACAGATATAATACAGATATAAATGCACAGATATAATACAGATATAAATGGATAAATATAATACAGATATAAATGCACAGATATAATATAGATATAATACAGATTTAAATGCACAGATATAATACAGATATAAATGCACAGCTATAATACAGAAATAATACAGATAGAAATGCACAGATATAATTCAGATAGAAATGAACAGATATAAATGCACATATAATACAGATATAAATGCACAGATATGATACAGATATAAATGCACAGATATGATATGATACAGATATGATATGATACAGATATGATATGATACAGATATGATATGATACAGATATAAATGCACAGATATAATACAGATATAAATGCACAGATATAATACAGATATAAATGCACAGATATAATTCAGATATAAATGAACAGATATAATACAGATATAAATGCACATATATAATACAGATATAAATGCACAGATATAATACAGATATAAATGCACATATATAATACAGATATAAATCCACAGATCTAATATAGATATAATACAGATATAAATGCACAGATATAAATGGACATATATAATACAGATATAAATGCACAGATAGAAATATTTAGGGTTTATTGAGAAAATATCTCCAGGATTAAATTACAAGGAAAAACAGGTGAATAAACAAGACATACAGATTTAAATTCACAGATATAATACAGAAATAATACAGATATAATACAGATATAAATGCACAGATATAATATAGATATAATACAGATTTAAATGCACAGATATAATACCGATATAAATGCACAGATATAAATGGACATATATAATAGATATAAATGCACAGATATAATATAGATTTAAATGCACAGATATAATACAGATATAAATGCACATATATAATACAGATATAAATGCACAGCTATAATACAGAAATAATACAGATAGAAATGCACAGATATAATGAGATATAAATGAACAGATATAAATGCACATATAATACAGATATAAATGCACATATAATACAGATATAAATGCACAGATATGATACAGATATAAATGCACAGATATGATATGATACAGATATGATATGATACAGATATAATATGATACAGATATGATATGATACAGATATAATACAGATATAAATGCACAGATATAATACAGATATACAGGCACAGATATAATACAGATATAAATGCACAGATATAAATGCACATATATAATACAGATATAAATGCAAAGATTGATTTCAAATAAAAGAAAATAATAAAAAGTCAGAATCCTAAGTTTTCTTACTCTGAGATCATAGGGGATCTGTGTGGTGGAAGACCACCATAGACCAAAGATAGTGTGGGCTGCTAGGCCTTATTGTCCCACGACTCCTCTCTCTTCCCCAGCAGCCCCCACCCATTCCAGGCTCAAAAAGGACTGTCCTTTGTTCCCCCTGGGTCTGTGTAGATATAAATTAGCACAGCTACAATAACCTACATGTCCTATATCTCCATGACTTCAAAAGGCATTTTATTGTAGGAAGACTGATAAGCTAAGGTGGAGAAATCTTGATGTTGTCCTGGATAGTGGCCTCTGACACTTAAACATCAGGTATCAGCCATAATCAAATCCTCATTCTTTCATCTGAGGAACATAGCCAGAATCAAGCACTTAATTCCCTCAGAATATCTGCCTAAAGTCATACATGCATTTATATCATCACGCCTAGACTACTGCAACGCCCTCTACCTCGGTCTCCCAGCAAAAGAATTGCACCGCTTGCAGATGTAACAAAACGCAGCTGCCAGGCTATTAACCAACCAGCCCTGTTCCAGCCACATAACACCCATTCTCTACTCCCTTCACTGGCTGCCTGTCAGATGGCGAATTGCTTTCAAGATTGGATTAATAACTTACAAAGCCCTTCATGACCATGGCACAGGGTACCTGAAGCAGCTTCTGATTCCTTACTGTCCCACTCGATTACTGCGATCCGTTGATGAAGGACTATTAACAGTACCTAGAATCTCACGGAATTCGTCTGGGGGTTGAGCTTTCAGTTTTGTGGCTCCAACCTTATGGAACTCACTTCCCAGCACAGTTCGAGAGGCCTCCACTCTAGAATCCTTCAAAAATAGACTCAAGACTCACCTATTCACCCAGCATTTCACTAATGTCCCTTGTGTAAGCTTATTTTGTATTTTGTACTGTAAATGTAAAGCACTTTGAGTCCTTTAGGAGAAAAGCACTATATAAATAAAATTATTATTATTATAAATGACCCTCTAGCAGCCGCTGTGTCTGTGCACTGGACTTGAACAATGGCCACCTAGGGTGAAGAGCAAACATTACTTCCATGAAGCTTTTGTCTTCAAAGACTAAATAGCACCTGGCCACTTGGTACTGAGTAGCTGATACAGACACTGATATGACATACTGTACCCATTCATAGCGAGTTGACATTCATATATATATATATATATATACACACAGTCTCGTCCATAAATATTGGGACATTGACAGAATTTTCAAATTTTGGCCTCTATTCACCACCACAATGGTTTTGAAATGAAATAAACAAGATGTGCTTTAACTGCAGACTTTCAGATTTAATTTGAGGGTAATTACATCCAAATCGGGTGAACGGTGTAGGAATTACAACGGTTTCTATATGTGCCTCCCACTTTTTAAGGGGCCAAAAGTAATGGGACTATCAACTCAAAAGCTATTTCATGGACAGGTGTGGGCTATTCCCTCGTTATTTTATTATCAATTAAGCAGGTAAAAGGTCTGGAGTTGATTCTAGGTGTGACATTTGCATTTGGAATCAGTTGATGTCGACTCTCAATATGAGATCCAAAGAGCTGTCACTATCAGTGAAGCAAGTCATCATTAGGCTGAAAAGTCAAAACAAACCCATCAGAGAGATATCGAAAACATTAGGTGTGGCCAAATCAACTGTTTGGAACATTCTTAAAAAGAAAGAACACACCGGAGAGCTCAGCAACACCAAAAGATCCGGAAGACCACGGAAAACAACTGTGGTGGATGACAGAAGAATTATTTCCCTGGTGAAGAAAAACCCCTTCACAACAGTTGGCCAAATCAAGAACACTGTCCAGGAGGTAGATGTATATGTGTCAAAGTCAACAATCAAGAGAAGACTTCACAAGAGTGAATATAGAGGGTTCACCACAAGATGCAAACCATTGGTGAGCCACAAAAACAGGAAGACCAGATTAGTGTTTGCCAAACAAAATTTAAAAAAGCCATTACAGTTCTGGAACAACATCCTATGGACAGATGAGACAAAGATCAACTTGTACCAGAGTGATGAGAAGAGTATGGAGAAGGAAAGGAACTGCTCATGTTACAAAACATACCACCTCATCAGTGAAGCATGGTGGTGGTAGTGTCATGGCGTGGGCATGTATGGCTGCCAATGGAACTGGTTCCCTTGTATTTATTGATGATGTGACTGCTGACAAAAGCAGCAGAATTAATTCTGAAGTGTTTCGGGCAATATTATATGCTCATATTCAGTCAGATGCTTCAGAACTCATTGGACGGCGCTTCACAGTGCAGATGGACAATGACCCGAAGCATACTGCAAAAGCAACCAAACAGTTTTTTAAGGCTTAAAAGTGGAATGTTATGCAATGGCCAAGTCACTCCCCTGACCTGAATCCGATTGAGCATGCATTTCACTTGATGAAGACAAAACTGAAGGGAAAATGCCCCAAGAACAAGCAGGAACTGAAGACATTTGCAGTAGAGGCCTGGCAGAGCATCACCAGGGATGAAACCCAGCGTCTGGTGATGTCAATGCGTTCCAGACTTCAGGCTGTAATTGCCTGCAAAGGATTTGCAACAAAGTATTAAAAAGTGAAAGTTAGATTTAGGATTGTTTATTTTGTCCCATTACTTTTGGCCCCTTAAAAAGTGGGAGGCACATATAGAAACCGCTGTAATTCCTACACCGTTCACCTGATTTGGATGTAATTACCCTCAAATTAAATCTGAAAGTCTGCAGGTAAAGCACATCTTGTCTGTTTCATTTCAAAGCCATTGTGGTGGTGACTAGAGGCCAAAATATGACAATTCTGTCAATGTCCCAATATTTATGGACCTGACTGTATATATATATATATATATATATATATATATATATATATTGTGTGTGTGTGTGTGTGTATATTTATATATATATATATATATATATGTGGGGGAACTATAATAATACACATCACTCTCACGGGCAGGTTGTTACTCATAGTACCATGAGCACACTTTACCCAGGGCACACAATATACATACAGTCATGCCACATGGTTTGAGGAATCGCTGTACCCATTGGCGATGATCACAATGTACTATTAGCAGTATAGAAAAGATGAGGTGCACTGTTGTAAATTGCTGTGGAGGCTGCCATGTTGTGGGCTGCACCAAACTTCATGAGAATGCCGCCAATCAGTTTTCCCAGTGCCATTACTGGGACATGTAGTACCTCCGGATGTCACTGGTGATTAGAGAATACAGGCTACTTTTACACTTGTTTCAATGCTGAAGCGCAATATATCCCCAGTGAATTGATAGTTAATTGTTGTTGTGATGAAATAGCCAAGTCCACATCTTCTGTACACATTTCATGTAGTGAGGGGAACTGCAAACCCAGTCCCCTAAACCATTGCTGCTGTTCATACATAGCGATGTGTCCTTGCTCATCTAGTCTCAATATAGCGCTATATACCCGGCGTGAGTGAGCTGCTAGGTCACGTGCTAGCGTCAGACATCTTTTATTGCCGGAAATTCTTAGTCGCAATGCAATTAGGACGCACCAGAAGACTATGCTGATGACTTTGCTGTGTGACACTTGTATATCTGTGAGTCTGTAAGCGGAACTTGGTGTGAAACAAATCTGTGGTCGCTGCGTCATAGCACTACGCATGCTGATTGAGAGACCTAGTCGCACACAGATATACAAGTGTCACACAGCAAATTAATTAGCGCAGTCTCCTGGTGCATCCTAGTCACATCACATTGCAAGTTAGACACATATTCGCCCAAAAGTAGTGCGCCCCGAGTAGTGCTGGTCCCAGTAATACGCCCCGAGTAGTGCTGGTCCCGGTAATACGCCCCGAGTAGTGCTGGTCCCAGTAATACGCCCCGAGTAGTGCTGGTCCCAGTAATACGCCCCGAGTAGTGCTGGTCCCGGTAATATGCCCCGAGTAGTGCTGGTCCCGGTAATACGCCCCGAGTAGTGCTGGTCCCAGTAATACGCCCCGAGTAGTGCTGGTCCCAGTAATACGCCCCGAGTAGTGCTGGTCCCAGTAATACGCCCCGAGTAGTGCTGGTCCCAGTAATACGCCCCGAGTAGTGCTGGTCCCATTAATACGCCCCGAGTAGTGCTGGTCTCGGTAATACGCCCCGAGTAGTGCTGGTCCCGGTAATACGCCCCGAGTAGTGCTGGTCCCGGTAATACGCCCCGAGTAGTGCTGGTCCCGGTAATACGCCCCGAGTAGTGCTGGCCCCTGTAATACGCCCCGAGTAGTGCTGGCCCCAGTAACACGCCCCGAGTAATGCTGGCCCCAGTAACACGCCCCGACTAATGCTGGCCCCAGTAACACGCCCCGACTAATGCTGGTCCCAGTAACACGCCCCGACTAATGCTGGTCCCAGTAACACGCCCCGACTAATGCTGGTCCCAGTAACACGCCCCGACTAATGCTGGTCCCAGTAACACGCCCCGACTAATGCTGGTCCCAGTAACACGCCCCGACTAATGCTGGTCCCAGTAACACGCCCCGACTAATGCTGGTCCCAGTAACACGCCCCGACTAATGCTGGTCCCAGTAACACGCCCCGACTAATGCTGGTCCCAGTAACATGCCCCGACTAATGCTGGTCCCAGTAATACAATGTTCTGCTTTTTGTGTTGCATCTGCCAGCCCCTCCTCTGTCTCCTACAGAATTTAATTTAAACTCCTCATCCTCATCTGCAAAGCTCTATTCGCAGCAATAAGGAATTATATACAGCCCGAATGTATGAAAACTCACATTAGCCGTCACTTGCTCTGCAGCGCTACTGCACATACATGGTTTACTGACTACGCATGTGGCATTGCCGGAGAGGGTTCCAGAGGAACCTTCTCCTGATAAGATTTGTGAAATGCAGCCCATAGACTACTGCGGATAACCCCCTCTTCGCATTCCGGAGCTCGGCTAATCTGACAGCTGTAGGGGCTGTGACTGCTTTCTGAAATGGAGGGACCACAGCAGATATGGAGATATTGCTGCATCACTTCATAGTACATTGGGGTGATACTTCATATTCGTATGGGATATGCCATAAATATTGAATGACAAGTTGTCCCCTTGCTGTCAACTCTCATCTCCACCCTTATAACAATCTTGCCTCTAGTCACCCAGTGACCGCCGCCTCTCCTCCCCACTGATTAGCTCTTCTCACACCCATCTGCAGGACTTCTCTTGTGCTTCCCCATATCTACAGAGCTCTCTCTCTCACTCTAACCAACTCTCTCATCTCCACCCTTATACCAATCCTGCCTCTAGTCACCCGTTGACCGCTGCCTCTTCCCCACTGATGAGCTCTTCTCACACCCATCTCCCGGACTTCTCCTGTGCTTCCCCATATCTACAGAGCGCTCTCTCCCTCACTCTAAGCAACTCTCTCATCTCCACCCTTATCCCAATCCTGCTTCTAGTCACCCAGTGACTGCCGCCTCTCCTCCCCACTGATTAGCTCTTCTCACACCCATCCCCAGGACTTCTCTTGTGCTTCCCCATATCTACAGAGCGCTCTCTCCCTCACTCTAAGCAACTCTCTCATCTCCACCCTTATCCCAATCCTGCTTCTAGTTACCCAGTGACTGCCGCCTCTCCTCCCCACTGATTAGCTCTTCTCACACCCATCTCCAGGACTTCTCCTGTTCTTCCCCATATCTACAGAGCTCTCCCTCACTCTAAGCAACTCTCTCATCTCCACCCTTATCCCAATCCTGCTTCTAGTCACCCAGTGACTGCTGCCTTTCCTCCCCACTGATTAGCTCTTCTCACACCCATCTCCAGGACTTCTCCTGTGCTTCCCCATATCTACAGAGCGCTCTCTCCCTCACTCTAAGCAACTCTCTCATCTCCACCCTTATCCCAATCCTGCTTCTAGTCACCCAGTGACTGCCGCCTTTCCTCCCCACTGATTAGCTCTTCTCACACCCATCTCCAGGACTTCTCTTGTGCTTCCCCATATCTACAGAGCTCTCTCTCCCTCACTCTAAGCAACTCTCTCATCTCCACCCTTATACCAATCCTGCTTCTAGTCACCCAGTGACTGCCGCCTTTCCTCCCCACTGATTAGCTCTTCTCACACCCATCTCCAGGACTTCTCCTGTGCTTCCCCATATCTACAGAGCTCTCTCTCCCTCACTCTAAGCAACTCTCTCACCTCCACCCTTATACCAATCCTGCTTCTAGTCACCCAGTGACTGCCGCCTTTCCTCCCCACTGATTAGCTCTTCTCACACCCATCTCCAGGACTTCTCTTGTGCTTCCCCATATCTACAGAGCTCTCTCTCCCTCACTCTAAGCAACTCTCTCACCTCCACCCTTATTCCAATCCTCCTTCTAGTCCCCCAGTGACTGCTGCCTTTCCTCCCCACTGATTAGCTCTTCTCACACCCATCTCCAGGACTTCTCTTGTGCTTCCCCATATCTACAGAGCTCTCTCTCCCTCACTCTAAGCAACTCTCTCACCTCCACCCTTATTCCAATCCTCCTTCTAGTCCCCCAGTGACTGCCGCCTTTCTTTCCCACTGATTAGCTCTTCTCACACCCATCTCCAGGACTTCTCTTGTGCTTCCCCATTTCTACAGAGCTCTCTCTCACTCTAGACAACTTATTGACTCTAAGCTCCCGGACCTCTGGCTGATCCCTACCAACCAGTCAACCTCCTTACTCCCTTCATACCCTCACTCCTTCATCTCCCCTTGTAGACTGTAATCTCTAACGAGCGGAGCCTTCCTTCCTTTGTTTCATCCCTTACACATCAGCTCATGTAACTAATCTTATAAGTACATACATGTATTATGAATGTATGTTTACCGTTTGTATCATTCCTCTGTGCAACTCTGCGAATCTTTGTGGTGCCCAAGAAATAAATAAAAATAATATTAATCCATAGTAGTCACTTTTTTATGTAACTCTTTACAAATTGAATAGAATTATTATTATTTTATTTATGCTAGCTGTTACGTTTTTTAAGTTCTTCTGTATTTTTTTTCGGGTGGTTGTTTATGAAACTTTCATAAAAAAATAATAATTTTGCTGAATCCTAAATTTCAGAGCATTGAAGAATTGTATGTAATGACTGGTGACGTTATAGGGATTCCTGGCAAAGCTTTTCTCAGGGCAATAAGAATTCTCCTCCCAGTTATCAGGTTCATACAAAGGACACATGTGGTAAATGTTAGTGCACTCGTCACCTACAGTGTTAGCTGAAGCTGTTTTGTGCGTTGAGCCAGTATATGAAATGATAGGTTGAATACTGGTTCAGTCCACAAAATGGCTTCCTCAGCTACGGTGAGGTAATTCCGCAGTAACCTGGTATGCCCACATACATTTTATTATATCAGCCTGTTTCAGAGGTGGACGCTGACGTATGCGCTGCAGTGATTTCTTACAGATTTGCTGCTGCGATAATATGCAAATGCTGATCTCATTCGCCTTCTATAATTGCCAGCGCTGGAGATTGTGAGCCCTGACACCCACTTGTAATGTCCACAGACGGTGGAAATCCGCTGCTGTACTCACACTCCACCATAGGCGCACCATAGCAATGACCTTTGCCACTCACTATGCACTATGGCTGGCGCAGTGTATGACCTCTGTAACTGCGGCTCTGCGTTTCAGAACGCACTGACACTCCCATAACATGCCTATGAGGTGACCTTTTTTTCCGTTTACTTAAGGTCACCTCCCGTAAACGCCCATGTTTGTCCATCTCAAATAAGAGCCAACATGTACGCAACACCGATCTCTTTGTACACTCAGTAGTGCGCATGCGCTGTGGGGGGTTTCAGAGTCTTCCACGCACACGCAGTAGCAATAAATTGCCCATCTTCGCAAACATGGACACCGCTGTCACTTCTGAATCTGTGTAATATTGCTCTGTAACAGTGATATATATTCCTGACCAGAATTTACATTAAACCGTTCTCTCTGTTCCGTGTCTCCAGGCCTTGGAAAGTGTACTTGCCAGTGAGCGAGTTCCCCTCTCATCGCTTATCAGCATCACGCAGACTCTAATGGACTCTCTCAGGAGCCAAGGTAAATGATTCAAATACAATCACACATATATATATATATATATATATATATATATATCAGTACAAAGCCATATGTGTTTAGCAGATGTAGCACACCATTTACACCGCTCCTATCGCCCTGGGAAGATGGGAAGTAATGCACTAAGTATTGCTATTATAAGCATTGGGGTACACCCGCAACATACACAGATTTGTTCTGCACTTGTGCACAATAAGGGTTACACCTACATTCATATTACACCGTGTTACACTTGGAGAGCTGTGACTGGGGAGGTAATGAGTGTGCCAGGCAGTACAAGCACAATAATGGTTACACCTACATTCATATTACACTGTGTTACACTTGGAGAGCTGTGACTGGGGAGGTAATGAGTGTGCCAGGCAGTACAAGCACAATAAGGGTTACACCTACATTCATATTACACCGTGTTACACTTGGAGAGCTGTGACTGGGGAGGTAATGAGTGTGCCAGGCAGTACAAGCACAATAAGGGTTACACCTACATTCATATTACACCGTGTTACACTTGGAGAGCTGTGACTGGGGAGGTAATGAGTGTGCCAGGCAGTACAAGCACAATAATGGTTACACCTACATTCATATTACACTGTGTTACACTTGGAGAGCTGTGACTGGGGAGGTAATGAGTGTGCCAGGCAGTACAAGCACAATAAGGGTTACACCTACATTCATATTACACCGTGTTACACTTGGAGAGCTGTGACTGGGGAGGTACTGAGTGTGCCAGGCAGTACAAGCACAATAAGGGTTACACCTACATTCATATTACACCGTGTTACACTTGGAGAGCTGTGACTGGGGAGGTAATGAGTGTGCCAGGCAGTACAAGCACAATAAGGGTTACACCTACATTCATATTACACCGTGTTACACTTGGAGAGCTGTGACTGGGGAGGTAATGAGTGTGCCAGGCTGTACAAGCACAATAAGGGTTACACCTACATCCATATTACACCGTGTTACACTTGGAGAGCTGTGACTGGGGAGGTAATGAGTGTGCCAGGCAGAACAAGCACAATAAGGGTTACACCTACATTCATATTACACCGTGTTACACTTGGAGAGCTGTGACTGGGGAGGTAATGAGTGTGCCAGGCAGTACAAGCACAATAAGGGTTACACCTACATTCATATTACACCGTGTTACACTTGGAGAGCTGTGACTGGGGAGGTAATGAGTGTGCCAGGCAGTACAAGCACAATAAGGGTTACACCTACATTCATATTACACTGTGTTACACTTGGAGAGCTGTGACTGGGGAGGTAATGAGTGTGCCAGGCAGACCAAGCACAATAAGGGTTACACCTACATTCATATTACACCGTGTTACACTTGGAGAGCTGTGACTGGGGAGGTAATGAGTGTGCCAGGCAGTACAAGCACAATAAGGGTTACACCTACATTCATATTACACCGTGTTACACTTGGAGAGCTGTGACTGGGGAGGTAATGAGTGTGCCAGGCAGACCAAGCACAATAAGGGTTACACCTACATTCATATTACACCGTGTTACACTTGGAGAGCTGTGACTGGGGAGGTAATGAGTGTGCCAGGCAGTACAAGCACAATAAGGGTTACACCTACATTCATATTACACCGTGTTACACTTGGAGAGCTGTGACTGGGGAGGTAATGAGTGTGCCAGGCAGACCAAGCACAATAAGGGTTACACCTACATTCATATTACACCGTGTTACACTTGGAGAGCTGTGACTGGGGAGGTAATGAGTGTGCCAGGCAGTACAAGCACAATAAGGGTTACACCTACATTCGTATTACACCGTGTTACACTTGGAGAGCTGTGACTGGGGAGGTAATGTGTGCCAGGCAGTACAAGCACAATAAGGGTTACACCTACATTCATATTACACCGTGTTACACTTGGAGAGCTGTGACTGGGGAGGTAATGAGTGTGCCAGGCAGTACAAGCACAATAAGGGTTACACCTACATTCATATTACACCGTGTTACACTTGGAGAGCTGTGACTGGGGAGGTAATGAGTGTGCCAGGCAGTACAAGCACAATAAGGGTTACACCTACATTCATATTACACCGTGTTACACTTGGAGAGCTGTGACTGGGGAGGTAATGAGTGTGCCAGGCAGTACAAGCACAATAAGGGTTACACCTACATTCATATTACACCGTGTTACACTTGGAGAGCTGTGACTGGGGAGGTAATGAGTGTGCCAGGCAGTACAAGCACAATAAGGGTTACACCTACATTCATATTACACCGTGTTACACTTGGAGAGCTGTGACTGGGGAGGTAATGAGTGTGCCAGGCAGACCAAGCACAATAAGGGTTACACCTACATTCATATTACACCGTGTTACACTTGGAGAGCTGTGACTGGGGAGGTAATGAGTGTGCCAGGCAGTACAAGCACAATAAGGGTTACACCTACATTCATATTACACCGTGTTACACTTGGAGAGCTGTGACTGGGGAGGTAATGAGTGTGCCAGGCAGTACAAGCACAATAAGGGTTACACCTACATTCATATTACACCGTGTTACACTTGGAGAGCTGTGACTGGGGAGGTAATGAGTGTGCCAGGCAGTACAAGCACAATAAGGGTTACACCTACATTCATATTACACCGTGTTACACTTGGAGAGCTGTGACTGGGGAGGTAATGAGTGTGCCAGGCAGAACAAGCACAATAAGGGTTACACCTACATTCATATTACACCGTGTTACACTTGGAGAGCTGTGACTGGGGAGGTAATGAGTGTGCCAGGCAGTACAAGCACAATAAGGGTTACACCTACATTCATATTACACTGTGTTACACTTGGAGAGCTGTGACTGGGGAGGTAATGAGTGTGCCAGGCAGTACAAGCACAATAAGGGTTACACCTACATTCATATTACACCGTGTTACACTTGGAGATCTGTGACTGGGGAGGTAATGAGTGTGCCAGGCAGTACAAGCACAATAAGGGTTACACCTACATTCATATTACACCGTGTTACACTTGGAGAGCTGTGACTGGGGAGGTATTGAGTGTGCCAGGCTGTACAAGCACAATAAGGGTTACACCTACATTCATATTACACCGTGTTACACTTGGAGATCTGTGACTGGGGAGGTAATGAGTGTGCCAGGCAGTACAAGCACAATAAGGGTTACACCTACATTCATATTACACCGTGTTACACTTGGAGATCTGTGACTGGGGAGGTAATGAGTGTGCCAGGCAGTACAAGCACAATAAGGGTTACACCTACATTCATATTACACCGTGTTACACTTGGAGAGCTGTGACTGGGGAGGTAATGAGTGTGCCAGGCAGAACAAGCACAATAAGGGTTACACCTACATTCATATTACACCGTGTTACACTTGGAGAGCTGTGACTGGGGAGGTAATGAGTGTGCCAGGCTGTACAAGCACAATAAGGGTTACACCTACATTCATATTACACTGTGTTACACTTGGAGAGCTGTGACTGGGGAGGTAATGAGTGTGCCAGGCAGTACAAGCACAATAAGGGTTACACCTACATTCATATTACACCGTGTTACACTTGGAGAGCTGTGACTGGGGAGGTAATGAGTGTGCCAGGCAGTACAAGCACAATAAGGGTTACACCTACATTCATATTACACTGTGTTACACTTGGAGAGCTGTGACTGGGGAGGTAATGAGTGTGCCAGGCAGTACAAGCACAATAAGGGTTACACCTACATTCATATTACACTGTGTTACACTTGGAGATCTGTGACTGGGGAGGTAATGAGTGTGCCAGGCAGAACAAGCACAATAAGGGTTACACCTACATTCATATTACACCGTGTTACACTTGGAGAGCTGTGACTGGGGAGGTAATGAGTGTGCCAGGCAGTACAAGCACAACAAGGGTTACACCTACATTCATATTACACCGTGTTACACTTGGAGATCTGTGACTGGGGAGGTAATGAGTGTGCCAGGCAGTACAAGCACAATAAGGGTTACACCTACATTCATATTACACCGTGTTACACTTGGAGAGCTGTGACTGGGGAGGTAATGAGTGTGCCAGGCAGTACAAGCACAATAAGGGTTACACCTACATTCATATTACACCGTGTTACACTTGGAGAGCTGTGACTGGGGAGGTAATGAGTGTGCCAGGCAGAACAAGCACAATAAGGGTTACACCTACATTCATATACACCGTGTTACACTTGGAGAGCTGTGACTGGGGAGGTAATGAGTGTGCCAGGCAGAACAAGCACAATAAGGGTTACACCTACATTCATATTACACCGTGTTACACTTGGAGAGCTGTGACTGGGGAGGTAATGAGTGTGCCAGGCAGTACAAGCACAATAAGGGTTACACCTACATTCATATTACACCGTGTTACACTTGGAGAGCTGTGACTGGGGAGGTAATGAGTGTGCCAGGCAGTACAAGCACAATAAGGGTTACACCTACATTCATATTACACCGTGTTACACTTGGAGAGCTGTGACTGGGAAGTAATGAGTGTGCCAGGCAGTACAAGCACAATAAGGTTTACACCTACATTCATATTACACCGTGTTACACTTGGAGAGCTGTGACTGGGGAGGTAATGAGTGTGCCAGGCAGTACAAGCACAATAAGGTTACACCTACATTCATATTACACCTTGTTACACTTGGAGATCTGTGACTGGGGAGGTAATGAGTGTGCCAGGCAGAACAAGCACAATAAGGGTTACACCTACATTCATATTACACCGTGTTACACTTGGAGAGCTGTGACTGGGGAGGTAATGAGTGTGCCAGGCAGACAAGCACAATAATGGTTACACCTACATTCATATTACACCGTGTTACACTTGGAGAGCTGTGACTGGGGAGGTAATGAGTGTGCCAGGCAGTACAAGCACAATAAGGGTTACACCTACATTCATATTACACCGTGTACACTTGGAGAGCTGTGACTGGGGAGGTAATGAGTGTGCCAGGCAGTACAAGCACAATAAGGGTTACACCTACATTCATATTACACCGTGTTACACTTGGAGAGCTGTGACTGGGGAGGTAATGAGTGTGCCAGGCAGACCAAGCACAATAAGGGTTACACCTACATTCATATTACACCGTTGTTACACTTGGAGAGCTGTGACTGGGGAGGTAATGAGTGTGCCAGGCAGTACAAGCACAATAAGGGTTACACCTACATTCATATTACACCGTGTTACACTTGGAGAGCTGTGACTGGGGAGGTAATGAGTGTGCCAGGCAGTACAAGCACAATAAGGGTTACACCTACATTCATATTACACCGTGTTACACTTGGAGAGCTGTGACTGGGGAGGTAATGAGTGTGCCAGGCAGTACAAGCACAATAAGGGTTACACCTACATTCATATACACCGTGTTACACTTGGAGAGCTGTGACTGGGGAGGTAATGAGTGTGCCAGGCAGTACAAGCACAATAAGGGTTACACCTACATTCATATTACACCGTGTTACACTTGGAGAGCTGTGACTGGGGAGGTAATGAGTGTGCCAGGCAGTACAAGCACAATAAGGGTTACACCTACATTCATATTACACCGTGTTACACTTGGAGAGCTGTGACTGGGGAGGTAATGAGTGTGCCAGGCAGTACAAGCACAATAAGGGTTACACCTACATTCATATTACACCGTGTTACACTTGGAGAGCTGTGACTGGGGAGGTAATGAGTGTGCCAGGCTGTACAAGCACAATAAGGGTTACACCTACATTCATATTACACCGTGTTACACTTGGAGAGCTGTGACTGGGGAGGTAATGAGTGTGCCAGGCAGAACAAGCACAATAAGGGTTACACCTACATTCATATTACACCGTGTTACACTTGGAGAGCTGTGACTGGGGAGGTAATGAGTGTGCCAGGCAGACCAAGCACAATAAGGGTTACACCTACATTCATATTACACCGTGTTACACTTGGAGATCTGTGACTGGGGAGGTAATGAGTGTGCCAGGCAGAACAAGCACAATAAGGGTTACACCTACATTCATATTACACTGTGTTACACTTGGAGATCTGTGACTGGGGAGGTAATGAGTGTGCCAGGCTGTACAAGCACAATAAGGGTTACACCTACATTCATATTACACCGTGTTACACTTGGAGATCTGTGACTGGGGAGGTAATGAGTGTGCCAGGCAGTACAAGCACAATAAGGGTTACACCTACATTCATATTACACCGTGTTACACTTGGAGAGCTGTGACTGGGGAGGTAATGAGTGTGCCAGGCAGTACAAGCACAATAAGGGTTACACCTACATTCATATTACACCGTGTTACACTTGGAGAGCTGTGACTGGGGAGGTAATGAGTGTGCCAGGCAGACCAAGCACAATAAGGGTTACACCTACATTCATATTACACCGTGTTACACTTGGAGAGCTGTGACTGGGGAGGTAATGAGTGTGCCAGGCTGTACAAGCACAATAAGGGTTACACCTACATTCATATTACACCGTGTTACACTTGGAGAGCTGTGACTGGGGAGGTAATGAGTGTGCCAGGCAGAACAAGCACAATAAGGGTTACACCTACATTCATATTACACCGTGTTACACTTGGAGAGCTGTGACTGGGGAGGTAATGAGTGTGCCAGGCAGTACAAGCACAATAAGGGTTACACCTACATTCATATTACACCGTGTTACACTTGGAGAGCTGTGACTGGGGAGGTAATGAGTGTGCCAGGCAGAACAAGCACAATAAGGGTTACACCTACATTCATATTACACCGTGTTACACTTGGAGAGCTGTGACTGGGGAGGTAATGAGTGTGCCAGGCAGTACAAGCACAATAAGGGTTACACCTACATTCATATTACACCGTGTTACACTTGGAGATCTGTGACTGGGGAGGTAATGAGTGTGCCAGGCAGAACAAGCACAATAAGGGTTACACCTACATCCATATTACACCGTGTTACACTTGGAGATCTGTGACTGGGGAGGTAATGAGTGTGCCAGGCAGTACAAGCACAATAAGGGTTACACCTACATTCATATTACACCGTGTTACACTTGGAGAGCTGTGACTGGGGAGGTAATGAGTGTGCCAGGCAGTACAAGCACAATAAGGGTTACACCTACATTCATATTACACCGTGTTACACTTGGAGAGCTGTGACTGGGGAGGTAATGAGTGTGCCAGGCAGTACAAGCACAATAAGGGTTACACCTACATCCATATTACACCGTGTTACACTTGGAGAGCTGTGACTGGGGAGGTAATGAGTGTGCCAGGCAGTACAAGCACAATAAGGGTTACACCTACATTCATATTACACCGTGTTACACTTGGAGAGCTGTGACTGGGGAGGTAATGAGTGTGCCAGGCAGACCAAGCACAATAAGGGTTACACCTACATTCATATTACACCGTGTTACACTTGGAGAGCTGTGACTGGGGAGGTAATGAGTGTGCCAGGCAGACCAAGCACAATAAGGGTTACACCTACATTCATATTACACCGTGTTACACTTGGAGAGCTGTGACTGGGGAGGTAATGAGTGTGCCAGGCAGTACAAGCACAATAAGGGTTACACCTACATTCATATTACACCGTGTTACACTTGGAGATCTGTGACTGGGGAGGTAATGAGTGTGCCAGGCAGTACAAGCACAATAAGGGTTACACCTACATTCATATTACACCGTGTTACACTTGGAGATCTGTGACTGGGGAGGTAATGTGTGTGCCAGGCAGTACAAGCACAATAAGGGTTACACCTACATTCATATTACACCGTGTTACACTTGGAGAGCTGTGACTGGGGAGGTAATGAGTGTGCCAGGCAGACCAAGCACAATAAGGGTTACACCTACATTCATATTACACCGTGTTACACTTGGAGAGCTGTGACTGGGGAGGTACTGAGTGTGCCAGGCAGTACAAGCACAATAAGGGTTACACCTACATTCATATTACACCGTGTTACACTTGGAGAGCTGTGACTGGGGAGGTAATGAGTGTGCCAGGCAGTACAAGCACAATAAGGGTTACACCTACATTCATATTACACCGTGTTACACTTGGAGAGCTGTGACTGGGGAGGTAATGAGTGTGCCAGGCAGTACAAGCACAATAAGGGTTACACCTACATTCATATTACACTGTGTTACACTTGGAGAGCTGTGACTGGGGAGGTAATGAGTGTGCCAGGCAGTACAAGCACAATAAGGGTTACACCTACATTCATATTACACCTTGTTACACTTGGAGAGCTGTAACTGGGGAGGTAATGAGTGTGCCAGGCAGACCAAGCACAATAAGGGTTACACCTACATTCATATTACACCGTGTTACACTTGGAGAGCTGTGACTGGGGAGGTAATGAGTGTGCCAGGCAGTACAAGCACAATAAGGGTTACACCTACATTCATATTACACCGTGTTACACTTGGAGAGCTGTGACTGGGGAGGTAATGAGTGTGCCAGGCAGTACAAGCACAATAAGGGTTACACCTACATTCATATTACACCGTGTTACACTTGGAGAGCTGTGACTGGGGAGGTAATGAGTGTGCCAGGCAGTACAAGCACAATAAGGGTTACACCTACATTCATATTACACCGTGTTACACTTGGAGAGCTGTGACTGGGGAGGTAATGAGTGTGCCAGGCAGTACAAGCACAATAAGGGTTACACCTACATTCATATTACACCGTGTTACACTTGGAGAGCTGTGACTGGGGAGGTAATGAGTGTGCCAGGCAGTACAAGCACAATAAGGGTTACACCTACATTCATATTACACCGTGTTACACTTGGAGAGCTGTGACTGGGGAGGTAATGAGTGTGCCAGGCAGTACAAGCACAATAAGGGTTACACCTACATTCATATTACACCGTGTTACACTTGGAGAGCTGTGACTGGGGAGGTAATGAGTGTGCCAGGCAGTACAAGCACAATAAGGGTTACACCTACATTCATATTACACCGTGTTACACTTGGAGAGCTGTGACTGGGGAGGTAATGAGTGTGCCAGGCAGTACAAGCACAATAAGGGTTACACCTACATCCATATTACACCGTGTTACACTTGGAGAGCTGTGACTGGGGAGGTAATGAGTGTGCCAGGCAGTACAAGCACAATAAGGGTTACACCTACATTCATATTACACCGTGTTACACTTGGAGAGCTGTGACTGGGGAGGTAATGAGTGTGCCAGGCAGACCAAGCACAATAAGGGTTACACCTACATTCATATTACACCGTGTTACACTTGGAGAGCTGTGACTGGGGAGGTAATGAGTGTGCCAGGCAGACCAAGCACAATAAGGGTTACACCTACATTCATATTACACCGTGTTACACTTGGAGAGCTGTGACTGGGGAGGTAATGAGTGTGCCAGGCAGTACAAGCACAATAAGGGTTACACCTACATTCATATTACACCGTGTTACACTTGGAGATCTGTGACTGGGGAGGTAATGAGTGTGCCAGGCAGTACAAGCACAATAAGGGTTACACCTACATTCATATTACACCGTGTTACACTTGGAGATCTGTGACTGGGGAGGTAATGTGTGTGCCAGGCAGTACAAGCACAATAAGGGTTACACCTACATTCATATTACACCGTGTTACACTTGGAGAGCTGTGACTGGGGAGGTAATGAGTGTGCCAGGCAGACCAAGCACAATAAGGGTTACACCTACATTCATATTACACCGTGTTACACTTGGAGAGCTGTGACTGGGGAGGTACTGAGTGTGCCAGGCAGTACAAGCACAATAAGGGTTACACCTACATTCATATTACACCGTGTTACACTTGGAGAGCTGTGACTGGGGAGGTAATGAGTGTGCCAGGCAGTACAAGCACAATAAGGGTTACACCTACATTCATATTACACCGTGTTACACTTGGAGAGCTGTGACTGGGGAGGTAATGAGTGTGCCAGGCAGTACAAGCACAATAAGGGTTACACCTACATTCATATTACACTGTGTTACACTTGGAGAGCTGTGACTGGGGAGGTAATGAGTGTGCCAGGCAGTACAAGCACAATAAGGGTTACACCTACATTCATATTACACCTTGTTACACTTGGAGAGCTGTAACTGGGGAGGTAATGAGTGTGCCAGGCAGACCAAGCACAATAAGGGTTACACCTACATTCATATTACACCGTGTTACACTTGGAGAGCTGTGACTGGGGAGGTAATGAGTGTGCCAGGCAGTACAAGCACAATAAGGGTTACACCTACATTCATATTACACCGTGTTACACTTGGAGAGCTGTGACTGGGGAGGTAATGAGTGTGCCAGGCAGTACAAGCACAATAAGGGTTACACCTACATTCATATTACACCGTGTTACACTTGGAGAGCTGTGACTGGGGAGGTAATGAGTGTGCCAGGCAGTACAAGCACAATAAGGGTTACACCTACATTCATATTACACCGTGTTACACTTGGAGAGCTGTGACTGGGGAGGTAATGAGTGTGCCAGGCAGTACAAGCACAATAAGGGTTACACCTACATTCATATTACACCGTGTTACACTTGGAGAGCTGTGACTGGGGAGGTAATGAGTGTGCCAGGCAGTACAAGCACAATAAGGGTTACACCTACATTCATATTACACCGTGTTACACTTGGAGAGCTGTGACTGGGGAGGTAATGAGTGTGCCAGGCAGTACAAGCACAATAAGGGTTACACCTACATTCATATTACACCGTGTTACACTTGGAGAGCTGTGACTGGGGAGGTAATGAGTGTGCCAGGCAGAACAAGCACAATAAGGGTTACACCTACATTCATATTACACCTTGTTACACTTGGAGAGCTGTGACTGGGGAGGTAATGAGTGTGCCAGGCAGACCAAGCACAATAAGGGTTACACCTACATTCATATTACACCTTGTTACACTTGGAGAGCTGTGACTGGGGAGGTAATGTGTGTGCCAGGCAGTACAAGCACAATAAGGGTTACACCTACATTCATATTACACCGTGTTACACTTGGAGAGCTGTGACTGGGGAGGTAATGAGTGTGCCAGGCAGACCAAGCACAATAAGGGTTACACCTACATTCATATTACACCGTGTTACACTTGGAGAGCTGTGACTGGGGAGGTAATGAGTGTGCCAGGCAGTACAAGCACAATAAGGGTTACACCTACATTCATATTACACCGTGTTACACTTGGAGAGCTGTGACTGGGGAGGTAATGAGTGTGCCAGGCAGTACAAGCACAATAAGGGTTACACCTACATTCATATTACACCTTGTTACACTTGGAGAGCTGTGACTGGGGAGGTAATGAGTGTGCCAGGCTGTACAAGCACAATAAGGGTTACACCTACATTCATATTACACCGTGTTACACTTGGAGAGCTGTGACTGGGGAGGTAATGAGTGTGCCAGGCTGTACAAGCACAATAAGGGTTACACCTACATTCATATTACACCGTGTTACACTTGGAGAGCTGTGACTGGGGAGGTAATGAGTGTGCCAGGCAGAACAAGCACAATAAGGGTTACACCTACATTCATATTACACCGTGTTACACTTGGAGATCTGTGACTGGGGAGGTAATGAGTGTGCCAGGCAGTACAAGCACAATAAGGGTTACACCTACATTCATATTACACCGTGTTACACTTGGAGAGCTGTGACTGGGGAGGTAATGAGTGTGCCAGGCAGTACAAGCACAATAAGGGTTACACCTACATTCATATTACACTGTGTTACACTTGGAGAGCTGTGACTGGGGAGGTAATGAGTGTGCCAGGCAGTACAAGCACAATAAGGGTTACACCTACATTCATATTACACCGTGTTACACTTGGAGAGCTGTGACTGGGGAGGTAATGAGTGTGCCAGGCAGTACAAGCACAATAAGGGTTACACCTACATTCATATTACACTGTGTTACACTTGGAGAGCTGTGACTGGGGAGGTAATGAGTGTGCCAGGCAGACCAAGCACAATAAGGGTTACACCTACATTCATATTACACCGTGTTACACTTGGAGAGCTGTGACTGGGGAGGTAATGAGTGTGCCAGGCTGTACAAGCACAATAAGGGTTACACCTACATTCATATTACACCTTGTTACACTTGGAGAGCTGTGACTGGGGAGGTAATGAGTGTGCCAGGCAGTACAAGCACAATAAGGGTTACACCTACATTCATATTACACTGTGTTACACTTGGAGAGCTGTGACTGGGGAGGTAATGAGTGTGCCAGGCAGACCAAGCACAATAAGGGTTACACCTACATTCATATTACACCGTGTTACACTTGGAGAGCTGTG
Organism: Taudactylus pleione; assembly: GCA_031769625.1. Classification (NCBI taxonomy): domain Eukaryota; kingdom Metazoa; phylum Chordata; class Amphibia; order Anura; family Myobatrachidae; genus Taudactylus; species Taudactylus pleione. The sequence goes on from JAUIMM010001798.1 coordinate 182,384, forward strand.
ACTGGGGAGGTAATGAGTGTGCCAGGCAGTACAAGCACAATAAGGGTTACACCTACATTCATATTACACCGTGTTACACTTGGAGAGCTGTGACTGGGGAGGTAATGAGTGTGCCAGGCAGTACAAGCACAATAAGGGTTACACCTACATTCATATTACACCTTGTTACACTTGGAGAGCTGTGACTGGGGAGGTAATGAGTGTGCCAGGCTGTACAAGCACAATAAGGGTTACACCTACATTCATATTACACCGTGTTACACTTGGAGAGCTGTGACTGGGGAGGTAATGAGTGTGCCAGGCTGTACAAGCACAATAAGGGTTACACCTACATTCATATTACACCGTGTTACACTTGGAGAGCTGTGACTGGGGAGGTAATGAGTGTGCCAGGCAGTACAAGCACAATAAGGGTTACACCTACATTCATATTACACCGTGTTACACTTGGAGAGCTGTGACTGGGGAGGTAATGAGTGTGCCAGGCAGACCAAGCACAATAAGGGTTACACCTACATTCATATTACACCGTGTTACACTTGGAGAGCTGTGACTGGGGAGGTAATGAGTGTGCCAGGCTGTACAAGCACAATAAGGGTTACACCTACATTCATATTACACCTTGTTACACTTGGAGATCTGTGACTGGGGAGGTAATGAGTGTGCCAGGCTGTACAAGCACAACAAGGGTTACACCTACATTCATATTACACCGTGTTACACTTGGAGAGCTGTGACTGGGGAGGTAATGAGTGTGCCAGGCTGTACAAGCACAATAAGGGTTACACCTACATTCATATTACACCGTGTTACACTTGGAGATCTGTGACTGGGGAGGTAATGAGTGTGCCAGGCAGAACAAGCACAATAAGGGTTACACCTACATTCATATTACACCGTGTTACACTTGGAGATCTGTGACTGGGGAGGTAATGAGTGTGCCAGGCAGAACAAGCACAATAAGGGTTACACCTACATTCATATTACACCGTGTTACACTTGGAGAGCTGTGACTGGGGAGGTAATGAGTGTGCCAGGCAGTACAAGCACAATAAGGGTTACACCTACATTCATATTACACCGTGTTACACTTGGAGATCTGTGACTGGGGAGGTAATGAGTGTGCCAGGCAGAACAAGCACAATAAGGGTTACACCTACATTCATATTACACCGTGTTACACTTGGAGAGCTGTGACTGGGGAGGTAATGAGTGTGCCAGGCAGAACAAGCACAATAAGGGTTACACCTACATTCATATTACACCGTGTTACACTTGGAGAGCTGTGACTGGGGAGGTAATGAGTGTGCCAGGCAGAACAAGCACAATAAGGGTTACACCTACATTCATATTACACCGTGTTACACTTGGAGAGCTGTGACTGGGGAGGTAATGAGTGTGCCAGGCAGTACAAGCACAATAAGGGTTACACCTACATTCATATTACACCGTGTTACACTTGGAGAGCTGTGGCTGGGGAGGTAATGAGTGTGCCAGGCAGTACAAGCACAATAAGGGTTACACCTACATTCATATTACACCGTGTTACACTTGGAGAGCTGTGACTGGGGAGGTAATGAGTGTGCCAGGCAGTACAAGCACAATAAGGGTTACACCTACATTCATATTACACCGTGTTACACTTGGAGAGCTGTGACTGGGGAGGTAATGAGTGTGCCAGGCAGTACAAGCACAATAAGGGTTACACCTACATTCATATTACACCGTGTTACACTTGGAGAGCTGTGACTGGGGAGGTAATGAGTGTGCCAGGCAGTACAAGCACAATAAGGGTTACACCTACATTCATATTACACCGTGTTACACTTGGAGAGCTGTGACTGGGGAGGTAATGAGTGTGCCAGGCAGAACAAGCACAATAAGGGTTACACCTACATTCATATTACACCGTGTTACACTTGGAGAGCTGTGACTGGGGAGGTAATGAGTGTGCCAGGCAGAACAAGCACAATAAGGGTTACACCTACATTCATATTACACCGTGTTACACTTGGAGAGCTGTGACTGGGGAGGTAATGAGTGTGCCAGGCAGAACAAGCACAATAAGGGTTACACCTACATTCATATTACACCGTGTTACACTTGGAGATCTGTGACTGGGGAGGTAATGAGTGTGCCAGGCAGACCAAGCACAATAAGGGTTACACCTACATTCATATTACACCGTGTTACACTTGGAGAGCTGTGACTGGGGAGGTAATGAGTGTGCCAGGCAGAACAAGCACAATAAGGGTTACACCTACATTCATATTACACCGTGTTACACTTGGAGAGCTGTGACTGGGGAGGTAATGAGTGTGCCAGGCAGTACAAGCACAATAAGTGTTACACCTACATTCATATTACACCGTGTTACACTTGGAGAGCTGTGACTGGGGAGGTAATGAGTGTGCCAGGCAGTACAAGCACAATAAGGGTTACACCTACATTCATATTACACCGTGTTACACTTGGAGAGCTGTGACTGGGGAGGTAATGAGTGTGCCAGGCAGTACAAGCACAATAAGGGTTACACCTACATTCATATTACACCGTGTTACACTTGGAGAGCTGTGACTGGGGAGGTAATGAGTGTGCCAGGCAGTACAAGCACAATAAGGGTTACACCTACATTCATATTACACCGTGTTACACTTGGAGAGCTGTGACTGGGGAGGTAATGAGTGTGCCAGGCAGTACAAGCACAATAAGGGTTACACCTACATTCATATTACACTGTGTTACACTTGGAGAGCTGTGACTGGGGAGGTAATGAGTGTGCCAGGCAGACCAAGCACAATAAGGGTTACACCTACATTCATATTACACCGTGTTACACTTGGAGAGCTGTGACTGGGGAGGTACTGAGTGTGCCAGGCAGTACAAGCACAATAAGGGTTACACCTACATTCATATTACACCGTGTTACACTTGGAGAGCTGTGACTGGGGAGGTAATGAGTGTGCCAGGCAGTACAAGCACAATAAGGGTTACACCTACATTCATATTACACTGTGTTACACTTGGAGAGCTGTGACTGGGGAGGTAATGAGTGTGCCAGGCAGACCAAGCACAATAAGGGTTACACCTACATTCATATTACACCGTGTTACACTTGGAGAGCTGTGACTGGGGAGGTACTGAGTGTGCCAGGCAGTACAAGCACAATAAGGGTTACACCTACATTCATATTACACCGTGTTACACTTGGAGAGCTGTGACTGGGGAGGTAATGAGTGTGCCAGGCAGTACAAGCACAATAAGGGTTACACCTACATTCATATTACACTGTGTTACACTTGGAGAGCTGTGACTGGGGAGGTAATGAGTGTGCCAGGCTGTACAAGCACAATAAGGGTTACACCTACATTCATATTACACCGTGTTACACTTGGAGAGCTGTGACTGGGGAGGTACTGAGTGTGCCAGGCAGTACAAGCACAATAAGGGTTACACCTACATTCATATTACACCGTGTTACACTTGGAGAGCTGTGACTGGGGAGGTAATGAGTGTGCCAGGCAGTACAAGCACAATAAGGGTTACACCTACATTCATATTACACCGTGTTACACTTGGAGAGCTGTGACTGGGGAGGTAATGAGTGTGCCAGGCAGTACAAGCACAATAAGGGTTACACCTACATTCATATTACACCGTGTTACACTTGGAGAGCTGTGACTGGGGAGGTAATGAGTGTGCCAGGCAGTACAAGCACAATAAGGGTTACACCTACATTCGTATTACACCTTGTTACACTTGGAGAGCTGTGACTGGGGAGGTAATGAGTGTGCCAGGCAGAACAAGCACAATAAGGGTTACACCTACATTCATATTACACCGTGTTACACTTGGAGAGCTGTGACTGGGGAGGTAATGAGTGTGCCAGGCAGAACAAGCACAATAAGGGTTACACCTACATTCATATTACACTGTGTTACACTTGGAGAGCTGTGACTGGGGAGGTAATGAGTGTGCCAGGCAGTACAAGCACAATAAGGGTTACACCTACATTCATATTACACCGTGTTACACTTGGAGAGCTGTGACTGGGGAGGTAATGAGTGTGCCAGGCAGTACAAGCACAATAAGGGTTACACCTACATTCATATTACACCGTGTTACACTTGGAGAGCTGTGACTGGGGAGGTAATGAGTGTGCCAGGCAGAACAAGCACAATAAGGGTTACACCTACATTCATATTACACCGTGTTACACTTGGAGAGCTGTGACTGGGGAGGTAATGAGTGTGCCAGGCTGTACAAGCACAATAAGGGTTACACCTACATTCATATTACACCGTGTTACACTTGGAGATCTGTGACTGGGGAAGTAATGAGTGTGCCAGGCAGTACAAGCACAATAAGGGTTACACCTACATTCATATTACACCGTGTTACACTTGGAGAGCTGTGACTGGGGAGGTAATGAGTGTGCCAGGCAGTACAAGCACAATAAGGGTTACACCTACATTCGTATTACACCTTGTTACACTTGGAGAGCTGTGACTGGGGAGGTAATGAGTGTGCCAGGCAGTACAAGCACAATAAGGGTTACACCTACATTCATATTACACCGTGTTACACTTGGAGATCTGTGACTGGGGAGGTAATGAGTGTGCCAGGCAGTACAAGCACAATAAGGGTTACACCTACATTCATATTACACCGTGTTACACTTGGAGAGCTGTGACTGGGGAGGTAATGAGTGTGCCAGGCAGTACAAGCACAATAAGGGTTACACCTACATTCGTATTACACCTTGTTACACTTGGAGAGCTGTGACTGGGGAGGTAATGAGTGTGCCAGGCAGAACAAGCACAATAAGGGTTACACCTACATTCATATTACACCGTGTTACACTTGGAGAGCTGTGACTGGGGAGGTAATGAGTGTGCCAGGCAGAACAAGCACAATAAGGGTTACACCTACATTCATATTACACTGTGTTACACTTGGAGAGCTGTGACTGGGGAGGTAATGAGTGTGCCAGGCAGTACAAGCACAATAAGGGTTACACCTACATTCATATTACACCGTGTTACACTTGGAGAGCTGTGACTGGGGAGGTAATGAGTGTGCCAGGCAGTACAAGCACAATAAGGGTTACACCTACATTCATATTACACCGTGTTACACTTGGAGAGCTGTGACTGGGGAGGTAATGAGTGTGCCAGGCTGTACAAGCACAATAAGGGTTACACCTACATTCATATTACACCGTGTTACACTTGGAGAGCTGTGACTGGGGAGGTAATGAGTGTGCCAGGCTGTACAAGCACAATAAGGGTTACACCTACATTCATATTACACCGTGTTACACTTGGAGAGCTGTGACTGGGGAGGTAATGAGTGTGCCAGGCAGTACAAGCACAATAAGGGTTACACCTACATTCGTATTACACCTTGTTACACTTGGAGAGCTGTGACTGGGGAGGTAATGAGTGTGCCAGGCAGTACAAGCACAATAAGGGTTACACCTACATTCATATTACACCGTGTTACACTTGGAGAGCTGTGACTGGGGAGGTAATGAGTGTGCCAGGCAGTACAAGCACAATAAGGGTTACACCTACATTCATATTACACCGTGTTACACTTGGAGAGCTGTGACTGGGGAGGTAATGAGTGTGCCAGGCAGAACAAGCACAATAAGGGTTACACCTACATCCATATTACACCGTGTTACACTTGGAGATCTGTGACTGGGGAGGTAATGAGTGTGCCAGGCAGTACAAGCACAATAAGGGTTACACCTACATTCATATTACACCGTGTTACACTTGGAGAGCTGTGACTGGGGAGGTAATGAGTGTGCCAGGCAGACCAAGCACAATAAGGGTTACACCTACATTCATATTACACCGTGTTACACTTGGAGATCTGTGACTGGGGAGGTAATGAGTGTGCCAGGCAGAACAAGCACAATAAGGACAGGCTGAGCAGGAAACGGCCGCCGGGGTCACCTGCACATATTTGATTGGCTGATTAATGGCGCAGACTGTATGTTATCTTCCCTTTTCCTCAGAGTCTGAGTATGTGGATGAGGGTCTGCTGGGATCTTGTGAGGACAAACTGAAACTTCTGCACCTTTATGAATCAGTCCAAAAAATCAATTCTGTTGTGACAGAGACGGACAGAACCCCCTCAGCTAATGTAAGTTCTAGTGTAAGAACGGACCTGTACATACAGTGTGATGTGGACACAGCTTGTTGTTCTTACCCTCTCTGCCATCACACCCATCTCCCACATACCGCATGTCACCCATGCTGGAGCTCAGCGCAGGATTTTCCTTTCTGCTGGGAATGTGAAGGGTTTAACTTTTCTAAAGCAATGACCAGGGACAGGGATCCGTTCTCAGTCATAGAGTACTGTACTGTACGTGGTCCCCATCATGGACAGTGTAGAGATAGGCAGTACCGTTGTTGAAGGGGAGTCACTGGGGGTACAGTAGTGATGGTAGGGGGCTGGTGGAGTGACAGCTGTGGTGGGTGATAAATGGGGAAGGGGAAAGGAGGGGATCTAGGATTTGGCAGTAGGAGACATTAGTTTATGGAGAAATTACAGTTTTTATCATTTCATTTGTGTATATATTTTTGAGTTACTTCGTTTGGTTCTACAGATTATTGTATGAGAACCAGGATTATTTCACAGGATTGTAAAGAAAATCAAAATATCCCAAATCTGTAATCTTATAAAGTTACTGCCTAGTTCTACACACCTGAAATAGTCCATCTGCCCCGTATTTCACATGTCTCACCCCGTCGCTGTACATGACTAGTGCAGCTCCTTCTGTACAGTACAACTGCGGATTTGGAGCCTCGCTCATTGTCAGCTTTGAGGGGGATGTATTTACACCCCTCGCCCCCCAGACGTCCGCAGCCACGGGAGAAACAGGAAGACCTCACCTTTTGGCAATATTACCCTGTGTATATAGGTGGGTAGGTTACACGTGTCCTATCACCTGCCTAATAGCACCTGTATGTATGGGGGTGTCTCCTGTGATCACCAGACAATATTACCCTGTGTATATAGGTGGGTAGGTTACACGTGTCCTATCACCTGCCTAATAGCACCTGTATGTATGGGGGTGTCTCCTGTGATCACCAGACAGTATTACCCTGTGTATATAGGTGGGTAGGTTACACGTGTCCTATCACCTGCCTAATAGCACCTGTATGTATGGGGCTGTCTCCTGTGATCACCAGACAATATTACCCTGTGTATATAGGTGGGTAGGTTACACGTGTCCTATCACCTGCCTAATAGCACCTGTATGTATGGGGGTGTCTCATGTGATCACCAGACAATATTACCCTGTGTATATAGGTGGGTAGGTTACACGTGTCCTATCACCTGTATGTATGGAGGTGTCTCCTGTGATCACCAGACAATATTACCCTGTGTATATAGGTGGGTAGGTTACACGTGTCCTATCACCTGCCTAATAGCACCTGTATGTATGGGGGTGTCTCCTGTGATCACCAGACAATATTACCCTGTGTATATAGGGGGGTAGGTTACACATGTCCTGTCACCTGTCTAATAGCACCTGTATGTATGGGGGTGTCTCCTGTGATCACCAGACAATATTACCCTGTGTATATAGGGGGGTAGGTTACACATGTCCTATCACCTGTATGTATGGGGGTGTCTCCTGTGATCACCAGACAATATTACCCTGTGTATATAGGTGGGTAGGTTACACGTGTCCTGTCACCTGCCTAATAGCACCTGTATGTATGGGGGTGTCTCCTGTGATCACCAGACAATATTACCCTGTGTATATAGGTGGGTAGGTTACACGTGTCCTATCACCTGCCTAATAGCACCTGTATGTATGGGGGTGTCTCCTGTGATCACCAGACAATATTACCCTGTGTATATAGGTGGGTAGGTTACACGTGTCCTATCACCTGCCTAATAGCACCTGTATGTATGGGGGTGTCTCCTGTGATCACCAGACAGTATTACCCTGTGTATATAGGTGGGTAGGTTACACATGTCCTATCACCTGCCTAATAGCACCTGTATGTATGGTGGTGTCTCCTGTGATCACCAGACAGTATTACCCTGTGTATATAGGTGGGTAGGTTACACGTGTCCTGTCACCTGCCTAATAGCACCTGTTTCTACTTCAGGGTCCATAGGGGGTCCACAGGGTTGACCTTGGGGTATAGCTGGATCTGGATCCACGGGCACCACGCAGTTAAAGCTTTGCTGCTCCCAGGATGCACTTGGGTCCGTCCTCCTCTATACCCCGCCCCGGCCACAGGCACCTCAGTTTTAGTTGGTGCCCGGCCGGAGTCGGGTCACCCTGTCGCAGTGGGGCTGCAGGAGCAGCCCCTAAGCTTTATTTTAAAAGAGAAATTTTTTATTTCTACTTCAGGGTCCATAGGGGGTCCACAGGGTTGAGCTTGGGGTATAGGTTGGGAACCAAATCCGGGCACCACGCAGTTAAAGCTTTTAGCTCCCAGGATGCACTGGGTCCACTCTCCCTATAACCCCACCCCCAAGCCAGAGGCACCTCAGTTTAAGTTGGTGCCCGGCCGGAGTCGGGTCACCGTTAGCGCAGGGGGAGCTGATTAGCAGCCCCTAAGCTTATTTTATTTTTTTAGGGACAAAGTTTTTTCCATGGACTTTGGACTCTTCAGAGCGGCAGCGTCGGACTGTCCATAGGACGTCTAAGCTGCCGCTCCGTCACCCCGCAGGCGCTGAGACGCCAGTACAGATCTGGGGATCTCAGCGGGACCCCAGAGTCTGTACTAGCCGGACTCTGTGGGCGCCCAGGACTGCTGCCGGATCCACGGGGAGCAGGTAAGGTCGCGGATCACCGCTTGCGGTGATCCGCGCATTTCAAATGCAGTCCTGTGCCTCCGGTCTCAGGGGACAGACCGGAGGCGCCGGCAGTGGCGGCGGGCCCCCCATACCCCGTGTGTCCACTAGACCACCAGGGACTTAACGATCGGTGCAGGGAGCCGGCGTCCCGGGGGTTAATAGCCGGCCAGGGGAGGCAGCCTTCCCTGTTACAGCGGCTCCTCCCCTCAGCTCAGCGCGCCTTTCAGTATCCATAGTCTGGCGTCGCTGAGCTGCTTCCTCCGCGGGCCACGCTTCCTCTGAGGTCTCCAGCGGCCATTTTCTCTGTGGTGCAGCAGAGATCTCCGGAGATGGCAGTGAGTCCAGTCCCCCTGCGTACCTCACCATCAGGTCAGTGTACACAGCGCTGTAGCCTTCCCAGACACTGAATCTGGGCAGTTGAATGCAGTGTAATAGTGCAGTATATTATATGACATGTTTATGTATATATGTATATATCTGCATTGTATGTGACTTATGCTAGTGCTGACTGTCTGTACTTTATTCTCTCACCTGTCAGTGTATATCTATCCCTTTTCTTTATCTGCCCTAATACAGCTGTACTTAGGGTGGTTCTGAGACCTCACATTTATATACTTGTTAATATTTGTGTGGTTTGTCACATACTGTTGCGTGCTGCACGTTGCCATATTTTAGATGGAACTGTGTGTTGCATACGCTGAAAATGGGTCCCTGCAGCTAATTTTTGGCATCAGTCAGGACCAGTATAGTGCTGCTTAATATTTCCGCCAAGATTGGTCAGATATGTCTGACCAGGAGATAGAGCGTTATACTGCACCCATTTTTACTATCCTGCAAGTCATGTGCTGCAGGTGTTAGTGCGGAGGATTTGACTCATAAAGGGTTCTGTATGTGGCGTCATCTGGTGCTGGCCTCTTTCACGACCCCCTTGGGCGGTTTGTTTTCTCGGGATCCTCTCAATTGCGGATCGCCGGGCGGGCCCCATTGTTGTACCTCACTTGGGGTTACTTCACCATACTGCCCTTTTCATCTCAGGGTATCTCGCAGCTTCTTGCACTCTTCCCCTGTGACACAGACTACCGCTCCCTGCAGGGGTTTTTCGCAGTATATGAATTCCCCCTGGTGCCACAATAGTCTGTCATTCCCCTTGCAGGGATTACCACAACAGCCACCCTGGGTGGATGTCGTTTTCTACGAAACGCTAATTGGCGTGGTTGACGCCCTGTGGTTACTTCCCAGTTGGCTCTGCCGTGAACTGGGTACTGTTTGGGGCTCTTTCCCTCTTACACGGGGGGAAGCCTATTTCAGGTATTATTATCCCTGCTTTAGGGCTGGTAGCAGGTCCATTCTGGTTAGAGTGAATGTTGACCTGCACCTGTATCATACACCCTCAGTATTGCATGCCTTCGGGTTCCCTGTTGCTGACTAGCGGGTGGATCGCATAGCGGGACTCTGGCTGTTGCCAGATAGGAGGTGTTACAACAGTGTTTGGCCTCCTGTCCCAAATTCACTGAGGGTCATCACGAGCCCCTCCTGGGGTGGATGGGCGTGTTACTCGTCTGATTACAGACGTTACTACGCCTCCCATTCCTGCGTGGTCGGATTCTTCGGATCCGTAGGTGGTAACTCTGCCTGAAATCAGTATACTTGCTTTCAGGAGTTGTTACCCATCCTACCATGGCTATAGCATGGTTGGTTAATACTATTGCATATTGGGTTGATGCATTTGTAACGTTTTTTCCCCTCCAACACGTCGGGGGTTCAAATGTATTTGGTCGCTCACGTAATATATGCTGTTGTCATAGGTGGAAATGCCTATATTGGATACCAGTCTCCTAACTTTCAGAGTTCCGGCTGCGACTGTATCCTCCGTAATACCCTATGGCTGCGCTCTGGGAATGCAGAGGTGCAGATACCATCTTTAGGGTTGATATTGTTTGGTCCTGACCTTGACAAGATTGTAGTAACATTGGCAGTATTACTAACGACAAGTTTACCGCTTTCAGCTATGCCCACTACAAGGCCTCAGACTAAGTCTGTTAAGTCTTTTTTGTCCTCTGGGTCAGCCTAAAGGTCTCTTTCTTCGTAGACTGTCGGCATCTACAAGGGCCGACATATCCAGTACCGAGCAGGCCTGGACTGCCAGCCGATCCTGCTTCTGAACCTACGGATATCTCTTCAGCCTGACGGGACAGGCCTACAACTGGGAGATACCGATTTTCTCAGTTCGCCCGGTATTAGTGTCAAGTTGCCGCGGCTACGTGGGTAGGAGGGTACGCCCTCTTTACAAGGGCCTTACAGATCCAGAAAGCTATGCAGTTGTTGCGGTAAGCGGAGCTAATTAGGCCATCCCCACTATCTCAGTGAGGGACTGGTTGTTCTGTTTTCTTTCTGGTGCGGTGGCTGAATGGTCCTCTTTGGCCTATTCTCTGTCTCAATTCCCTGAACCAGTTCCTAAAGCTACCTGGGCTCAGGAGGAAATCCCTATGCTCCATCATACGATGTTTGGAACCTGGGGACTTTATGGTATCACTGGATATACAGGATGCGTGCCTACGGGTACTTACAGAGACCTTTCCTCAGCATGGGCTGAGGTTTGCTGTATCACAGCAACACTTACAATTTTTCGGGCTCTGCCTGTTGGGACTGTCCTCAGCCCCACAGGGGTTTACCAGCGTTTTGGATTTTCTGACAGTTCTTCTGTTCAGTATATCCCAATGCTCCTGTACTTGGACGGCCTCCTGCTCTTAGCGGGATCACCGGGGTACTTTACGGCCAGGTCAGGATGACTGTGGCTTCTTCAGGGTGCAGACGTTTAATCAACGGGGAAAAAGTCCTCCCTGCATCCCTCTCTGGGTATTCTTCATCTAGGATCCCTGCTGGATTCTCAGAATCTGAGAATTCTTCTGGCGTAAGACGGAATCTCCTCTCTTCCATTAGGAGTACATGGTTGTCTGCGCAGTCGACAGATGTCTTTACACTCTGGGATGCATGGTGGAATGGGCTCAGTTCCATTCCAGGCCTTTCCATAATTGGCTCATCTCCAGATGGAATGAGTTTTTTCTGTCGGATAACTGTTCAAACGATGATGCTCTCTCCGGAGGCAAGTCGGTCCCTGTCCGGGTGGCTATGGCCATCTCGTCCAGGGTTTTCTTTGCTAGGGACAGTGTCTGGACCGAATCCTTTTCAGTGCAGTTGGACGTCTGTCGATTCCACCCTGTCAATTAACTTACTCTGGCATAACTCTTGTTTCCCGGTGAACCTGAAAAGGTTCAGTCCGACAGGGTCAGGACAGTGGCTTCCTTTTTAGCAACACTGTTCGTTGGGTGGCAATGACAGGTATGTCACATATTCGGACATAGTCCGAGGGTCTCCTCCCGACCATCTCGGCAGCGTTCATTTCAGGAGCTCTCCATTGGGAAGCGGGAGTCCTCAGCCGTCACGACGTGCATCCCGGGGACTAGTCTCTTCCCCAAGAGAGGTTTCATCTCCTGGTGAGCAGGGGGGGCCCCCCTGAGGTGACCCTCATGGCCTTCTGACTTTATCACACTATGGTGTTACAGTCCAGCTCTGGGGATTCTGAAGCAACCTTCAGCGACTCTTTGTCGGTGAAGTGGTCCTTCCACTTTGTGTACCTGTGTTCTCCGGTCTCCCTTCTTCCTCGAGGTCTTTGGAAGTGTTTTCAATCGAGACGGAGATGCTTTCCTGCTGGTGGCTCCTGATTGCCCCAGATGTCAGGGGTACTTGGATCTTCGGAGTCTCTACATCGATACTCCATCCCTGATGCTTCACTGCCCGGACCTGTTGTCTCAGGGTCCTTGGTTTTGCCTTGGACCTGGGTCGTTTGTCTTTGACTGTGTCCTTACAGTGGTCTTACGGCTTCCCTGGCTTTGTCATCGTTGGAATGATTAGAGCACATGGATCAGCTTTTGCTGGGACCTACCACAAACTGTGGCAGCCATAAATCTTATGGTATTGTACCTGTCGATACAATCCTCCGGTGTCCAGGATTTCCAGATATTCTGGCATTCCTTCCGGCTGGCTTGGGTTTCACACTTGGCCTGGTCTTCCTGACAGTGCGGATCTCTACACTGTCAGTATGGTTAAGATATGGAATTGCTCCACTCTGGTATCCAGTTCATCCTTTGGAGTGTTTTCTTGATTATGCCTCCATTTGTCCTCCCTAGGGACTCCTTGGGAGTAAGTAGTGGTTCTTCGTTACCTCCGGGGACAGTCAATGGAACCGCTGGTTGTGATAGCCATTACATGGTCTATTGCTTAGGCTCTCTCTTTCTCTCAGGGTGTTTATATCAACCAGGAGAGTGTCTGAATTGGGAGCGTTCTCATGTGGCTCCCTCTTCTGGAGGGCATCATGTCAGGGTGGGAGTTGCTCTCGCCCTGTGTTTCTTCTTAGTGGTTTTCAGGTTCCATATTATTCTGGAACTTATGGTACGGCCATTCTGTCCCCAGTCCTCTCGGCTGGTGTGGCCTCATTGACTGTGGTCTGGCCTCTTTGGATTTATGTGATCCGTTCAGGTTCCTTACGGAAATCGGACTCCTTATTGGTGGTCTGAGATTTCTGGTTTTCACAGGAAAGGATGGCCGGCCTATAACCAAATGTTGGCTGGATGGCCTCGTAGGTCTTCCTCAGGGGCCTACCCATGGGTAGGCCTTCCTGTTGTTGATGCTTGTTTTTTCTCGGGCCATGTGACCCTCGTGTGCGGCTCGCTGTGGCGCCTCGGCTGTTTTGCCTTACTAGGTGGCCACGTGGTCTTCTGTCCACACCTTTTTAAGGTTCTAGGCATTGGTTTCCTTTGCCTCTCAGGATGCTTCCTTTTTGGCGACGGATTCTCCTCTCAGCACAGGAGCGTCCCCACCCTTGGTTGAACTGCTTTGGGACATCCCCAAGGTCAACCCTGTGGACCCCCTATGGACCCTGAAGTAGAAAACAAGAGATATGGTAAGAACTTACCTTTGTTATCTCTGTTTCTACGAAGTCCATAGGGTCCACAGGGCGCCCACCCTGACGCACCTGGCTTCATATGGGCTGTGTGGCTGGTCACCGGTTTTCCGTCTCCCATTTCGGTGAGTATGGTTATTGAGTGTTCCAGTTTTCTCTCTCTTTTTCTCTCCTCCTCCGGCCTTTGGCTACTTACAAACTGAGGTGCCTCTGGCTTGGGGGCGGGGTTATAGGGAGAGTGGACCCAGTGCATCCTGGGAGCTAAAAGCTTTAACTGCGTGGTGCCCGGATTTGGTTCCCAACCTATACCCCAAGGTCAACCCTGTGGACCCTATGGACTTCGTAGAAACAGAGATAAACATATCTCTTGTTTTTTTTCTTCTTTTTTTACACTGTTAGAGCGGCAGCATCAGACTGTCCTTTAGGACGTCCACGCTGCCACTCCTTCTCCCCGCTGGCGCCGCGACGCCAGTACAGCTCTGGGGATCGCGGCGGGACCCCAGAGCCTGTACTAGCCGGGCTCTGGGGACTCCCTTGACTGCTGCCGGACGGACGGGGATCAGGTAAGCCGCGGGTCGCCGCGTGCGGCGGCCCGCGGATACTTCAATGCAGTCAGGAGCCTCCAGTCTCTGGGGACAGACCGGAGGCGCTAGCGGCGGCGGCGGGCTCCCCCTCAATTGAGGAATACCCCGCGTGTCCGCTAGACCACCAGGGTATCAGGCTGGTAGCGGGACCGGCAACCCGGGGGTTAATTGCTAGCCAGGGGAGGCAGCCTTCCCTGTCTAGCGGCTCCTCCCCTCAGCTCAGCGCGCCTTTCAACTAGGAGTCTGGCGTCGCTGAGCTGCTCTTATCTCTCGGCCACTCCTCCTCTGAGGTCTCCGGCGGCCATCTTTACTGGCACATCGCAGACTCCCAGGCGGTATCAAGTGGACCGGTCCCCCTGTGTACCTCTCCCCTGCTAAAGGACAGTGTACACAGCGCTATAGCCCTCCCAGACACTGAATCTGGGCGGTTGATTGTAGCGGAAGGTGCAGTGAGTATAACTTTTCTGCATTGTATGTGACTATTGCTAGTGCTGCCTGTCTGTGACTTATTCTCCTTTACTGTCAGCTTATACCTATCCTTTTCCTTCTCCTACGGCCCGGCAGGTGTGTGGGGGAAGGGCGTTTTTCTGAGACCCTCACTTATATAAAACACGTATTTGTGGGGTCAGTCACATACTGTTGTGTGCTACACAGTACCATATCTGGGCTGTTGTGTCGCATACTGGTGAGTGCGCGGGTGTTAAAACCGTAATTCCTCTGGTGATACCTGTTTCTTGTGATTTATGGTATCATGTCTGATGAGGAGACTGAGCGCTCTGTGGCTCCTGTGCTATTTTCCTGCAGACGCTGTGCTGCTGGAGTTGATGGGGAGGACTTATCTCAGGATGGTCTGTGCGGGCGGTGCCAGCTGGTACCGGGCCCCTCCAACCCCCCTGTATCACAGGACCCTCCTTGGGCGATGTTTTCACAGGTGCTGGCGTCTATTGCGGACCGGTTATCGGTCCCATCAGCGGTCCCTTCTAGGGCGTTACCGCAGCCCACCATCCCCCATTCCCCGAGGGTTCCACAAATGTTGCGGTCTTCCCCCGGGGCCCAGACTGTGGGTCCTTACTCGGGACTGCCTGTGTATGTGCAGTCTTCCCCAGGGACGTGTCAGTCTGTAGTGCCTTTGCAGAGTTTTGCTCCGACGGCTCCTCCGCCTTGGGTGGATGTTCTATCCAGCTCCGTATAGAGTCTGGCGGCTTCATCCTCGGCGTTTCAGTCCATGTTGCAAGGTGATGTGCCACCAAGGGTGTCTAAACGTCCGGTTGTGAGTTCACTAGCTGCGCAGTTGTCGGACTCGGAAGTGTCCTCAGATGATGGAGAAATCCATGAGGACTCTGACTCTGATGTCATGGGGCAGGAGGTGGAAGCTAAGTCCTCCATTAATGTTCCAGCCTTAGTTAGGGCGGTGCGGGCTATCCTACATGTTGAGGATGATGCGCCGGCTCCTAGGTCGAAGTTTCCTACCTTTAAAAAGGCCAAGGTGACCTCAACTGTGTTCCCCCTGTCTGATCAATTATCGGATCATATGGCGGCGGCCTGGCAATTACCTAGTAAGAGGTTCCATCCACAGAAGAGGTTGGCGGCGAACTATCCTTTTCCTGAAGCTCATTGCAGGAAATGGGAAACTCCGCCGGCGGTGGATTCCCACGTTACCCGCTTGATCAAAAGCGCGACGTTGCCATTGCCGTCTATCTCCTCTTTGAAGGATCCCACGGACAGGAAGGTGGAGACTTGTTTAAAGTCCATTTATTCTCTTTCCGGGGCGGTGGCTCGCCCGTCCATGGCTATCTCCTGGGTGGCTAAAGCCATTGAGGCATGGGCCAATGCCTTGGAGGATACCTTTCCTGATGAGGCTCCGGATATCCAGAGAGCGTTAGTGGGACAGATGCGGGATGCAGCTTCCTATATTGGGGAAGCGTCTTTGGATGCCAGCCTGCTCACTTCTCGGGTGTCGGCTGCAGCGGTATCTGCTCGGCGCTCCCTGTGGCTGAGGTCCTGGAGGGCTGATGCAGATTCAAAAAAGGGTCTGGAGGCCTTGCCTTTTAATGGTGATTTACTATTTGGTCCGGATTTGGACAGAATAGTGGATACTTTGGCTAAGTCCAAGTCGGCTTTTCTCCCTTCGGCCTCTGCGCCGGCTAAAGTGAGGAGCTCTGCCTTTCGGTCCTTTCGGGTTCAGGGTAAGGCCAAGGGCCAGTCCTTCCCGAGACATTCGGCGACCAAGGCCGCACCCAAGCCCAAGAAGCAGGCATGGAGTGCTCGGCGCCCTTCTTCCAAGCAGGAGGATAAGCCTGCTGCCTGATGGGACGGGCCTCTCTCTGGGGGACCCCAGAGTGGGAGGCCGACTTCTCCAATTCGCCCAGTGTTAGCACAATACCACCACGGATGCCTGGGTTCGAGAAGTAGTCTCTCAGGGGTACGCCCTGTCTTTTCGGTTCAGGCCGCCCCACCAGTTTTTCTGTACGAGTCCTTCTCTGGACAAGACCAAAGCGGGTCAGATTCAGGTAGCTATAGAATCCTTGCTACAAGCAGGGGTCATTGTTCCCGTTCCGCAGTCTCAGCGCGGGACGGGGTACTATTCTACTCTGTTTCTGGTACAGAAACCCAATGGTTCTCATCGCCCTATCCTGAATTTGAAGTCTCTGACCAGATACCTCAGAGTTCCCAGGTTCAGGATGGAAACGTTACGTTCCATCATTCTGGCGATGGAACCCGGGGATTATATGGTCTCCCTCGATATCCAGGACGCCTATCTCCATGTGCCCATAGCACCGGCACATCAGCGGTATCTGAGGTTTGCTATCCTGAACCATCACTACCAATTTCGGGCGTTGCCTTTTGGCCTTTCCACGGCTCCGAGGGTGTTCACCAAGGTGATGGCGGTTATGGCTGCCCACCTTCGGGGTCAGGGTCTACGTCTGTTGCCGTACCTGGACGATCTTCTGCTGCTGGCGAGCTCCCCGGAGGTGCTTCTTCGACATCTCCACCTGACCATTGCTTGTCTTCAAGCACACGGGTGGTTGATAAACTGGAAGAAGTCCTCCCTGATTCCATCACAGCGGATGGTTCATTTGGGAGCCCTGCTGGATTCTCGTCAGCAGCGGATTTTCCTGACTCCAGAGAAGGTCTCCTCCCTGCAGCTGCGGATACACAGTTGCCTGAGCAGTTGCCGCCTGTCGGTCCATTCAGCTATGAGAGTTCTGGGGTCCATGGTGTCGACATTCGACATGGTGGAATTTGCCCAGTTCCATTCCCGGCCCCTGCAGGGGCTGATTCTATCGGAATGGAACGGGTTACCTCACCGGATCCGCTCTCAGATGCTGGTGTTGTCCGCGGAGGTTCGGCAGTCTTTGGCTTGGTGGCTTCAGACGGTGCATCTGGTCGAGGGGCGCCCCTTTTGGATCCCGGACTGGGTCCTGCTCACGACGGATGCCAGTCTTCGGGGTTGGGGGGCAGTGACCGGCTCATTATCGCTTCAGGGTCGTTGGTCTGCGGAAGAAGCACTTCTCCCCATCAACATCCTGGAACTGCGGGCTGTGTACAGGGCCCTGCAGTCGTCCGGCCCCGCTCTTCACGGAAGGGCGGTTCAGGTGCAGTCCGACAACGCCACCACGGTGGCGTACATCAACCACCAAGGGGGAACTCGCAGTCGGGCAGCAATGTCGGAGGTGTCTCGCATTCTTGCTTGGGCGGAGTGTCACGTTCCAGCGATCTCGGCAGTCTTCATTCCCGGAGTCCTCAATTGGGAGGCGGACTTCCTCAGCCGTCACGATGTGCATCCCGGGGAATGGTCGCTTCACCCAGAGGTGTTTCAGCTACTCGTGGACAGGTGGGGGCTGCCGGAGCTGGACTAGATGGCCTCCCGTCACAATCACAAGTTGCCCGTTTACGGGTCAAGGACAAGAGACGCAGGCGCCTGTCTGGTAGACGCTCTGTCGGTGAAATGGACGTTTCACCTGGCGTATCTGTTTCCTCCGATATCCTTACTTCCTCGGGTTCTGCGGAAATTCAAGCAGGACGGCGGCACGCTCGTGCTGGTGGCTCCGGCGTGGCCCAGACGTCCTTGGTACTCCGATCTGAGGTGCCTCTCCATCGACGCTCCGTACCTTCTTCCTCAGCGTCGGGACCTGTTGTCTCAGGGGCCCTGCCTTTACCCGGATCTGGGTCGGTTGTCTTTGACGGCGTGGCTCTTGAGACAGCCGTTTTGAGGTCTAGGGGTTTCTCCAGTTCAGTGATTGGTACCATGCTTAGGGCACGCAAGCCTGCCTCCGCGCGGATTTACCACAGGGTGTGGCGCACTTATTTTCAGTGGTGTGAATCCAGAAACTATGATCCGCAGGTGTTCCGGGTTTCCAGAATCTTGGAATTTCTTCAATCGGGTTTGGACCTCGGCTTACGCCTGGCCTCTCTGAAGGTTCATGTGTCTGCTTTGTCCGTGTGGTTTCAGCGACGGATTGCTACACTGCCAGATGTTTACACCTTTTTCCAAGGTGTTCTCAGGATCCAGCCTCCGGTGGCTCCGTGGGACTTGACGGTGGTACTGAGGGTCTTGCAGGGTCCTCCTTTTGAGCCGCTTGAGTCGGTGGAGCTCAAGTGGCTGACGTTTAAGACCATTTTTCTCCTGGCAATTGCTTCGGCCAGGAGGGTTTCAGAATTGGGGGCGCTTTCCTGTCGCCCTCCTTTTCTGATTTTTCACCAGGACAGGGCAGTGCTCCGCACGCGTCCTGAGTTTTTGCCCAAAGTGGTTTCAAAGTTCCACATTAATCAGGAACTTGTTGTGCCAGCTTTTCAGTCACCTGATCTTTCTGCTGGTGAGGCTTCCTTGGATGTGGTCCGGGCATTTAGAATCTATGTGGACCGGACTGCTTCGGTTAGGAAGTCGGATTCTTTGTTTGTCCTCTTCGGTTTTCACAAGAGGGGTTGGCCTGCCAACAAGCAAACGTTAGCCCGTTGGCTTCGTTCAGTTATTTGTGAGGCTTATGCGCAGGAGGGTTTACCTGTGCCAGCCTCTGTTAAGGCTCATTCCACTCGTTCTGTGGGTCCCTCTTGGGCTGCTAGACGTGGCGCCTCCGCTGTTCAGCTGTGTAAGGCGGCTACTTGGTCTTCAATTCAGACGTTTTTGAGGTTTTATGCGTTTGACACCTTCGCCTCTCAGGATGCATCCTTTGGGCGCCGGGTACTCCTTTCAGCACAGGAGCGTCCCCGCCCTTAGTTGAACTGCTTTGGGACATCCCCAAGGTCAACCCTGTGGACCCCCTATGGACCCTGAAGTAGAAAACAAGAGATATGGTAAGAACTTACCTTTGTTATCTCTGTTTCTACGAAGTCCATAGGGTCCACAGGGCGCCCGCCCTGACGCACCTGGCTTCAAATGGGCTGTGTGGCTGGTCACCGGTTTTCCGTCTCCCATTTCTGTGAGTATGGTTTCTTGTGTGTTCCAGTCTTCCTTCTCTCTGTTTAGTCTCCTCCTCCGGCCTTAGCTGCTTACCAACTGAGGTGCCTGTGGCCGGGGCGGGGTATAGAGGAGGACGGACCCAAGTGCATCCTGGGAGCAGCAAAGCTTTAACTGCGTGGTGCCCGTGGATCCAGATCCAGCTATACCCCAAGGTCAACCCTGTGGACCCTATGGACTTCGTAGAAACAGAGATAACAAAGGTAAGTTCTTACCATATCTCTTGTTATGTATGGGGGTGTCTCCTGTGATCACCAGACAATATTACCCTGTGTATATAGGTGGGTAGGTTACACGTGTCCTATCACCTGTCTAATAGCACCTGTATGTATGGGGGTGTCTCCTGTGATCACCAGACAATATTACCCTGTGTATATAGGTGGGTAGGTTACACGTGTCCTATCACCTGCCTAATAGCACCTGTATGTATGGGGGTGTCTCCTGTGATCACCAGACAATATTACCCTGTGTATATAGGTGGGTAGGTTACACGTGTCCCATCACCTGCCTAATAGCACCTGTATGTATGGGGGTGTCTCCTGTGATCACCAGACAATATTACCCTGTGTATATAGGTGGGTGGGCTACACGTGTCCTATCACCTGCCTAATAGCACCTGTATGTATGGGGGTGTCTCCTGTGATCACCAGACAATATTACCCTGTGTATATAGGTGGGTAGGCTACACGTGTCCTATCACCTGTATGTACGGGGTGTCTCCTGTGATCACCAGACAGTATTACCCTGTGTATATAGGTGGGTAGGTTACACGTGTCCTATCACCTGCCTAATAGCACCTGTATGTATGGGGGTGTCTCCTGTGATCACCAGACAATATTACCCTGTGTATATAGGGGGGTAGGTTACACGTGTCCTATCACCTGTCTAATAGCACCTGTATGTATGGGGGTGTCTCCTGTGATCACCAGACAGTATTACCCTGTGTATATAGGTGGGTAGGTTACACATGTCCTATCACCTGCCTAATAGCACCTGTATGTATGGTGGTGTCTCCTGTGATCACCAGACAGTATTACCCTGTGTATATAGGTGGGTAGGTTACACGTGTCCTGTCACCTGCCTAATAGCACCTGTATGTATGGGGGTGTCTCCTGTGATCACCAGACAATATTACCCTGTGTATATAGGTGGGTAGGTTACACGTGTCCTATCACCTGTCTAATAGCACCTGTATGTATGGGGGTGTCTCCTGTGATCACCAGACAATATTACCCTGTGTATATAGGTGGGTAGGTTACACGTGTCCTATCACCTGCCTAATAGCACCTGTATGTATGGGGGTGTCTCCTGTGATCACCAGACAATATTACCCTGTGTATATAGGTGGGTAGGTTACACATGTCCTATCACCTGTATGTACGGGGTGTCTCCTGTGATCACCAGACAGTATTACCCTGTGTATATAGGTGGGTAGGTTACACGTGTCCTATCACCTGCCTAATAGCACCTGTATGTATGGGGGTGTCTCCTGTGATCACCTGACAATATTACCCTGTGTATATAGGTGGGTGGGTTACACGTGTCCTATCACCTGTATGTATGGGGGTGTCTCCTGTGATCACCAGACAATATTACCCTGTGTATATAGGTGGGTAGGTTACACGTGTCCTATCACCTGTCTAATAGCACCTGTATGTATGGGGGTGTCTCCTGTGATCACCTGACAATATTACCCTGTGTATATAGGTGGGTGGGTTACACGTGTCCTATCACCTGCCTAATAGCACCTGTATGTATGGGGGTGTCTCCTGTGATCACCAGACAATATTACCCTGTGTATATAGGTGGGTAGGTTACACGTGTCCTATCACCTGTATGTATGGGGGTGTCTCCTGTGATCACCAGACAATATTACCCTGTGTATATAGGTGGGTAGGTTACACGTGTCCTATCACCTGCCTAATAGCACCTGTATGTATGGGGGTATCTCCTGTGATCACCAGACAGTATTACCCTGTGTATATAGGTGGGTGGGTTACACGTGTCCTGTCATATTCATATGCTGATTTTGTTGTAGATTCTGCACGTAGAATCCTGATGATGACTATTTGGGAAGAGGGATTAATGCCAAAGGAGGACCCACAAAGTAGTTTGTGTTTATAAAAAAGCAAAGTTTTTTGGCCTTTTTGGTTACATTTTATTTGCTGTCTCTTATAAGGAGACAAAAGACTAATACTAATTTCTGAAATGCAAGGTCTTCTGAAACAAAGCTGTAATTTATGTGGTTAATGCATAAAAAATGACAAATATCGATGTTTCAATTTGACAAGTGCAAAAGTTGACCAATAATTCGGCTCAACACAGGAGTGAGAAACCCGTCGGTAGTGAAGGAGTTAAATCCTTTTAAAACTGTTATCGGTTAACAGTATCCATCGTCCTCCTTTACCCCCCCTAAGTCAGTAATATGGTCATGTGTGGAATTGGTTGTGTTTGCTCCCCAGGACCTGGCGCAGTTATTACGGCTGGAGGAGGAGGACTGGAGACGGCTGCAGGCTGTGATTCGGAAGTACAGACAGGAGCCCACAAGGCCAGGGGTTCGCTTTGCTGAGGACCACCAGGGACTGCTGCCTGTCAGGGCGTTCCTCCAGTACTTGGAGTGTGAGCAGGATGCTATAAACGTCAGGAAGATCTGTGAGGATGATCACATTGCATTAGGTAAGTACTATCTAATCTGTGTCCATCTCCTATGGGACATAGCATTGTATATAATGTACACACAAAGGAGCACATGGCATGGGAATGTTGCCCGAGGTTCAGTAATACATCCATGTCGTATTAATCCTTTGTTGTGTTAGACACAGTTTTTTTCGGAATATTTTTTATTATTACAATTTAACCGCATTGCCCATGGGCACCACACAGTTAAAAGCTTTAGCTCCCAGGATGCATCCTCTATACCCCGCCCCTGAACCACAGGCACCTCAGTTCTTGTTGGTGCCCGGCCGGAGTCGGGTCACCGTTTGCGCAGAGGGGCTGATTAACAGCCCCAAAGCTAATTTTATTTTATGAGTTGTTAGTTTTTATTCTACTAACTCCAGAGTGGGCAGCGCCGGACTGTTCATAGGATGTCCGCGCTGCTGCTCTGTCACCCCGCCGACGCCACAACGCCAGTACAGATCTGGGGATCTCGGTAGGATCTGAGAGTCTGTGCTAGCCGGACTCTGCGTACATCCCTGGACTGCTGCCGGGCTCTCAGGGGCAGGTAAGAGCGGATCACTGCTTGCTGTGATCCGCGTATTAAAGCAGTCTTTTGGCTTCGGTCTCTGGGGACAGACCAGAGGTGCTAGCCACCAGGGACTTGCAACGGGACGCAGGAACGGCATCCCGGGAGTTAATAGCCGGCCAGGGGAGGCAGCTTTTCCCTGTTTAGCGGCTCCTCCCCTCAGACCAGCGTGCCTTTCCGCCTGGCATTGCCGAGCTGTTCTCCTACTGCCACGCCCCCTCTGAGATCTCCGGCGGCCATCTTCTCTGGCACATCTCAGATCTCTCCAGGCAAGCGTGTGACTGGTCCCCCTGTATACCTCTCCCCTGGGGTCAGTGCATACAGCGCTATAGCCCTCCCAGACACTGAATTTGGGCGGTTGATTGTAGTGCCTAGGTGCAGTAAGTACATCTATATGCATTGTATATGACTTATGCTAGCGCTGACTGTCTGTGTCTTTTTCTAATTCTATCAGTCTATATCTATCCCTTTCCTTTCCTACAGCCCTGACGGGTTTCTGTGACCTCACATATATAAACTCAAGTATTTGTGTGTTCAGTCACATACCATGCCATATTTTCGGGTCAGTGTAATGCATACTTGTGGGTTCCCAACTTGGCGCTTTCTGAAAAATATATATAATATACATACATACATATATATATATACACACAGACATGTCCGGAGTAGGAAAGGAGGATTTATCTCAGGATGGGCTGTGTGTGAGGTGCTATCCAGTTACCTGGCCCCTCAACAATGGGACAGGATCCCCCTTGGGTGTGTTTTTTCTCAGGTACTGGCCTCCATCGCGGATCGCCTGTCGTTTTGCCCCGTATGGGGTTACCCCAAACAGCCATCCTTCCCTCTCAGGGTGTCCCGCAATTATTGCAGGGGTCACCGCTCTATATGCAATCCCCTCCGGTACCTCCACAGTCTGTCATTCCGCAAGCTGTACAACACCCTGGGTGGATGTTTTTTCTAGTTCAGCGCAGAGTTTGGCAGCTTCGTCTACGGCTTTTCAAACCATGTTGCGGAATGAAAGACCTCAGAAGGCGTCTAAGCGTCCTGTATTGTCATCTCAGTCTACACAACTATCAGACACAGACGTGTCATCAGATGATTAGGAATTGCCTGAGTGGTCTGATTCAGATTCCCCTGTCCAGGAGTTGGAGCCTAAATCAGCTATTAATGTCCCAGCGTTGGTAAGGGCAGTCCAATCCATACTAGATATAGAAGAGGATGTTCCTGCTCCTAAATCCAAATTCCTGGAATTTAAGGAGCAAAGGTGGCTTCGGCAGTTTTTCCCCTCACTGACCAACTGACAGACCACATGGCGGAGGCCTAGCAGACGCCTGGTAGAAGGTGTCAACCACAGTAGCGTTTGACCTCAAGTTATCAGTTCCCTGCTGGTCATAGCAAAAAGTGGAACTCACCGCCTGGAGTAGATTCTCATGGTATTCGCCTTATTAAGAGTGCGTCACTGCCTATGCCTTCCATTTCTTCACTGAAGGGTTATACGGATAGGAAGGTGGAGACGTGCCTGAAATTGATTTATTCTCTCTCAGGGGCTATGACCCGTACATCCATGGCTATATTGTGGGTAGCTAAGGCCATTGAGAGCTGGGCGAATGTGCTGGAGGACACTTTCCCAGAGGAGGCGTCAGAGGCTCAAAGCTCTTTAGTGGGCCCTATATTGGTGAGGCGGCTTTGGATGCCAGTCTACTGACTTCCAGGGTCTCGGCCGCAGCCGTGTCTGCTCGCCGCTATTTGTGGTTACGCTCCTGGAGGGCGGATGCTGACTCCAAAAAGGGCCTCGAGGCCTTGCTCTTCAATTGGGAGCTTTTGTTTGGCCCTGTCCTGGACAAAATTGTGGACACTCTGGCAAAATCGAAGTCCTCTTTTCTGCCATCCGCTAGGCAAAGGCTAGAACCTCTTCCTTTCGGTCATTTTGTTCTCAAGGAAAGCCCAAAGGACAGTGTTTCCTAGACAGTCCGTGACCAAGTCGACATCTAAGCCTAAGAAGCAGGCCTGGAGCACCAGACGCCCTGCTGCCAAGTCTGAGGATAAACCCTCAGCCTGATTGGACGGGCCTCCTTCTGGGGGATCCCAGGGTGGGAGGCCGACTGTTTCATTTCGGCCAGTACTGGTGTCACACCACCAAGGATGCTTGGGTACAAGAATTGGTCTCTCAGGGGTACGCCCTCTATTTTTTGTCACAGCCTCCCCACCAGTTTTTCTGCACAAGCCCTCCCCTGGACGAGACCAAGGCCTTGCAGATTCAGGAAGCCATAGAGTCCTTGCTGAAAGCACGGGTAATTGTTCCAGTGCCGCAGCCTCAGCGCCGGACTGGTTACTACTCTACTCTGTTTCTGGTTCAGAAGCTGAATGGGTCTCATCGGCCTGTCCTCAACCTAAAATCTCTGAACAAGTTCCTCAGGGTGCCCAGGTTCAGGATGGAATCTTTGCGATCTGTCATTCTGGCTATGGAACCTGGGGATTACATGGTATCACTGGACATTTAGGATGCATACCTACATGTCCCCATAGTGCCTTCCCACCAGCGTTATCTTCGGTTTGCTATTCTGCATCAACCTAGTTTTGGGCGCTGCCCTTTGGCCTCTCCACGGCTCCAAGGGTGTTTACCAAAATTATGGCTGTCTTGGCAGCCCACCTCGGGTTCAGGGTATACGGCTCCTTCCGTATCTCGACGACCTCCTCTTGCTGGCTAGCTCTCCGTAGGTACTTCTACAGCATCTGTGTCACGACCAGGGTATCTCTTCACAGGAGCCTGCGGTGCTTACCAGGGTGGATGTTGTGGCATGGCCCTTCCAGCGGGGGAGCTGGTACTTGGAGACTGGCGCTGGGTGCTCGCTGGGGTCTGATGTCTGAGAGTCCTGCTGGCAGGGGTAAGGCTATCACCATCACCATGCTGCAGGTGTCTGGGCACTGCCATCTTGCCTCAGGTCATGTGACATAGTGGCCCTATCCTGATGCATCAGGTGATCTCTCCCAGCCACTCACACTCTGCTGCTGGGTACTTAAGGGGGTTTGGAGCTCCCTGTAGTTGCCAGTGCAACGTGTTTCACAGCTTGCTGTTAGAGAGTTCCCTGTGCTCCTAAGCCTTGTTCCTGCTTCGGTGCTACCTCCTGTCAGCTAATCAGCTACCACAGACCTCCCAGCACCGCTCTGACCAGTTCCACAGCCTCCAGTCCGGTGGTGACTGCCCTGTCTCCCACAAGGTACCCACTCCTGTGTTCTGAACCTGTCGTTAAACTCCTCGTTCAGCCATTCATCAAGGATATCTCATTCAAGCCATTATACAGGACATCAGGAAATCTCATCCATATTTGCATCATTTCTGGATTTCAGTTTAGACATCTCTGCCACTTTCCTGGACATTGACTTTGTTCTCTCCCACTACAGTGACCTATCATCCACATACTGTACCCCCGTTCTAAGTTTATTACATTGGGACTCTAGTTACTATCTGTATATTTTCATTGCTGCTAATGTCCATATAAAAGAACCAACTTTCCAATTTACATCTGTTCCTGCTTCCACTTATGTTTCCACCTCGGGTCCACAAAAATCCCAGTCCGTAACAGTCTGCACCTGAAAATAGCCTGACTGCAGGCGCACGGGTGGCTGATCAATTGGAAAAAGTCCTCCCTAATTCCTTCACAGAGGATGATTATTTTGGGAGCCTTTGTGGATTCTCAGCATCAAAGAATCTTTCTCACCCTAGAAAAGATCTCCTCTTTACAACTGCAGGTTTGCAGTTGCCTGCAAAGTCGCCAGGTGTCTGTCCACTCGGCGATGAGGGTTCTAGGATCCATGGTGTCCACATTCGACATGGTGGAATATGCCCAGTTACATTCCAGGCCCTTGCAGGGGCTGATACTTTCCAAGTGGAATGGGTTACCTCACCGGATCAGGACTCAAGACGCTGGTGTCTCCAGAAGTGTGTCTGTCGCTGTCTTGGTGGCTACCAACGACTCATCTCACCAAGGGTCGCCCCTTTTGGATCCCGGACTGGGTACTTCTAACAACAGATGCCAGTCTAAGGGGCTGAGGCGGGGTTACAGGCCCGAACTCATTGTAGGGCTGTTGGACAGTGTTCGAAGTGATCCTTCCAATCAGCATATTAGAACTCCGGGCTGTGTACAAGGCCTTCATGATGACAGGACACGTTCTTCACAGAAAAGCCGTGCAAGTTCAGTCAGACAACGCCACCACGGTGGCCTACATCAACCATCAGGGAGGCACTTGAAGTCGGGCAGCAATGTCAAGTATCACGCATCCTGACTTGGGCAGAGTGTCATCTCAGTTGGGAAGCGGACTTCCTCAGCCGTCACGAAGTGCATCCAGGGGAATGATTTCTTCATCAAGAGGTGTTTCAACTCCTTGTAAACAAATGGGGCCTTTCCATAGGTGGACCTCATGGCCTCCCGTCACAATCACAAGTTGCCAGTGTACGGGTCCAGAACAAGAGATGCCGAAGCAAGCTTGGTGGACGCTCTGTCGGTGCGGTGGATCTTCCGGTTTGTGTACCTGTTTCCTCCCTCCTTCCTCGACTTCTTCGGAAGTTCAAACAAGACGTAGGCACGGTCATGCTGCTGGCTCCAGCTTGGCCCAGACGTCATTTGTACTCAGATCTTCGGAGTTTCTCCATCGACACTCCGTTCCTGCTGCCTCAACGTCCGGACCTGTCTCATGGTCCTTTCCTTTACCCGGACCTGGGTCGTTTGTCTTTCACGGCGTGGCTTTTGAGACTTTCATCTTTAGGTACAAGGGATTCTCTAGTTCTGTTATCAGCACGATGCTTCGGGCACGCAAGCCTGCCTCAGCCAGAATATACCATAGA
The DNA here is from genome assembly GCA_031769625.1 of Taudactylus pleione. Lineage (NCBI taxonomy): Eukaryota > Metazoa > Chordata > Amphibia > Anura > Myobatrachidae > Taudactylus > Taudactylus pleione. Next base: position 210,311 of record JAUIMM010001798.1, read on the forward strand.
GTGTGGCATACCTATTTTGAGTGGTGTCACACACGGGATTACGACCCTCAGGTGTTTCGTATTTCCAGGATACTAGCATTCCTTCAATTTTTTGGGGAACTTGACCTACGACTGGCTTCGTTGAAAGTCTCTGCACTGTCTGTGTGGTTCCACCGAAGGATAGCTCTGCTTCCGGACATTATCACCATTTTTCCAAGGTGTCCTCCGGATTCAACCTCCCTTTGTCCCCCCAGTGGCGCCTTTGGATTTGGCAATAGTTCTGCAGGCCCTCCATTTGAACCACTAGATTCAGTGGAGCTCAAGTGGTTGACGGCTAAGTGGCTTTTTCTCCTGGCAAGGAGACGGTATCAGAGTTGGGGGCGCTATCTTATCGTCCTCCCTTCCTGATATTTCACCAGGACAGGGCTGTGCTTCGCACTCACCCTGGGTTCCTTCCTAAAGTGGTTTTTAATTTCCTCATTAACCAGGAAATTATTGTCCCGGCTTCAGTCACCAGTATGTGGTCCGTGCTCTCTGGATATATGTGGATCGGACCAGTTCCCTTCGGAAATCGGAATCCTTATTTATACTATTTGGATTCCATAAGAGGGGATGGCCAGCCAACAAACAAACATTGGCTAGATGGCTTCGTATGACTATCTCAGAAGCTTATACACAGGAAGGCCTTCCTGTTCCAGCTTTTGTTAAAGCTCATTCTACTCGGTCTGTGGGCCTCTCGTGGGTGGCTCGCCGCGGCTGTTCAGCTCTGCAAGGCAGCCACGTGGTCTTCCATCCAGACCTTTCTTTGGTTCTATGCATTTGACACCTTTGCCTCTCAGGATGCTTCCTTTGGGCGCCGGATTCTCCTCTCAGCGCAGGAGCGTACCCACCCTTAAAAGGACTGCTTTGGGACATCCCCAAAGTCTCCCTGTGGAGCCTATGGACCCTGAACAAGAAAATGAGAGATATGGTAAGAACTTACCTTTGTTATCTCTGTTTCTTCGAAGTCCATAGGGATCCACAGGGCGCCCACCTGGCTTCATTTGGACTGTTACTGGTCACCGGTTTTCCGTCTCTCTTTCTTTGAATATGATTCTCGAGTGTTCCAGTCTTCCTTCTCTCTTTTTCCTCCTCCGGCCTTGGCTACTTACCAACTGAGGTGCCTGTGGCTCGGTTGCAGGGTATAGAGGAGGATGGACCCAGTGCATTCTGGGAGCTAAAGCTTTTAACTGCGTGGTGCCCGTGGATCCAGATCCAGCTATACCCAAGGTCTCCCCGTGGACCCTATGGACTTCGAAGAAAGAGAGATAACAAAGGTAAGTTCTTACCATATCTCATTTTTATCTTAATAAATAATAAGAAAATGACAGGTTGAAAATCTTCACGCGCAGGGAATCAGACTGTTGGTTAGGTTTTTGTCCTAGGACGAGCCCAGGTTCCATTTAGTCCTCTGAACAAGATGAGGACCTTCCTGGTTTGAAGCTGTCGGATTTAGGGGTGAAGCTGACGCTATCCCTCACAGTCAAAAATTAAGCCCCATTCCCACCTTCTTTATATGCATCTGGGTGAAAACCAAGGAAGGAAAAGGGCCATATAGAGAAGATAAGGAGCCAGGACATGACCCACTGTCTGTGTCACCCTGATAATACTCTAATAATGAATACAGTGATGCATGCAGGGCCGGATTAAGGGCACGGCGACAGGGGCGGTCGTCCCGGGGCCCCCACACACTGTCCCCGATCCCCGGCCGCTTCTACTAACATTTCCCCGCTGCTGTCCCCGACAGATCAGCTGTTCTCTTATACTACAGCGACCGTCTTGGACTCAGCAGACTCACTACAGTGACAGTCACAGTCTCGTGAGATTATGACGTCAAATGTGCCTACCGTGCACTGCGTGCGGGCATAGCAGCTGAGTCGGACGATTGAGGATCCATATACCCTGCCTCAGCGCTTCCCCGAGGGGTGGGCCGTCGAACAGAAGAGCAGTCAGCCTGTGAGCTGAAGGACAGGTAGCCTGCTGTCCCACCACCGCACACATTATTATATATATTATATGCACGTATGTATGTGTATATATACAGGTATACACATGCATTTAAATTGTATGTGTGTAGTTATATCATTTTTTTTTTTTTACATATATACAATACACACAATATACAGAGTGTGTGTATGGAATATATATATAACCAGACACACACACATGCATACATTTAATCTATATATATATATATATATATATATATATATACACACATATCATATATACAATACACACAGAATATATATATTCACAATGCTGGTTGATACATTATACCTTTTCTTTATAACATCGCCCATATTCACTTTGATTTTATTGATTGGGGCCCCCAAAAGTTTGTTGCCCAGGGACCCCCACAGACCTTAATCCGGCCTTGGTTGCATGGTTTATATTGTGCAGTCTGGGGAGGCAGCATAACATGGGACAGTCCTCTTTCCTGAGAGCCAATAAGATTCACCCTGGGAGGAGTGTCAGCACTGCACATTGTGTTTTTTACAGTAGAGGAACACTTGGGGAAGGGTCTCCAATGTTTGATCGGACCCCCTGCAGTAGTGACACATGGCTGTAATGCTGTAGGAGAACACTTGGGGAAGGGTCTCCAATGTTTGATCGGACCCCCTGCTGTAGTGACACATGGCTGTAATGCTGTAGGAGAACACTTGGGGAAGGGTCTCCAATGTTTGATCGGACCCCCTGCAGTAGTGACACATGCCTGTAATGCAGTAGGGAAACACTTGGGGAAGGGTCTCCAATGTTTAATCGGACCCCCTGCAGTAGTGACACATGCCTGTAATGCAGTAGGGAAACACTTGGGGAAGGGTCTCCAATGTTTAATCGGACCCCCTGCAGTAGTGACACATGGCTGTAATACAGTAGGGGAACACTTGGGGAAGGGTCTCCAATGTTTGATCGGACGACCTGCCGTAGTGACACATGGCTGTAATGCAGTAGGGGAACACTTGGGGAAGGGTCTCCAATGTTTGATCGGACGACCTGCAGTAGTGACACATGGCTGTAATGCAGTAGGAGAACACTTGGGGAAGGGTCTCCAATGTTTGATCGGACGCCCTGCCGTAGTGACACATGGCTGTAATGCTGTAGGGGAACACTTGGGGAAGGGTCTCCAATGTTTGATCGGACGTCCTGCAGTAGTGGGGAACACTTGGGGAAGGGTCTCCAATGTTTGATCGGACGTCCTGCCGTAGTGACACATGGCTGTAATGCTGTAAGAGAACACTTGGGGAAGGGTCTCCAATGTTTGATCGGACGACCTGCAGTAGTGACACATGGCTGTAATGCTGTAGGAGAACACTTGGGGAAGGGTCTCCAATGTTTGATCGGACGACCTGCAGTAGTGACACATGGCTGTAATGCAGTAGGGGAACACTTGGGGAAGGGTCTCCAATGTTTGATCGGACGACCTGCAGTAGTGACACATGGCTGTAATGCAGTAGGGGAACACTTGGGGAAGGGTCTCCAATGTTTGATCGGACGACCTGCCGTAGTGACACATGGCTGTAATGCAGTAGGGGAACACTTGGGGAAGGGTCTCCAATATTTGATCGGACGACCTGCAGTAGTGACACATGGCTGTAATGCAGTAGGGGAACACTTGGGGAAGGGTCTCCAATGTTTGATCGGACGACCTGCCGTAGTGACACATGGCTGTAATGCAGTAGGGGAACACTTGGGGAAGGGTCTCCAATGTTTGATCGGACGACCTGCAGTAGTGACACATGGCTGTAATGCAGTAGGAGAACACTTGGGGAAGGGTCTCCAATGTTTGATCGGACGCCCTGCCGTAGTGACACATGGCTGTAATGCTGTAGGGGAACACTTGGGGAAGGGTCTCCAATGTTTGATCGGACGTCCTGCAGTAGTGGGGAACACTTGGGGAAGGGTCTCCAATGTTTGATCGGACGTCCTGCCGTAGTGACACATGGCTGTAATGCTGTAAGAGAACACTTGGGGAAGGGTCTCCAATGTTTGATCGGACGACCTGCAGTAGTGACACATGGCTGTAATGCTGTAGGAGAACACTTGGGGAAGGGTCTCCAATGTTTGATCGGACGACCTGCAGTAGTGACACATGGCTGTAATGCAGTAGGGGAACACTTGGGGAAGGGTCTCCAATGTTTGATCGGACGACCTGCAGTAGTGACACATGGCTGTAATGCAGTAGGGGAACACTTGGGGAAGGGTCTCCAATATTTGATCGGACGACCTGCAGTAGTGACACATGGCTGTAATGCAGTAGGGGAACACTTGGGGAAGGGTCTCCAATGTTTGATCGGACGACCTGCCGTAGTGACACATGGCTGTAATGCAGTAGGGGAACACTTGGGGAAGGGTCTCCAATGTTTGATCGGACGACCTGCAGTAGTGACACATGGCTGTAATGCAGTAGGAGAACACTTGGGGAAGGGTCTCCAATGTTTGATCGGACGCCCTGCCGTAGTGACACATGGCTGTAATGCTGTAGGGGAACACTTGGGGAAGGGTCTCCAATGTTTGATCGGACGTCCTGCAGTAGTGGGGAACACTTGGGGAAGGGTCTCCAATGTTTGATCGGACGTCCTGCCGTAGTGACACATGGCTGTAATGCAGTAGGGGAACACTTGGGGAAGGGTCTCCAATGTTTGATCGGACGACCTGCAGTAGTGACACATGGCTGTAATGCAGTAGGGGAACACTTGGGGAAGGGTCTCCAATGTTTGATCGGACGACCTGCCGTAGTGACACATGGCTGTAATGCAGTAGGGGAACACTTGGGGAAGGGTCTCCAATATTTGATCGGACGACCTGCAGTAGTGACACATGGCTGTAATGCAGTAGGGGAACACTTGGGGAAGGGTCTCCAATGTTTGATCGGACGACCTGCCGTAGTGACACATGGCTGTAATGCAGTAGGGGAACACTTGGGGAAGGGTCTCCAATGTTTGATCGGACGACCTGCAGTAGTGACACATGGCTGTAATGCAGTAGGGGAACACTTGGGGAAGGGTCTCCAATGTTTGATCGGACGACCTGCCGTAGTGACACATGGCTGTAATGCAGTAGGGGAACACTTGGGGAAGGGTCTCCAATGTTTGATCGGACGACCTGCAGTAGTGACACATGGCTGTAATGCAGTAGGGGAACACTTGGGGAAGGGTCTCCAATGTTTGATCGGACGCCCTGCCGTAGTGACACATGGCTGTAATGCAGTAGGAGAATACTTGGGGAAGGGTCTCCAATGTTTGATCGGACCCCCTAGCAATGACTAGTTTGTTGCTTTATTTTCTCACAGGGAACTTCTTCTTCTGGAAATGTCTGCACGGCGAGTGCCCCACGCAGGAGATGTGTGAGACCCTGGAGAACGCATCCCTCAGCCCCCAGCTCTTACTGGTATGATAAGTCTGTGTTACCATTACATTGTGTCCTTGCTATTGTCTCTGAGATACATCTGGGTCAGATTTTGGTTCCACAGATTCCTTAGAGTTCCGTCTGCGACTCTTTTATTGAGCTGGACACAGAGTTATTGTTTCCAGGGACTAAAATCACAGATGAGAAATATTACTCCGGTCCCTCCAGCACCATTTTAATAAACAAATGAAAGAGACCCGTGTCCTCTCTAACAGTGCGTTTAGCAGACAATGAGCAGCAGCCAGTAGCTGGTGGAAAGCCGTACCGTGCGCCATTGCGAGACATCGAGCTGGGTCTATTAGTATGTTGTTTTCCAGAGCTTCACATCCTTTTCCGTGCAGACTGGGGAGCGGGGCGGCTTGTGGCAGACTGGGGAGCGGGGCGGCTTGCGGCAGACTGGGGAGCGGGGCGGCTTGCGGCAGACTGGGGAGCGGGGCGGCTTGCGGCAGACTGGGGAGCGGGGCGGCTTGCGGCAGACTGGGGAGCGGGGCGGCTTGCGGCAGACTGGGGAGCGGGGCGGCTTGCGGCAGACTGGGGAGCGGGGCGGCTTGCGGCAGACTGGGGAGCGGGGCGGCTTGCGGCAGACTGGGGAGCGGGGCGGCTTGCGGCAGACTGGGGAGCGGGGCGGCTTGCGGCAGACTGTTACATTTGGATTTATTTGAGTATTTTCTGAAATGTGGTATTCAGCTCAATTCTAAAACATGTTTATTGTGCATCCTTTGTTCATGTTTATTGCGGTACTGCTTAATTTTTATATTAGTGATTTTATATTTATTCTTACTGGATTCACACCGGTATTTTTAAAGTCTTGGAAGTGGTGAATAATTCATTAACATTATATATTTTTTAGAACAGTTGTATATTTAAATTTTATGGCAAGCAGTCAATAGAGATGCACTTTATTATTGCTCTCCCCATTCCCCTAATTCTGTACAGCGCTGCTCTCCCCATTCCCCTCATTCTGTACAGCGCTGCTCTCCCCATTCCCCTCATTCTGTACAGCGCTGCTCTCCCCATTCCCCTCATTCTGTACAGCGCTGCTCTCCCCATTCCCCTCATTCTGTACAGCGCTGCTCTCCCCATTCCCCTCATTCTGTACAGCGCTGCTCTCCCCATTCCCCTCATTCTGTACAGCGCTGCTCTCCCCATTCCCCTCATTCTGTACAGCGCTGCTCTCCCCATTCCCCTCATTCTGTACAGGGCTGCTCTCCCCATTCCCCTAATTCTGTACAGCGCTGCTCTCCCCATTCCCCTCATTCTGTACAGCGCTGCTCTCCCCATTCCCCTAATTCTGTACAGCGCTGCTCTCCCCATTCCCCTCATTCTGTACAGCGCTGCTCTCCCCATTCCCCTCATTCTGTACAGCGCTGCTCTCCCCATTCCCCTCATTCTGTACAGCGCTGCTCTCCCCATTCCCCTCATTCTGTACAGCGCTGCTCTCCCCATTCCCCTAATTCTGTACAGCGCTGCTCTCCCCATTCCCCTCATTCTGTACAGCGCTGCTCTCCCCATTCCCCTAATTCTGTACAGCGCTGCTCTCCCCATTCCCCTCATTCTGTACAGTGCTGCTCTCCCCATTCCCCTAATTCTGTACAGCGCTGCTCTCCCCATTCCCCTCATTCTGTACAGCGCTGCTCTCCCCATTCCCCTAATTCTGTACAGCGCTGCTCTCCCCATTCCCCTCATTCTGTACAGCGCTGCTCTCCCCATTCCCCTCATTCTGTACAGCGCTGCTCTCCCCATTCCCCTCATTCTGTACAGCGCTGCTCTCCCCATTCCCCTAATTCTGTACAGCGCTGCTCTCCCCATTCCCCTCATTCTGTACAGCGCTGCTCTCCCCATTCCCCTAATTCTGTACAGCGCTGCTCTCCCCATTCCCCTCATTCTGTACAGCGCTGCTCTCCCCATTCCCCTCATTCTGTACAGCGCTGCTCTCCCCATTCCCCTCATTCTGTACAGGGCTGCTCTCCCCATTCCCCTAATTCTGTACAGCGCTGCTCTCCCCATTCCCCTCATTCTGTACAGCGCTGCTCTCCCCATTCCCCTAATTCTGTACAGCGCTGCTCTCCCCATTCCCCTCATTCTGTACAGCGCTGCTCTCCCCATTCCCCTCATTCTGTACAGCGCTGCTCTCCCCATTCCCCTCATTCTGTACAGCGCTGCTCTCCCCATTCCCCTCATTCTGTACAGCGCTGCTCTCCCCATTCCCCTAATTCTGTACAGCGCTGCTCTCCCCATTCCCCTCATTCTGTACAGCGCTGCTCTCCCCATTCCCCTAATTCTGTACAGCGCTGCTCTCCCCATTCCCCTCATTCTGTACAGTGCTGCTCTCCCCATTCCCCTAATTCTGTACAGCGCTGCTCTCCCCATTCCCCTCATTCTGTACAGCGCTGCTCTCCCCATTCCCCTAATTCTGTACAGCGCTGCTCTCCCCATTCCCCTCATTCTGTACAGCGCTGCTCTCCCCATTCCCCTCATTCTGTACAGCGCTGCTCTCCCCATTCCCCTCATTCTGTACAGCGCTGCTCTCCCCATTCCCCTCATTCTGTACAGCGCTGCTCTCCCCATTCCCCTCATTCTGTACAGCGCTGCTCTCCCCATTCCCCTCATTCTGTACAGCGCTGCTCTCCCCATTCCCCTCATTCTGTACAGCGCTGCTCTCCCCATTCCCCTAATTCTGTACAGCGCTGCTCTCCCCATTCCCCTAATTCTGTACAGCGCTGCTCTCCCCATTCCCCTAATTCTGTACAGCGCTGCTCTCCCCATTCCCCTCATTCTGTACAGCGCTGCTCTCCCCATTCCCCTCATTCTGTACAGCGCTGCTCTCCCCATTCCCCTCATTCTGTACAGCGCTGCTCTCCCCATTCCCCTCATTCTGTACAGCGCTGCTCTCCCCATTCCCCTCATTCTGTACAGCGCTGCTCTCCCCATTCCCCTCATTCTGTACAGCGCTGCTCTCCCCATTCCCCTCATTCTGTACAGCGCTGCTCTCCCCATTCCCCTCATTCTGTACAGCGCTGCTCTCCACATTCCCCTCATTCTGTACAGCGCTGCTCTCCCCATTCCCCTAATTCTGTACAGCGCTGCTCTCCCCATTCCCCTCATTCTGTACAGCGCTGCTCTCCCCATTCCCCTAATTCTGTACAGCGCTGCTCTCCCCATTCCCCTAATTCTGTACAGCGCTGCTCTCCCCATTCCCCTAATTCTGTACAGCGCTGCTCTCCCCATTCCCCTAATTCTGTACAGCGCTGCTCTCCCCATTCCCCTAATTCTGTACAGCGCTGCTCTCCCCATTCCCCTAATTCTGTACAGCGCTGCTCTCCCCATTCCCCTAATTCTGTACAGCGCTGCTCTCCCCATTCCCCTCATTCTGTACAGCGCTGCTCTCCCCATTCCCCTAATTCTGTACAGCGCTGCTCTCCCCATTCCCCTCATTCTGTACAGCGCTGCTCTCCCCATTCCCCTAATTCTGTACAGCGCTGCTCTCCCCATTCCCCTCATTCTGTACAGCGCTGCTCTCCCCATTCCCCTCATTCTGTACAGGGCTGCTCTCCCCATTCCCCTAATTCTGTACAGCGCTGCTCTCCCCATTCCCCTCATTCTGTACAGCGCTGCTCTCCCCATTCCCCTAATTCTGTACAGCGCTGCTCTCCCCATTCCCCTCATTCTGTACAGCGCTGCTCTCCCCATTCCCCTCATTCTGTACAGCGCTGCTCTCCCCATTCCCCTCATTCTGTACAGCGCTGCTCTCCCCATTCCCCTCATTCTGTACAGCGCTGCTCTCCCCATTCCCCTAATTCTGTACAGCGCTGCTCTCCCCATTCCCCTCATTCTGTACAGCGCTGCTCTCCCCATTCCCCTAATTCTGTACAGCGCTGCTCTCCCCATTCCCCTCATTCTGTACAGTGCTGCTCTCCCCATTCCCCTAATTCTGTACAGCGCTGCTCTCCCCATTCCCCTCATTCTGTACAGCGCTGCTCTCCCCATTCCCCTAATTCTGTACAGCGCTGCTCTCCCCATTCCCCTCATTCTGTACAGCGCTGCTCTCCCCATTCCCCTCATTCTGTACAGCGCTGCTCTCCCCATTCCCCTCATTCTGTACAGCGCTGCTCTCCCCATTCCCCTCATTCTGTACAGCGCTGCTCTCCCCATTCCCCTCATTCTGTACAGCGCTGCTCTCCCCATTCCCCTCATTCTGTACAGCGCTGCTCTCCCCATTCCCCTCATTCTGTACAGCGCTGCTCTCCCCATTCCCCTCATTCTGTACAGCGCTGCTCTCCCCATTCCCCTAATTCTGTACAGCGCTGCTCTCCCCATTCCCCTAATTCTGTACAGCGCTGCTCTCCCCATTCCCCTCATTCTGTACAGCGCTGCTCTCCCCATTCCCCTCATTCTGTACAGCGCTGCTCTCCCCATTCCCCTCATTCTGTACAGCGCTGCTCTCCCCATTCCCCTCATTCTGTACAGCGCTGCTCTCCCCATTCCCCTCATTCTGTACAGCGCTGCTCTCCCCATTCCCCTCATTCTGTACAGCGCTGCTCTCCCCATTCCCCTCATTCTGTACAGCGCTGCTCTCCCCATTCCCCTCATTCTGTACAGCGCTGCTCTCCACATTCCCCTCATTCTGTACAGCGCTGCTCTCCCCATTCCCCTAATTCTGTACAGCGCTGCTCTCCCCATTCCCCTCATTCTGTACAGCGCTGCTCTCCCCATTCCCCTAATTCTGTACAGCGCTGCTCTCCCCATTCCCCTAATTCTGTACAGCGCTGCTCTCCCCATTCCCCTAATTCTGTACAGCGCTGCTCTCCCCATTCCCCTAATTCTGTACAGCGCTGCTCTCCCCATTCCCCTAATTCTGTACAGCGCTGCTCTCCCCATTCCCCTAATTCTGTACAGCGCTGCTCTCCCCATTCCCCTAATTCTGTACAGCGCTGCTCTCCCCATTCCCCTCATTCTGTACAGCGCTGCTCTCCCCATTCCCCTAATTCTGTACAGCGCTGCTCTCCCCATTCCCCTCATTCTGTACAGCGCTGCTCTCCCCATTCCCCTCATTCTGTACAGCGCTGCTCTCCCCATTCCCCCTCATTCTGTACAGCGCTGCTCTCCCCATTCCCCTAATTCTGTACAGCGCTGCTCTCCCCATTCCCCTCATTCTGTACAGCGCTGCTCTCCCCATTCCCCTCATTCTGTACAGCGCTGCTCTCCCCATTCCCCTAATTCTGTACAGCGCTGCTCTCCCCATTCCCCTAATTCTGTACAGCGCTGCTCTCCCCAGTCCCCCTCATTCTGTACAGCGCTGCTCTCCCCATTCCCCTCATTCTGTACAGCGCTGCTCTCCCCATTCCCCTAATTCTGTACAGCGCTGCTCTCCCCATTCCCCTAATTCTGTACAGCGCTGCTCTCCCCATTCCCCTAATTCTGTACAGTGCTGCTCTCCCCATTCCCCCTCATTCTGTACAGCGCTGCTCTCCTCATTCCCCTCATTCTGTACAGCGCTGCTCTCCCCATTCCCCTAATTCTGTACAGCGCTGCTCTCCCCATTCCCCTCATTCTGTACAGCGCTGCTCTCCCCATTCCCCCTCATTCTGTACAGCGCTGCTCTCCCCATTCCCCTCATTCTGTACAGTGCTGCTCTCCCCATTCCCCTCATTCTGTACAGCGCTGCTCTCCCCATTCCCCTCATTCTGTACAGCGCTGCTCTCCCCATTCCCCCTCATTCTGTACAGCGCTGCTCTCCTCATTCCCCTCATTCTGTACAGCGCTGCTCTCCCCATTCCCCTCATTCTGTACAGCGCTGCTCTCCCCATTCCCCTCATTCTGTACAGCGCTGCTCTCCCCATTCCCCTCATTCTGTACAGCGCTGCTCTCCCCATTCCCCTCATTCTGTACAGCGCTGCTCTCCCCATTCCCCTAATTCTGTACAGCGCTGCTCTCCCCATTCCCCTCATTCTGTACAGCGCTGCTCTCCCCATTCCCCTCATTCTGTACAGCGCTGCTCTCCCCATTCCCCTCATTCTGTACAGCGCTGCTCTCCCCATTCCCCTCATTCTGTACAGCGCTGCTCTCCCCATTCCCCTAATTCTGTACAGCGCTGCTCTCCCCATTCCCCTAATTCTGTACAGCGCTGCTCTCCCCAGTCCCCCTCATTCTGTACAGCGCTGCTCTCCCCATTCCCCCTCATTCTGTACAGCGCTGCTCTCCCCATTCCCCTCATTCTGTACAGCGCTGCTCTCCCCATTCCCCTAATTCTGTACAGCGCTGCTCTCCCCATTCCCCTCATTCTGTACAGCGCTGCTCTCCCCATTCCCCTCATTCTGTACAGCGCTGCTCTCCCCATTCCCCTCATTCTGTACAGCGCTGCTCTCCCCATTCCCCTCATTCTGTACAGCGCTGCTCTCCCCATTCCCCTCATTCTGTACAGCGCTGCTCTCCCCATTCCCCTCATTCTGTACAGCGCTGCTCTCCCCATTCCCCTCATTCTGTACAGCGCTGCTCTCCCCATTCCCCTCATTCTGTACAGCGCTGCTCTCCCCATTCCCCCTCATTCTGTACAGCGCTGCTCTCCTCATTCCCCTCATTCTGTACAGCGCTGCTCTCCCCATTCCCCTCATTCTGTACAGCGCTGCTCTCCCCATTCCCCTCATTCTGTACAGCGCTGCTCTCCCCATTCCCCTCATTCTGTACAGCGCTGCTCTCCCCATTCCCCCTCATTCTGTACAGCGCTGCTCTCCTCATTCCCCTCATTCTGTACAGCGCTGCTCTCCCCATTCCCCTCATTCTGTACAGCGCTGCTCTCCCCATTCCCCTCATTCTGTACAGCGCTGCTCTCCCCATTCCCCTCATTCTGTACAGCGCTGCTCTCCCCATTCCCCTAATTCTGTACAGCGCTGCTCTCCCCATTCCCCTCATTCTGTACAGCGCTGCTCTCCCCATTCCCCCTCATTCTGTACAGCGCTGCTCTCCCCATTCCCCTCATTCTGTACAGCGCTGCTCTCCCCATTCCCCTCATTCTGTACAGCGCTGCTCTCCCCATTCCCCTCATTCTGTACAGCGCTGCTCTCCCCATTCCCCTCATTCTGTACAGCGCTGCTCTCCCCATTCCCCTCATTCTGTACAGCGCTGCTCTCCCCATTCCCCTCATTCTGTACAGCGCTGCTCTCCCGATTCCCCTAATTCTGTACAGCGCTGCTCTCCCCATTCCCCTCATTCTGTACAGCGCTGCTCTCCCCATTCCCCTCATTCTGTACAGCGCTGCTCTCCCCATTCCCCTCATTCTGTACAGCGCTGCTCTCCCCATTCCCCTCATTCTGTACAGCGCTGCTCTCCCCATTCCCCCTCATTCTGTACAGCGCTGCTCTCCCCATTCCCCTCATTCTGTACAGCTCTGCTCTCCCCAGTCCCCCTCATTCTGTACAGCGCTGCTCTCCCCATTCCCCTCATTCTGTACAGCGCTGCTCTCCCCATTCCCCTCATTCTGTACAGCGCTGCTCTCCTCATTCCCCTCATTCTGTACAGCGCTGCTCTCCCCATTCCCCTCATTCTGTACAGCGCTGCTCTCCCCATTCCCCCTCATTCTGTACAGCGCTGCTCTCCCCATTCCCCTCATTCTGTACAGCGCTGCTCTCCCCATTCCCCTCATTCTGTACAGCGCTGCTCTCCCCATTCCCCTCATTCTGTACAGTGCTGCTCTCCCCATTCCCCTCATTCTGTACAGCGCTGCTCTCCTCATTCCCCTCATTCTGTACAGCGCTGCTCTCCTCATTCCCCTCATTCTGTACAGCGCTGCTCTCCCCATTCCCCTCATTCTGTACAGCGCTGCTCTCCCCATTCCCCTCATTCTGTACAGCGCTGCTCCCCCCATTCCCCCTCATTCTGTACAGCGCTGCTCTCCCCATTCCCCTCATTCTGTACAGCGCTGCTCCCCCCATTCCCCTCATTCTGTACAGCGCTGCTCTCCTCATTCCCCTCATTCTGTACAGCGCTGCTCTCCCCATTCCCCTCATTCTGTACAGCGCTGCTCTCCCCATTCCCCTCATTCTGTACAGCGCTGCTCTCCCCATTCCCCTCATTCTGTACAGCGCTGCTCTCCCCATTCCCCTCATTCTGTACAGCGCTGCTCTCCCCATTCCCCTCATTCTGTACAGCGCTGCTCTCCCCATTCCCCTCATTCTGTACAGCGCTGCTCTCCCCATTCCCCCTAATTCTGTACAGCGCTGCTCTCCCCATTCCCCTCATTCTGGACAGCGCTGCTCTCCCCATTCCCCTCATTCTGTACAGCGCTGCTCTCCCCATTCCCCTCATTCTGTACAGCGCTGCTCTCCCCAGTCCCCCTCATTCTGTACAGCGCTGCTCTCCCCAGTCCCCCTCATTCTGTACAGCGCTTCTCTCCCCATTCCCCTCATTCTGTACAGCGCTGCTCTCCTCATTCCCCTCATTCTGTACAGCGCTGCTCTCCCCATTCCCCCTCATTCTGTACAGCGCTGCTCTCCCCATTCCCCTAATTCTGTACAGCGCTGCTCTCCCCATTCCCCTCATTCTGTACAGCGCTGCTCTCCCCATTCCCCTCATTCTGTACAGCGCTGCTCTCCCCATTCCCCCTCATTCTGTACAGCGCTGCTCTCCCCATTCCCCTCATTCTGTACAGCGCTGCTCTCCCCATTCCCCTCATTCTGTACAGCGCTGCTCTCCCCATTCCCCTCATTCTGTACAGCGCTGCTCTCCCCATTCCCCTCATTCTGTACAGCGCTGCTCTCCCCATTCCCCCTCATTCTGTACAGCGCTGCTCTCCCCATTCCCCCTCATTCTGTACAGCACTGCTCTCCCCATTCCCCTCATTCTGTACAGCGCTGAGATAGATATAGTCACAGTAAAGCACTTGATAAAACGTGGTCATGGTTTTGTGGATGTTCTTGGCCTTCTAATAAAAGCCTCATAGTGTAGTGTGAAAGGCAGGATGGCTGTTTTATTGCATGTCTCTTATTGCATGTCTCTTATTGCATGTCTCTTATTGCAGTCTCTGCTTCTCAAAGTTTGGCTGTCCATAGAAAAAGAGATCCTGGAGAACACACAGTCCTTGTGCTGTCTGCACATCATGCTGTCTCTACTGAGTAACATGAAAGGTGGGTGCCCGGTGTCTCTTCCTCTGTCTATCACTAACATGGATAGTGGGGCTGCGGTCTCTTCCTCTGTCTATCACTAATATGGATGGTGGGGCTGCGGTCTCTTCCTCTGTCTATCACTAACATGGATAGTGGGGCTGCGGTCTCTTCCTCGGTCTATCACTAACATGGATGGTGGGGCTGCGGTCTCTTCCTCTGTCTATCACTAACATGGATGGTGGGGCTGCGGTCTCTTCCTCTGTCTATCACTAACATGGATGGTGGGGCTGCGGTCTCTTCCTCTGTCTATCACTAACATGAAAGGTGGGTGCCCGGCGTCTCTTCCTCTGTCTATCACTAACATGAAAGGTGGGTGCCCGGCGTCTCTTCTTCTGTCTATCACTAACATGGATAGTGGGGCTGCGGTCTCTTCCTCGGTCTATCACAAACATGGATGGTGGGGCTGCGGTCTCTTCCTCTGTCTATCACTAACATGGATGGTGGGGCTGCGGTCTCTTCCTCTGTCTATCTCTAACATGGATGGTGGGGCTGCGGTCTCTTCCTCTGTCTATCACTAACACGGATGGTGGGGCTACGGTCTCCTCCTCTGTCTATCACTAACATGGATGGTGGGGCTGCGGTCTCCTCCTCTGTCTATCACTAACATGGATGGTGGGGCTGCGGTCTCTTCCTCTGTCTATCACTAACATGGATGGTGGGGCTGCGGTCTCTTCCTCTGTCTATCACTAACATGGATGGTGGGGCTGCGGTCTCCTCCTCTGTCTATCACTAACATGGATGGTGGGGCTGCGGTCTCTTCCTCTGTCTATCACTAACATGGATGGTGGGGCTGCGGTCTCTTCCTCTGTCTATCACTAACATGGATGGTGGGGCTGCGGTCTCCTCCTCTGTCTATCACTAACATGAAAGGTGGGTGCCCGGCGTCTCTTCCTCTGTCTATCACTAACATGGATGGTGGGGCTGCGGTCTCTTCCTCTGTCTATCACTAACATGGATGGTGGGGCTGCGGTCTCTTCCTCTGTCTATCACTAACATGGATGGTGGGGCTGCGGTCTCTTCCTCTGTCTATCACTAACATGGATGGTGGGGCTGCGGTCTCTTCCTCTGTCTATCACTAACATGGATGGTGGGGCTGCGGTCTCTTCCTCTGTCTATCACTAACATGGATGGTGGGGCTGCGGTCTCTTCCTCTGTCTATCACTAACATGGATGGTGGGGCTGCGGTCTCTTCCTCTGTCTATCACTAACATGGATGGTGGGGCTGCGGTCTCCTCCTCTGTCTATCACTAACATGGATGGTGGGGCTGCGGTCTCTTCCTCTGTTTATCACTAACATGGATGGTGGGGCTGCGGTCTCTTCCTCTGTCTATCACTAACATGGATGGTGGGGCTGCGGTCTCTTCCTCTGTCTATCACTAACATGGATGGTGGGGCTGCGGTCTCTTCCTCTGTCTATCACTAACATGGATGGTGGGGCTGCGGTCTCTTCCTCTGTCTATCACTAACATGGATGGTGGGGCTGCGGTCTCTTCCTCTGTGTATCACTAACATGGATGGTGGGGCTTCGGTCTCCTCCTCTGTCTATCACTAACATGGATGGTGGGGCTGCGGTCTCTTCCTCTGTCTATCACTAACATGGATGGTGGGGCTGCGGTCTCTTCCTCTGTCTATCACTAACATGGATGGTGGGGCTGCGGTCTCTTCCTCTGTCTATCACTAACATGGATGGTGGGGCTGCGGTCTCTTCCTCTGTCTATCACTAACATGGATGGTGTGGCTGCGGTCTCTTCCTCTGTCTATCACTAACATGGATGGTGGGGCTGCGGTCTCTTCCTCTGTCTATCACTAACATGGATGGTGGGGCTGCGGTCTCCTCCTCTGTCTATCACTAACATGGATGGTGGGGCTGCGGTCTCTTCCTCTGTCTATCACTAACATGGATGGTGGGGCTGCGGTCTCTTCCTCTGTCTATCACTAACATGGATGGTGGGGCTGCGGTCTCTTCCTCGGTCTATCACTAACATGGATGGTGGGGCTGCGGTCTCTTCCTCGGTCTATCACTAACATGGATGGTGGGGCTGCGGTCTCTTCCTCGGTCTATCACTAACATGGATGGTGGGGCTGCGGTCTCTTCCTCGGTCTATCACTAACATGGATGGTGGAGCTGCGGTCTCCTCCTCTGTCTATCACTAACATGGATGGTGGAGCTGCGGTCTCCTCCTCTGTCTATCACTAACATGGATGGTGGGGCTGCGGTCTCCTCCTCTGTCTATCACTAACATGGATGGTGGGGCTGCGGTCTCTTCCTCTGTCTATCACTAACATGGATGGTGGGGCTGCGGTCTCTTCCTCTGTCTATCACTAACATGGATGGTGGGGCTGCGGTCTCTTCCTCTGTCTATCACTAACATGGATGGTGGGGCTGCGGTCTCTTCCTCTGTCTATCACTAACATGGATGGTGGGGCTGCGGTCTCTTCCTCTGTCTATCACTAACATGGATGGTGGGGCTGCGGTCTCTTCCTCTGTCTATCACTAACATGGATGGTGGGGCTGCGGTCTCCTCCTCTGTCTATCACTAACATGGATGGTGGGGCTGCGGTTTCTTCCTCTGTCTATCACTAACATGGATGGTGGGGCTGCGGTTTCTTCCTCTGTCTATCACTAACATGGATGGTGGGGCTGCGGTCTCTTCCTCTGTCTATCACTAACATGGATGGTGGGGCTGCGGTCTCTTCCTCTGTCTATCACTAACATGGATGGTGGGGCTGCGGTCTCTTCCTCTGTCTATCACTAACATGGATGGTGGGGCTGCGGTCTCTTCCTCTGTCTATCACTAACATGGATGGTGGGGCTGCGGTCTCTTCCTCTGTGTATCACTAACATGGATGGTGGGTAGTTCTATGTCAGGTACTTGTGTGGTGGGTGCCTATATCTCACCTTCTGTAGTATCAGTAACCTAGATAGCGGGTGCCTACAGATAGGTCCACATACATTTAGCCTCCTGGCGCATTAAACAGCGCTTCTAGATGCGCCATGCTGTGACTCTGTAGTGCAGAGCGTCTTTTTAGCTTCAAATGTTTCTTATTTGCACAGTGATGCGACAAGATAGCCCAAGTAGCTTCTGAGTAAAATGATATGCAGCATGCCTATGTTCTGTGTGTGTGACTGCGGGTGTATCTGCATGCCTATGTTCTGTGTGTGTGACTGCGGGTGTATCTGCATGCCTATGTTCTTTGTGTGTGACTGCGGGTGTATCTGCATGCCTATGTTCTGTGTGTGTGACTGCGGGTGTATCTGCATGCCTATGTTCTGTGTGTGTGACTGCGGGTGTATCTGCATGCCTATGTTCTGTGTGTGTGACTGCGGGTGTATCTGCATGCCTATGTTCTGTGTGTGTGACTGCGGGTGTATCTGCATGCCTATGTTCTGTGTGTGTGACTGCGGGTGTATCTGCATGCCTATGTTGTGTGTGTGTGACTGCGGGTGTATCTGCATGCCTATGTTCTGTGTGTGTGACTGCGGGTGTATCTGCATGCTTATGTTCTGTGTGTGTGACTGCGGGTGTATCTGCATGCCTATGTTCTGTGTGTGTGACTGCGGGTGTATCTGCATGCCTATGTGCTGTGTGTGTGACTGCGGGTGTATCTGCATGCCTATGTGCTGTGTGTGTGACTGCGGGTGTATCTGCATGCCTATGTGCTGTGTGTGTGACTGCGGGTGTATCTGCATGCCTATGTTCTGTGTGTGTGACTGCGGGTGTATCTGCATGCCTATGTTCTGTGTGTGTGACTGCGGGTGTATCTGCATGCCTATGTTCTGTGTGTGTGACTGCGGGTGTATCTGCATGCCTATGTTCTGTGTGTGTGACTGCGGGTGTATCTGCATGCCTATGTTCTGTGTGTGTGACTGCTGGTGTATCTGCATGCCTATGTTCTGTGTGTTTGACTGCGGGTGTATCTGCATGCCTATGTTCTGTGTGTGTGACTGCGGGTGTATCTGCATGCCTATGTTCTGTGTGTGTGACTGCGGGTGTATCTGCATGCCTATGTTCTGTGTGTGTGACTGCGGGTGTATCTGCATGCCTATGTTCTGTGTGTGTGACTGCGGGTGTATCTGCATGCCTATGTTCTGTGTGTGTGACTGCGGGTGTATCTGCATGCCTATGTTCTGTGTGTGTGACTGCGGGTGTATCTGCATGCCTATGTTCTTTGTGTGTGACTGCGGGTGTATCTGCATGCCTATGTGCTGTGTGTGTGACTGTGGGTGTATCTGCATGCCTATGTTCTGTGTGTGTGACTGCGGGTGTATCTGCATGCCTATATTCTGTGTGTGTGACTGCGGGTGTATCTGCATGCCTATGTTCTGTGTGTGTGACTGCGGGTGTATCTGCATGCCTATGTCCTGTGTGTGACACTGCGGGTGCTGAACATGGATAGTGGGTGCTGTTATCTCACCTTCTGTAGTGTCAGGAACATGATGATGGTTTCTGGGTCTCTCTATCTGTAGTGTCAGGAACATGATAGTGGGTGCTGTTATCTCTCCTTCTGTAGTGTCAGGAACATGATGATGGTTTCTGGGTCTCTCCTTCTGTAGTGTCAGGAACATGATGGTGGGTGCTGGGTCTTTCCTTCTGTAGTGTCAGGAACATGATGGTGGGTGCTGTTATCTCACCTTCTGTAGTGTCAGGAAGATGATGATGGTTTCTGGGTCTCTCCTTCTGTAGTGTCAGGAACATGATGATGGGTGCTGTTATCTCACCTTCTGTAGTGTCAGGAACATGATGGTGGGTGCTGTGTCTTTCCTTCTGTAGTGTCAGGAACATGATGGTGGGTGCTGTGTCTTTCCTTCTGTAGTGTCAGGAACATGATGGTGGATGCTGGGTCTTTCCTTCTGTAGTGTCAGGAACATGATGGTGGGTGCTGGGTCTCTCCTTCTGTAGTGTCAGGAACATGATGGTGGGTGCTGGGTCTCTCCTTCTGTAGTGTCAGGATCATGAAGATGGTTTCTGGGTCTCTCCTTCTGTAATGTCAGGAACATGATGGTGGGTGCTGGGTCTTTCCTTCTGTAGTGTCAGGATCATGAAGATGGTTTCTGGGTCTCTCCTTCTGTAGTGTCAGGAACATGATGGTGGGTGCTGGGTCTTTTCTTCTGTAGTGTCAGGAACTTGATGATGGTTTCTGGGTCTCTCCTCTAGTGTCAGGAACATGGTGGTGGGTGCTGTTATCTCACCTTCTGTAGTGTCAGGAAGATGATGATGGTGGGTGCTGGGTCTCTCCTTCTGTAGTGTCAGGAAGATGATGATGGTGGATGCTGGGTCTTTCCTTCTGTAGTGTCAGGAACATGATGATAGTTTCTGGGTCTCTCCTTCTGTAGTGTCAGGAACATGATGGTGGATACTCTGTCTTTCCTTCTGTAGTGTCAGGAACATGATGGTGGGTGCTGGGTCTTTCCTTCTGTTGTGTCAGGAACATGATGGTGGCTGTTGTTATCTCACCTTCTGTAGTGTCAGGAACATGATGGTTTCTGGGTCTCTCCTTCTGTAGTGTCAGGAACATGATGGTGGGTGCTGGGTCTTTCCTTCTGTAGTGTCAGGAACATGATGGTGGGTGCTGTTATCTCACCTTCTGTAGTGTCAGGAAGATGATGATGGTTTCTGGGTCTCTCCTTCTGTAGTGTCAGGAACATGATGGTGGGTGCTGTTATCTCACCTTCTGTAGTGTCAGGAACATGATGGTGGGTGCTGTGTCTTTCCTTCTGTAGTGTCAGGAACATGATGGTTGGTGCTGGGTCTTTCCTTCTGTAGTGTCAGGAACATGATGGTGGGTGCTTGGTCTCTCCTTCTGTAGTGTCAGGATCATGAAGATGGTTTCTGGGTCTCTCCTTCTGTAATGTCAGGAACATGATGGTGGGTGCTGGGTCTCTCCTTCTGTAGTGTCAGGATCATGAAGATGGTTTCTGGGTCTCTCCTTCTGTAATGTCAGGAACATGATGGTGGGTGCTGGGTCTCTCCTTCTGTAGTGTCAGGAACATGATGGTGGGTGCTGGGTCTTTCCTTCTGTAGTGTCAGGAACATGATGGTGGGTGCTGTTATCTCACCTTCTGTAGTGTCAGGAAGATGATGATGGTTTCTGGGTCTCTCCTTCTGTAGTGTCAGGAACATGATGGTGGGTGCTGTTATCTCACCTTCTGTAGTGTCAGGAACATGATGGTGGGTGCTGTGTCTTTCCTTCTGTAGTGTCAGGAACATGATGGTTGGTGCTGGGTCTTTCCTTCTGTAGTGTCAGGAACATGATGGTGGGTGCTTGGTCTCTCCTTCTGTAGTGTCAGGATCATGAAGATGGTTTCTGGGTCTCTCCTTCTGTAATGTCAGGAACATGATGGTGGGTGCTGGGTCTCTCCTTCTGTAGTGTCAGGATCATGAAGATGGTTTCTGGGTCTCTCCTTCTGTAATGTCAGGAACATGATGGTGGGTGCTGGGTCTCTCCTTCTGTAGTGTCAGGAACATGATGGTGGGTGCTGGGTCTTTCCTTCTGTAGTGTCAGGAACATGATGGTGGGTGCTGTTATCTCACCTTCTGTAGTGTCAGGAAGATGATGATGGTTTCTGGGTCTCTCCTTCTGTAGTGTCAGGAACATGATGGTGGGTGCTGTTATCTCACCTTCTGTAGTGTCAGGAACATGATGGTGGGTGCTGTGTCTTTCCTTCTGTAGTGTCAGGAACATGATGGTTGGTGCTGGGTCTTTCCTTCTGTAGTGTCAGGAACATGATGGTGGGTGCTTGGTCTCTCCTTCTGTAGTGTCAGGATCATGAAGATGGTTTCTGGGTCTCTCCTTCTGTAATGTCAGGAACATGATGGTGGGTGCTGGGTCTCTCCTTCTGTAGTGTCAGGATCATGAAGATGGTTTCTGGGTCTCTCCTTCTGTAATGTCAGGAACATGATGGTGGGTGCTGGGTCTCTCCTTCTGTAGTGTCAGGAACATGATGGTGGGTGCTGGGTCTTTTCTTCTGTAGTGTCAGGAACTTGATGTTGGTTTCTGGGTCTCTCCTTCTCTAGTGTCAGGAACATGGTGGTGGGTGCTGTTATCTCACCTTCTGTAGTGTCAGGAAGATGATGATGGTGGGTGCTGGGTCTCTCTTTCTGTAGTGTCAGGAAGATGATGATGGTGGATGCTGGGTCTCTCCTTCTGTAGTGTCAGGAACATGATGATAGTTTCTGGGTCTCTCCTTCTGTAATGTCAGCAACATGATGGTGGGTGCTGGGTCTCTCCTTCTGTAGTGTCAGGAACATGATGGTGGACGCTGGGTCTTTCCTTCTGTAGTGTCAGGAACATGATGATGGGTGCTGTTATCTCACCTTCTGTAGTGTCAGGAACATGATGATGGTTTCTCGGTCTCTCCTTCTGTAATGTCAGGAACATGATGATGGGTGCTGTTATCTCACCTTCTGTAGTGTCAGGAACATGTTGATGGTTTCTGGTTCTCTCCTTCTGTAGTGTCAGGAACATGATGGTGGGTGCTGTTATCTCACCTTCTGTAGTGTCAGGAACATGATGATGGTTTCTGGGTCTCTCCTTCTGTAGTGTCAGGAACATGATGGTGGGTGCTGGGTCTTTCCTTCTGTAGTGTCAGGAACATGATGGTGTTTCCTGGGTCTTTCCTTCTGTAGTGTCCGGAACATGGATAGTGGGTGCTATTATCTTGCCTTCTGTAGTGTCAGAAACATGATGGTGGGTGCTGTTATCTCGCCTTCTGTAGTGTCAGGAACATGATGATGGTTTCTGGGTCTCTCCTGTAATGTCAGGAACATGATGGTGGGTGCTGTTATCTCACCTTCTGTAATGTCAGGAACTTGATGATGGTTTCTGGGTCTCTCCTTCTGTAGTGTCAGGAACATGATGGTGGATGCTGGGTCTTTCCTTCTGTAGTGTCAGGAACATGATGATGGTTTCTGGGTCTCTCCTTCTGTAGTGTCAGGAACATGATGGTGGGTGCTGGGTCTTTCCTTCTGTAGTGTCAGGAACATGATGGTGGGTGCTGGGTCTTTCCTTCTGTAGTGTCAGGAACATGATGGTGGGTGCTGGGTCTTTCCTTCTGTAGTCTCAGGAACATGATGGTTGGTGCTGGGGTCTCTGCTTCTATAGTATCAGGAACGTGAATGAGGGTTTTTAGGGTTTGTTCTTTCCTGTTCTTCTTCCTCCATAGGGGACACAGGCTTTACGATGGGTATAGGTTGGTGAGTAGGAGTCTGGGCACCACACAGTTAAAACTTCTTATCCATCAGCCCAGGCTCCCTCCCCCTCATGCCCTGCCCCCAGCCACATGCCACTAAATTTTGTTGGTGTCTGCAGGAGCGGCACAGTGCATAGACAGCATCATATTTTTTGGAGCAGCGGAATCCGAATTCTACCCTTTCTGGATCACTTACTTCTCCTGGCACAGTCACTGGAAGTCCTCAGGGAACACATTCGTGTCATGGTGGACCTTGTCCAGGCTCACGGATGAGTCATCAATTGGAAGAAATACTCTCTGACTTTGAGATGTTACATTTGGGTTTCTTGCTGGACTCCAGGGTTCAGCGGGTTTTCCTTCCTGCGGACAAAGTTCGGGTCTTACAGGCCAAAATTTGCTTATTTCTGCATCACAGCTGAGTGTTGGTACAATCTTGCATGCAGATCCTGGGCTCTCTGGTCTCCACCTTCGATATGGTGGAGTATGCCCAATTTAATTCCCGCCTCTCCAATTGGAAATTCTGGCCCGGTAGAGCAGATCCCATCTGCTGCTCAAGTCTCAATTGATTGTCCTCTCTTGGGAGGTGCGCTACACCCTGCTGTGGTGGCTCCAGGGGTCCCATCCGGTCAGGGGATGACCCTTCTGGATTCAGGGCTGGGTCTTCGTCACCACTGACACAAGTTTTCAGGGGTAGGGGGCGGTGACCTGTCATCAGACTTTTCAGGGTCAGTGGGTGGCTCAGGAGAGCCATCTACCGATCAACATTCTGAAACTCTGAGCTGTCTACATAGCTCTCTGTCTAGCTTGGTCTCTCCTCCAGCATCATTTTGTTCAGGTGCAGTCCAACAACGTGACGGCTGTCATCTACATAAACCATCACTGCGGCACTCGCAGGTCAATCGCATTCTCCTTTAGGTGGAATGGCATCTTCCGTCTCTATTGACAGTCTACATCCCCGGAGTACAAAATTAGGAAGTGATCTTTGCCACCAGGAAGTTCATACCGGCGAATGGTCTCTACATCCAGACGTCTTTCAACTCCTGGTTTTTCACTGGGCTTGCTGAACATTGACATGATGACGTCTCAGCGTAATCATCAGCTACCGAGGTACTGCTCACACACCAGAAATCGTGGTCCCTTCTTTCCAGGTTCTGGATTCTACACCGGAGGAGGCCTCCTTGGATGTCGTGCAGGCCCCCCCAGATTTATGTGGACAGGACAATGGATCTTCGTAAAAGAGTGATGGTCTCTTTGCTTTGTATGACTTTCACAAAAGGGGCTGACCGGTTACTAAACAGTCTTTGGCCAGATGGCTCAGTTTGACTATCCACCACGCTTATGCTGCAGTGGCCCTTTCCGGCCTCGACTGTGGTGACTGCTCTTTCTACCTGGTCAGTGAGAACTTCTTGAACAGTCCGTCGTGGTGCCTCCTGCGGAGCAGCTGTGTAGTGCAGCCACATGGTCCTCTGCCCATAAGTTTCTAAAGTGATATTCCATTGACACCTTTAGGCTCCCCTGATGCGGCTTTGGGCGAAGAGTTCCCAGCACAGTTCAGGAATGTCCCCTCCTTTAAGGGATTTACTTTGGGATGTCCCAGCATAAAGCTTGTGTCCTCTATGGAGGAAGAAGAGAAGGAGATTTATGTGCTTACCTGTTAAATCCTTTTCTTCGATTTCATAGGGGACACAGCGTGCCCACCCTGATGCACATGGCATGCGGGGGCTTGCTCTGCCTACGGTTCCCCTGTCCGCATCTGCTGGGTGTTTGGACCTGTATGTGCCGGTCTTCTTTCTCGTTCCTTGCCCTAGGCTTGCTAACGTAACTGAGGGCTGGGGGCGGGGCATAGGGGGGAGGGAGCCTGGACTGATTGGTAAGAAGGTTTAACTGTGTGGTGCCCAGGCTCCTACTCACCAACCTATACCCAGCGTAAAACCTGTGTCCCCTCTCGAATCAAAGAAGAGGATTAAACAGGTAAGCACATAAGTCTCCTTATTTCTAGCCTATCTTGTAGTCACAACATAATTGTCTGTCACAGCCAAATGCAGTAATTTCTACTCTTTTATGTGTGTTCTTATGCAGCCATTGAAGTCTCTAACAGAAGGCCATACTGTAATTCTCTCCCCATTCAGTGGCCATAGATGAAACTTGGGATTTGCAGTCCGTGTCCCCCTGGTGGCAGCAGGTGCGAACTGCATGTGTACAGTCCTCAAGCAATGGAGCAGCATTATTATCTGCCCATGTTGGACACTCCGTCGCTGTCAGCATCACAAACGCTCTGGCGGAACAGAAGGTATGTGTGCGGTATGTCTCCCCTATACGCGGGGTCCCCCATTCTCCGTTAATGGGTCACTGGTTGCTGCAGTCTATTTTCTATATAAATCCTTCAATCCTATTTCCTTATGTCAGAGTAACGGTCTCAGGCGCAGTTGAGCATTTTTCTGAACTGCTTGCGTCTATGTTGCAATGTGCGTGCGTCCAGAGTGCGTGCGTATACGGTCGGAGTAATGATTGAAATGCACAATCTCATAAATGTCTTGATAATATATTGAGGGTTCCTGGGCAGCGAGTGGGGTGGCTGCGCAGATGCACATACATCTATCTTCCATGCGCTACAAGTCACACCACACACAACGTGGTAGCTCCATTCACCTCGGCAGCGTCGAGCGTCTTTCATGGAACTTTCTACCTTCAATGCGTCTTTTTCATATAGCGATAAGAATAGATAACACAAGCAGCTAGTGCTGAGTAACATGATATACAGCACGCCTATATACTGTGTGTGACTGCGGGTGTATCTGCATGCCTATATACTGTGTGTGTGACTGCGGGTGTATCTGCATGCCTATATACTGTGTGTGACTGCGGGTGTATCTGCATGCCTATATACTGTGTGTGTGACTGCGGGTGTATCTGCATGCCTATATACTGTGTGTGACTGCTGGTGTATCTGCATGCCTATATACTGTGTGTGACTGCGGGTGTATCTGCATGCCTATATACTGTGTGTGACTGCGGGTGTATCTGCATGCCTATATACTGTGTGTGTGACTGCGGGTGTATCTGCATTACTATGTTCTGTGTGTGACTGCGGGTGTATCTGCATGCCTATATACTGTGTGTGACTGCGGGTGTATCTGCATGCCTATATACTGTGTGTGACTGCGGGTGTATCTGCATGCCTATATACTGTGTGTGTGACTGCGGGTGTATCTGCATGCCTATATTCTGTGTGTGTGACTGCGGGTGTATCTGCATGCCTATATACTGTGTGTGACTGCGGGTATATCTGCATGCCTATATACTGTGTGTGTGACTACGGGTGTATCTGCATGCCTATATACTGTGTGTGACTGCGGGTGTATCTGCATGCCTATATACTGTGTGTGTGACTGCGGGTGTATCTGCATGCCTATATACTGTGTGTGACTGCGGGTGTATCTGCATGCCTATATACTGTGTGTGTGACTGCGGGTGTATCTGCATGCCTATATACTGTGTGTGACTGCGGGTGTATCTGCATGCCTATATACTGTGTGTGTGACTGCAGGTGTATCTGCATGCCTATATACTGTGTGTGACTGCTGGTGTATCTGCATGCCTATATACTGTGTGTGACTGAGGGTGTATCTGCATGCCTATATACTGTGTGTGACTGAGGGTGTATCTGCATGCCTATATTCTGTGTATGTGACTGCGGGTGTATCTGCATGCCTATATACTGTGTGTGTGACTGCGGGTGTATCTGCATGCCTATATTCTGTGTGTGTGACTGCGGGTGTATCTGCATGCCTATATACTGTGTGTGTGACTGCGGGTGTATCTGCATTACTATGTTCTGTGTGTGACTGCGGGTGTATCTGCATGCCTATATACTGTGTGTGACTGCGGGTGTATCTGCATGCCTATATACTGTGTGTGACTGCGGGTGTATCTGCATGCCTATATACTGTGTGTGTGACTGCGGGTGTATCTGCATGCCTATATTCTGTGTGTGTGACTGCGGGTGTATCTGCATGCCTATATACTGTGTGTGACTGCGGGTGTATCTGCATGCCTATATACTGTGTGTGTGACTACGGGTGTATCTGCATGCCTATATACTGTGTGTGACTGCGGGTGTATCTGCATGCCTATATACTGTGTGTGTGACTGCGGGTGTATCTGCATGCCTATATACTGTGTGTGTGACTGCGGGTGTATCTGCATGCCTATATACTGTGTGTGTGACTGTGGGTGTATCTGCATGCCTATATACTGTGTGTGTGACTGCGGGTGTATCTGCATGCCTATATACTGTGTGTGACTGCGGGTGTATCTGCATGCCTATATACTGTGTGTGTGACTGCGGGTGTATCTGCATGCCTATATACTGTGTGTGTGACTGCGGGTGTATCTGCATGCCTATATACTGTGTGTGTGACTGCGGGTGTATCTGCATGCCTATATACTGTGTGTGACTGCGGGTGTATCTGCATGCCTATATACTGTGTGTGTGACTGCGGGTGTATCTGCATGCCTATATACTGTGTGTGTGACTGCGGGTGTATCTGCATGCCTATATACTGTGTGTGACTGCGGGTGTATCTGCATGCCTATATACTGTGTGTGTGACTGCGGGTGTATCTGCATGCCTATATTCTGTGTGTGTGACTGCGGGTGTATCTGCATGCCTATATACTGTGTGTGACTGCGGGTGCATCTGCATGCCTATATACTGTGTGTGACTGCGGGTGCATCTGCATGCCTATATACTGTGTGTGACTACGGGTGCATCTGCATGCCTATATACTGTGTGTGACTGCGGGTGTATCTGCATGCCTATATACTGTGTGTGTGACTGCGGGTGTATCTGCATGCCTATATACTGTGTGTGTGACTGCGGGTGTATCTGCATGCCTATATACTATGTGTGTGACTGCGGGTGTATCTGCATGCCTATATACTGTGTGTGACTGCGGGTGTATATGCATGCCTGTATACTGTGTGTGACTGCGGGTGTATATGCATGCCTATATACTGTGTGTGACTGCGGGTGTATCTGCATGCCTATATACTGTGTGTGACTGCGGGTGTATCTGCATGCCTATATTCTGTGTGTGTGACTGCGGGTGTATCTGCATGCCTATATACTGTGTGTGACTGCGGGTGTATCTGCATGCCTATATTCTGTGTGTGTGACTGCGGGTGTATCTGCATGCCTATATACTGTGTGTGACTGCGGGTGTATCTGCATGCCTATATACTGTGTGTGTGACTGCGGGTGTATCTGCATGCCTATATACTGTGTGTGACTGCTGGTGTATCTGCATGCCTATATACTGTGTGTGACTGCGGGTGTATCTGCATGCCTATATACTGTGTGTGACTGAGGGTGTATCTGCATGCCTATATTCTGTGTATGTGACTGCGGGTGTATCTGCATGCCTATATACTGTGTGTGTGACTGCGGGTGTATCTGCATGCCTATATTCTGTGTGTGTGACTGCGGGTGTATCTGCATGCCTATATACTGTGTGTGACTGCGGGTGTATCTGCATGCCTATATACTGTGTGTGTGACTGCGGGTGTATCTGCATGCCTATATACTGTGTGTGACTGCTGGTGTATCTGCATGCCTATATACTGTGTGTGACTGCGGTGTATCTGCATGCCTATATACTGTGTGTGACTGAGGGTGTATCTGCATGCCTATATTCTGTGTATGTGACTGCGGGTGTATCTGCATGCCTATATACTGTGTGTGTGACTGCGGGTGTATCTGCATGCCTATATTCTGTGTGTGTGACTGCGGGTGTATCTGCATGCCTATATACTGTGTGTGACTGCGGGTGTATCTGCATGCCTATATACTGTGTGTGTGACTGCGGGTGTATCTGCATGCCTATATACTGTGTGTGACTGCTGGTGTATCTGCATGCCTATATACTGTGTGTGACTGCGGGTGTATCTGCATGCCTATATACTGTGTGTGACTGAGGGTGTATCTGCATGCCTATATTCTGTGTATGTGACTGCGGGTGTATCTGCATGCCTATATACTGTGTGTGTGACTGCGGGTGTATCTGCATGCCTATATTCTGTGTGTGTGACTGCGGGTGTATCTGCATGCCTATATACTGTGTGTGACTGCGGGTGTATCTGCATGCCTATATACTGTGTGTGTGACTGCGGGTGTATCTGCATTACTATGTTCTGTGTGTGACTGCGGGTGTATCTGCATGCCTATATACTGTGTGTGACTGCGGGTGTATCTGCATGCCTATATACTGTGTGTGACTGCGGGTGTATCTTCATGCCTATATACTGTGTGTGTGACTGCGGGTGTATCTGCATGCCTATATTCTGTGTGTGTGACTGCGGGTGTATCTGCATGCCTATATACTGTGTGTGACTGCGGGTGTATCTGCATGCCTATATACTGTGTGTGTGACTACGGGTGTATCTGCATGCCTATATACTGTGTGTGACTGCGGGTGTATCTGCATGCCTATATACTGTGTGTGTGACTGCGGGTGTATCTGCATGCCTATATACTGTGTGTGTGACTGCGGGTGTATCTGCATGCCTATATACTGTGTGTGTGACTGCGGGTGTATCTGCATGCCTATATACTGTGTGTGACTGCGGGTGTATCTGCATGCCTATATACTGTGTGTGACTGCGGGTGTATCTGCATGCCTATATACTGTGTGTGTGACTGCGGGTGTATCTGCATGCCTATATACTGTGTGTGTGACTGCGGGTGTATCTGCATGCCTATATACTGTGTGTGTGACTGCGGGTGTATCTGCATGCCTATATACTGTGTGTGACTGCGGGTGTATCTGCATGCCTATATACTGTGTGTGACTGCGGGTGTATCTGCATGCCTATATACTGTGTGTGTGACTGCGGGTGTATCTGCATGCCTATATACTGTGTGTATGACTGCGGGTGTATCTGCATGCCTATATACTGTGTGTGTGACTGCGGGTGTATCTGCATGCCTATATACTGTGTGTGACTGCGGGTGTATATGCATGCCTATATACTGTGTGTGACTGCGGGTGTATATGCATGCCTATATACTGTGTGTGACTGCGGGTGTATCTGCATGCCTATATACTGTGTTTGACTGCGGGTGTATCTGCATGCCTATATTCTGTGTGTGTGACTGCGGGTGTATCTGCATGCCTATATACTGTGTGTGACTGCGGGTGTATCTGCATGCCTATATTCTGTGTGTGTGACTGCGGGTGTATCTGAATGCCTATATACTGTGTGTGACTGCGGGTGTATCTGCATGCCTATATTCTGTGTGTGACTGCGGGTGTATCTGCATGCCTATATTCTGTGTGTGTGACTGCGGGTGTATCTGCATGCCTATATTCTGTGTGTGTGACTGCGGGTGTATCTGCATGACTATATACTGTGTGTGTGACTGCGGGTGTATCTGCATGCCTATATTCTGTGTGTGACTGCGGGTGTATCTGCATGCCTATATACTGTGTGTGACTGCGGGTGTATCTGCATGCCTATATTCTGTGTGTGACTGCGGGTGTATCTGCATGCCTATATTCTGTGTGTGTGACTGCGGGTGTATCTGCATGCCTATATTCTGTGTGTGTGACTGCGGGTGTATCTGCATGCCTATATTCTGTGTGTGTGACTGCAGGTGTATCTGCATGCCTATATTCTGTGTGTGACTGCGGGTGTATCTGCATGCCTATATTCTGTGTGTGTGACTGCGGGTGTATCTGCATGCCTATATTCTGTGTGTGTGACTGTGGGTGTGTCTGCATGCCTATATACTGTGTGTGACTGCGGGTGTATCTGCATGCCTATATTCTGTGTGTGTGACTGTGGGTGTATCTGCATGTCTATGTTCTGTGTGTGTGACAGTGGGTGTGTCTGCATGCCTATATACTGTGTGTGACTGCGGGTGTATCTGCATGCCTATATTCTGTGTGTGTGACTGCGGGTGTATCTGCATGCCTATATTCTGTGTGTGTGACTGCGGGTGTATCTGCATGTCTATGTTCTGTGTGTGACTGCGGGTGTATCTGCATGTCTATGTTCTGTGTGTGACTGCGGGTGTATCTGCATGCCTATATTCTGTGTGTGTGACTGCGGGTGTATCTGCATGCCTATATTCTGTGTGTGTGACTGCGGGTGTATCTGCATGCCTATGTTCTGTGTGTGACTGCGGGTGTATCTGCATGTCTATGTTCTGTGTGTGTGACTGCAGCTGTATCTGCATGCCTATATTCTGTGTGTGACTGCGGGTGTATCTGCATGTCTATGTTCTGTGTGTGTGACTGTGGGTGTGTCTGCATGCCTATGTTCTGTGTGTATGACTGCAGGTGTATCTGCATGCCTATGTTCTGTGTGTGACTGCGGGTATATCTGCATGCCTATATTCTGTGTGTGTGACTGCGGGTGTATCTGCATGTCTATGTTCTGTGTGTGTGACTGTGGGTGTATCTGCATGCCTATATTCTGTGTGTGACTGCGGGTGTATCTGCATGCCTATATTCTGTGTGTGACTGCGGGTGTCTCTGCATGCCTATATTCTGTGTGTGACTGCAGGTGTATCTGCATGCCTATATTCTGTGTGTGTGACTGCGGGTGTATCTGCATGCCTATATTCTGTGTGTGACACTGCGGGTGTATCTGCATGCCTATGTTCTGTGTGTGACTGCGGGTGTATCTGCATGTCTATGTTCTGTGTGTGTGACTGCAGCTGTATCTGCATGCCTATATTCTGTGTGTGACTGCGGGTGTATCTGCATGTCTATGTTCTGTGTGTGTGGGTGTGTCTGCATGCCTATGTTCTGTGTGTATGACTGCAGGTGTATCTGCATGCCTATGTTCTGTGTGTGACTGCGGGTATATCTGCATGCCTATATTCTGTGTGTGTGACTGCGGGTATATCTGCATGCCTATATTCTGTGTGTGTGACTGCGGGTGTATCTGCATGTCTATGTTCTGTGTGTGTGACTGCGGGTGTATCTGCATGCCTATATTCTGTGTGTGACTGCGGGTGTATCTGCATGCCTATATTCTGTGTGTGACTGCAGGTGTATCTGCATGCCTATATTCTGTGTGTGAGACTGCGGGTGTATCTGCATGCCTATGTTCTGTGTGTGACTGCGGGTGTATCTGCATGTCTATGTTCTGTGTGTGTGACTGTGGGTGTGTCTGCATGCCTATGTTCTGTGTGTGTGACTGTGGGTGTGTCTGCATGCCTATGTTGTGTGTGTGACTGCGGGTGTATCTGCATGCCTATGTTCTGTGTGTGTGACTGTGGGTGTGTCTGCATGTCTATGTTCTGTGTGTGTGACTGTGGGTGTGTCTGCATGCCTATGTTGTGTGTGTGACTGCGGGTATATCTGCATGCCTATGTTGTGTGTGTGACTGCGGGTGTATCTGCATGCCTATATTCTGTGTGTGTAACTGCGGGTGTATCTGCATGTCTATGTTCTGTGTGTGTGACTGTGGGTGTGACTGCGGGTGTGTCTGCATGTCTATGTTCTGTGTGTGACTGGGGGTATATCTGCATGCCTATATTCTGTGTGTGACTGTGGGTGTATCTGCATGCCTATATTCTGTGTGTGTGACTGCGGGTGTATCTGCATGTCTATGTGCTGTGTGTGTGACTGCGGGTGTATCTGCATGTCTATGTTCTGTGTGTGTGACTGCGGGTGTATCTGCATTCCTATATTCTGTTTGTGTGACTGCGGGTGTATCTGCATGCCTATGTTGTGTGTGTGACTGCGGGTGTATCTGCATGCCTATGTTGTGTGTGTGACTGCGGGTGTATCTGCATGCCTATATTCTGTGTGTGTGACTGCGGGTGTATCTGCATGTCTTTGTTCTGTGTGTGTGACTGCGGGTGTATCTGCATGTCTATGTTCTGTGTGTGACTGGTGGTATATCTGCATGCCTATGTTGTGTGTGTGACTGCGGGTGTATCTGCATGCCTATATTCTGTGTGTGTGACTGCGGGTGTATCTGCATGCCTATATTCTGTGTGTGTGACTGCGGGTGTATCTGCATGCCTATGTTCTGTGTGTGACTGCGGGTGTATCTGCATTCCTATATTCTGTCTGTGTGACTGCGGGTGTATCTGCATGCCTATGTTGTGTGTGTGTGACTGCGGGTGTATCTGCATACCTATATTCTGTGTGTGACTGCGGGTGTATCTGCATGCCTATGTTGTGTGTGTGACTGTGGGTGTATCTGCATGCCTATATTCTGTGTGTGTGACTGCGGGTGTATCTGCATGTCTATGTTCTGTGTGTGTGACTGCGGGTGTATCTGCATGCCTATGTTGTGTGTGTGACTGTGGGTGTATCTGCATGCCTATGTTCTGTGTGTATGACTGCAGGTGTATCTGCATGCCTATATTCTGTGTGTGTGTGACTGCGGGTGTATCTGCATGTCTAAATTCTGTGTGTGACTGCGGGTGTATCTGCATGCCTATGTTCTGTGTGTGACTGCGGGTGTATCTGCATGCCTATATTCTGTGTGTGACTGCGGGTATATCTGCATGTCTATGTTCTGTGTGTACATGCAGACACACGGACATACACCAGGGAAGGGCCAGTAGCGGTATTACAGCGCGTACAGATGGTCACTGGGGGTGTCTCAGTTATTGCACATGCAGACACACGGACATACACCAGGGAAGGGCCAGTAGCGGTATTACAGCGCGTACAGATGGTCACCGGGGGTGTCTCAGTTATTGCACATGCAGACACACGGACATACACCAGGGAAGGGCCAGTAGCGGTATTACAGCGCGTACAGATGGTCACTGGGGGTGTCTCAGTTATTACACATGCAGACACACGGACATACACCAGGGAAGGGCTAGTAGCGGTATTACAGAGTGTACAGATGTCACCGGGGGTGTCTCGGTTATTACACATGCAGACACACGGACATACACCAGGGAAGGGCTAGTAGCGGTATTACAGCGTGTACAGATGGTCACCGGGGGGTGTCTCAGTTATTACACATGCAGACACACGGACATACACCAGGGAAGGGCCAGTAGCGGTATTACAGCACGTACAGATGGTCACCGGTGGAGCTTGGTAAATCTAATATCTTCACAGCCTCCATAGAAACCTAAGAATACTGAGGCTGCTGTCGTAAATGGAGGGACTGCATCAGATATCTGTTTCGCCTTCATACATTCTTGTTGTTGTTAATATTTGCTGTAATTCCCCCAAAATTTTCAGAAGATATGGTGCCAATATAGAATGATACATAGGCCCCTTATTATAGCAGATCTACTGTAAATGCGTCTGATATATAATGTACCTGTGATGCTGGCGCTCTCTAGTGGAGAAAAGCGGTACTGCTGCGTTGTGCCTGTAACCCAGCGTTGGTACACTAATGTGCCGCAAAGCGTTGTCAGGTGTGCCGCGAGGTCAGCAAAGTCAGAGCTGACTTTATTTGTACTGTTGGCCCGGGCAATTCTGCGCTCTTCTGGGCGGCTCGGACGTGCCTGGGCCCCGTGACCTATGGCGATGCGGCGGTATGACATAGTCACAGACGCCCACCTGCAGTGTGACTGAGTAACAGCAGCCCATGAGGGACAGGACAGGGACGACCGTTTTGTTTTCCCAGCTGGTTATTTTATTTTTCTCTGTAGGGCCCAATGCTTGTCTTTATTATGTCCGGCCATTGTATTTTATTTATTTACTTTCTCTGGGGGCCAATGTGTGTGTTATTATTCTGGGGGCCAATGTCTGTTTTATTTCCTGTGCAGGGCCAATTTGTGAGTGTTGTTTCCCATGGGGGCCAATGTGTGTGTTTTTGTTCCCGTGGGGGACTGATGGTGTGCCTTAGCGTGGGGCGGTGTGCCTTAGCGTGGGGCGGTGTGCCTTAGCGTGGGGCAGTGTGCCTTAGCGTGGGGCAGTGTGCCTTAGCGTGGGGCAGTGTGCCTTAGCGTGGGGCAGTGTGCCTTAGCGTGGGGCAGTGGGCCTTAGCGTGGGTCGGTGGGCCTTAGCATGGGTCAGTGTGCCTTAGCGTGGGGCGGTGCGCCTTAGCGTGGGGCGGTGCGCCTTAGTGTGGGTCAGTGCGCCGCAGCCATAAACATGTTGATGATCTCTGCTGTAACCTCTGACCTGACATTATATATTTTGTTAGTTTCCGAAGCCATTACAAGTGGATGAGAGTGAGTCTATGACAGACTCCTGGGAAGCTCTCTCTCTGGATACTGAGTACTGGAAACTCTTACTGAGACAGCTGGAAGATTGTCTTATCCTTCAGACTCTTCTGCATTTTAAGGGGACCAGAAAGGCTGCAAGAGTTTCATCCCTCCAGGTGGAGCCGCTGGAGAAACTCTCTGTCAAGAAACTTCTAGAAGGCGGAAAAGGTGACAGGAGCATTCATTTAGCGCAAATCTCCTAGCATCCCTATATATCGCTATATATACCTATACATTACTATATATACCCATACATTACTATATGTACTCATACATTACTATATATACCTATGCATTTATATATACCCATACATTTCTATATATACCTATACATTACTCTATATACCTATACATTACTCTATATACCTATACATTACTCTATATACCTATACATGACTATATATACCCATACATTACTATGTATCCCTATTTACTATATATATACCGATACATTACTATATATACCTATACATTACTGTATATACCCATATACATTACTATATATATACACCGATACATTACTATATATACCTATACATTACTGTATATACCCATATACATTACTATATATATACCGATACATTACTATATATACCTATACATTACTATATATACCCATATACATTACTATATATACCCATACATTACTATATATACCTATACACAACTATATATACCCATACATTACTATATATACCCATACATTACTATATATATCTATACATTAGTATATATACCCATACATTAGTATATATACCCATACATTACTCTATATACCCATACATTACTCTATATACCCATACATTACTCTATATACCCATACATTACTATATATACCTATGCATTACTATATATACCCATACATTACTCTATATACCTATACATTACTCTATATACCTATACATTACTATATATACCTATACATTACTATATATATACCCATACATTAATATGTATCCCTATACATTACTATATATAACTATACATTACTCTATATACCCATACATTACTATATATACCCATACATTACTATATATACCTATACATTACTATATATATACCCATACATTACTCTATATACCCATACATTGCTATATATACCTAATCATTGCTATATATACCCATACATTGCTATATATACCCATACATTACTATATATACATATGCATTACTATATATACCCATGCATTACTATATATACCCATACATTACTCTATATACCTATACATTACTCTATATACCTATGCATTACTATATATACCCATACATTACTCTATATACCTATACATTACTATATATACCTATGCATTACTATATATACCCATGCATTACTCTATATACCCATACATTACTATATATACCTATGCATTACTATATATACCCATACATTGCTATATATACCCATACATTGCTATATATACCCATGCATTGCTATATATACCTATGCATTACTATATATACCTATGCATTACTATATATACCCATGCATTGCTATATATACCCATACATTGCTATATATACCCATACATTACTATATATACCCATGCATTACTATATATACCCATACATTACTATATATACCCATACATTGCTATATATACCCATACATTACTATATATACCCATGCATTACTATATATACCCATACATTACTCTATATACCCATACATTGCTATATATACCCATACATTGCTATATATACCCATACATTACTATATATACCCATACATTACTATATATACCCATACATTACTATATATACCCATACATTGCTATATATACCCATACATTACTATATATACCCATACATTACTATATACACCCATACATTACTATATATACCCATACATTGCTATATATACCCATACATTACTATATATACCCATACATTGCTCTATATACCCATACATTGCTATATATACCCATACATTACTATATATACCCATACATTGCTATATATACCCATACATTACTATATATACCCATACATTGCTATATATACCCATACATTACTATATATACCCATACATTACTATATATACCCATACTTTGCTATATATACCCATACATTACTATATATACCCATACATTACTATATATACCCATACATTGCTATATATACCCATACATTACTATATATACCCATACATTACTATATATACCCATACATTACTATATATACCCATACATTACTATATATACCCATACATTACTATATATACCCATACATTGCTATATATACCCATACATTGCTATATATACCCATACATTACTATATATACCCATACATTACTATATATACCCATACATTACTATATATACCCATACATTGCTATATATACCCATACATTGCTATATATACCCATGCATTGCTATATATACCTATGCATTACTATATATACCTATGCATTACTATATATACCCATGCATTGCTATATATACCCATACATTGCTATATATACCCATACATTACTATATATACCCATGCATTACTATATATACCCATACATTACTATATATACCCATACATTGCTATATATACCCATACATTACTATATATACCCATGCATTACTATATATACCCATACATTACTCTATATACCCATACATTGCTATATATACCCATACATTGCTATATATACCCATACATTGCTATATATACCCATACATTGCTATATATACCCATACATTACTATATATACCCATACATTGCTATATATACCCATACATTACTATATATACCCATACATTACTATATACACCCATACATTACTATATATACCCATACATTACTATATATACCCATACATTGCTATATATACCCATACATTACTATATATACCCATACATTGCTCTATATACCCATACATTGCTATATATACCCATACATTACTATATATACCCATACATTGCTATATATACCCATACATTACTATATATACCCATACATTGCTATATATACCCATACATTACTATATATACCCATACATTACTATATATACCCATACTTTGCTATATATACCCATACATTACTATATATACCCATACATTACTATATATACCCATACATTGCTATATATACCCATACATTACTATATATACCCATACATTACTATATATACCCATACATTACTATATATACCCATACATCACTATATATACCCATACATTACTATATATACCCATACATTGCTATATATACCCATACATTGCTATATATACCCATACATTACTATATATACCCATACATTACTATATATACCCATACATTGCTATATATACCCATACATTACTATATATACCCATACATTACATTACTATATATACCCATACATTACTATACATCCATATATATATAATTTTTTATTATTTTTTTTATTAAAATGTTCTTTAATCATATTTGTTTTTTCCTTATCTTTATTGATTACAGGCGGTGTTGCTGACACAGTTGCTAAGTGGGTATTTAAACAAGACATCAGCCCGGAATTGCTGAAACAAGGCCGGGAGAAGCGAGATTCACAGAGTGCGCAGTCATCGGCAGAAGCGAGTTTGGCTGTTGCTGTTCTGGAGACGCTGCCGTCAGGGGAAGTAATGGAGGATTGCCAAGGTGACCAAATTATGCACAAACTAATGCACAATCCTCAACCTATGCTGTTATAACTGCATGGATCTAAGCTGGTAGGACTACAGGCTCCAGCAAGCTATATGTGTAAGAAGCGGTTTCTAATTCATATTTTAAAACCTATAGAAACTGTGGCTGGAGAGCTACATACTGTAACCCTTGGCCGGTGTTATTTCTAATGCCCTGGGGCTTTTATTCTATCTAGTACTGGGTCAGGTAAGGTATCTATGGGGCTTTTATCCCCTGACATTCTGTATCTAGTATTGGCTCAGGTGAGGTATCTATGGGGCTTTTATTCCCTGACATTCTGTATCTAGTACCGGGTCAGGTGAGGTATCTATGGGGCTTTTATCCCCTGACATTCTGTATCTAGTACTGGGTCAGGTGAGGTATCTATGGGGCTTTTATTCCCTGACATTCTGTATCTAGTATCGGCTCAGGTGAGGTATCTATGGGGCTTTTATTCTATCTAGTACCGGCTCAGGTGAGGTATCTATGGGGCTTTTATTCTATCTAGTAGCGGCTCAGGTGAGGTATCTATGGGGCTTTTATTCTATCTAGTACCGGGTCAGGTGAGGTATCTATGGGGCTTTTATTCCCTGACATTCTCTATCTAGTACCGGCTCAGGTGAGGTATCTTTGGGGCTTTTATTCCCTGACATTCTGTATCTAGTACCGGGTCAGGTGAGGTATCTATGGGGCTTTTATTCCCTGACATTCTGTATCTAGTACCGGCTCAGGTGAGGTATCTATGGGGCTTTTATTCCCTGACATTCTGTATCTAGTACCGGGTCAGGTGAGGTATCTATGGGGCTTTTATTCCCTGACATTCTGTATCTAGTACTGGCTCAGGTGAGGTATCTATGGGGCTTTTATTCCCTGACATATTCTGTATCTAGTACTGGGTCAGGTGAGGTATCTATGGGGCTTTTATTCCCTGACATTCTGTATCTAGTACTGGCTCAGGTGAGGTATCTATGGGGCTTTTATTCCCTGACATATTCTGTATCTAGTACTGGGTCAGGTGAGGTATCTATGGGGCTTTTATTCTCTGACATTCTGTATCTAGTACCGGGTCAGGTGAGGTATCTATGGGGCTTTTATTCCCTAACATTCTGTATCTAGTACCGGCTCAGGTGAGGTATCTATGGGGCTTTTATTCCCTGACATTTTGTATCTAGTATCGGCTCAGGTGAGGTATCTATGGGGCTTTTATTCCCTGATAGTCTGTATCTAGTACTGGGTCAGGTGAGGTATCTATGGGGCTTTTATTCCCTGACATTCTGTATCTAGTACCGGGTCAGGTGAGGTATCTATGGGGCTTTTATTTCCTGACATTCTGTATCTAGTACTGGGTCAGGTGAGGTATCTATGGGGCTTTTATTCCCTGACTTTCTGTATCTAGTATCGGCTCAGGTGAGGTATCTATGGGGCTTTTATTCCCTGACATTCTGTATCTAGTACCGGCTCAGGTGAGGTATCTATGGGGCTTTTATCCCCTGACATTCTGTATCTAGTACTGGGTCAGGTGAGGTATCTATGGGGCTTTTATTCCCTGACATTCTGTATCTAGTACCGGGTCAGGTGAGGTATCTATGGGGCTTTTATTCCCTGACATTCTGTATCTAGTATCGGCTCAGGTGAGGTATCTATGGGGCTTTTATTCCCTGACATTCTGTATCTAGTATCGGCTCAGGGGAGGTATCTATGGGGCTTTTATTCTATCTAGTACCGGCTCAGGTGAGGTATATATGGGGCTTTTATTCCCTGACTTTCTGTATCTAGTATCGGCTCAGGTGAGGTATCTATGGGGCTTTTATTCCCTGACATTCTGTATCTAGTACCGGGTCAGGTGAGGTATCTATGGGGCTTTTATTCCCTGACACATTCTGTATCTAGTACCGGGTCAGGTGAGGTATCTATGGGGCTTTTATTCCCTGACATTCTGTATCTAGTACCAGGTCAGCTGAGGTATCTATGGGGCTTTTATTCCCTGACATTCTGTATCTAGTACTGGATCAGGTGAGTTATCTATGGGGCTTTTATTCCCTGACATTCTGTATCTAGTACCGGCTCAGGTGAGGTATCTATGGGGTTTTTATCCCCTGACATTCTGTATCTAGTACTGGGTCAGATGAGGTATCTATGGGGCTTTTATTCCCTGACATTTTGTATCTAGTACCGGCTCAGGTGAGGTATCTATGGGGCTTTTATTCCTTGACATTCTGTATCTAGTACCGGCTCAGGTGAGGTATATATGGGGCGTTTATTCCCTGACATTCTGTATCTAGTACCGGCTCAGGTGAGGTATCTATGGGGCTTTTATTCCCTGACATTCTGTATCTAGTATCGGCTCAGGTGAGGTATCTATGGGGCTTTTATTCTATCTAGTACCGGGTCAGGTGAGGTATCTATGGGGCTTTTATTCCCTGACATATTCTGTATCTAGTACTGGGTCAGGTGAGGAATATATGTGGCTTTTATTCCCTGACATTTTGTATCTAGTATCGGCTCAGGTGAGGTATCTATGGGGCTTTTATTTCCTGATAGTCTGTATCTAGTACCGGGTCAGGTGAGGTATCTATGGGGCTTTTATTTCCTGATAGTCTGTATCTAGTATCGGCTCAGGTGAGGTATCTATGGGGCTTTTATTTCCTGATAGTCTGTATCTAGTACCGGGTCAGGTGAGTTTATTTCCTGACATTCTGTATCTAGTACCGGGTCAGGTGAGTTATCTATCGGGCTTTTATTTCCTGACATTCTGTATCTAGTACTGGGTTAGGTGAGGTATCTATGGGGCTTTTATTCCCTGACATTTTGTATCTAGTATCGGCTCAGGTGAGGTATCTATGGGGCTTTTATTCCCTGACATTTTGTATCTAGTATCGGCTCAGGTGAGGTATCTATGGGGCTTTTATTCCCTGATAGTCTGTATCTAGTACCTGGTCAGGTGAGTTATCTATGGGGCTTTTATTTCCTGACATTCTGTATCTAGTACTGGGTCAGGTGAGGTATCTATGGGGCTTTTATTCCCTGATAGTTTATATCTAGTACTGGGTTAGGTGAGGTATCTATGGGGCTTTTATTCCCTGACATTCTGTATCTAGTTCTGGGTCAGGTGAGGTATATATGGGGCTTTTATTCCCTGACATTTTGTATCTAGTATCGGCTCAGGTGAGGTATATATGGGGCTTTTATTCACTGACATTCTGTATCTAGTACTGGGTCAGGTAAGGTATCTATGGGGCTTTTATTCCCCGACATATTCTGTATCTAGTACTGGGTCAGGTGAGGTATATATGTGGCTTTTATTCCCTGACATTTTGTATCTAGTATCGGCTCAGGTGAGGTATCTTTGGGGCTTTTATTTCCTGATAGTCTGTATCTAGTACCGGGTCAGGTGAGTTATCTATGGGGCTTTTATTTCCAGATAGTCTGTATCTA
Source organism: Taudactylus pleione (assembly GCA_031769625.1). Lineage (NCBI taxonomy): Eukaryota > Metazoa > Chordata > Amphibia > Anura > Myobatrachidae > Taudactylus > Taudactylus pleione. The sequence continues at coordinate 252,354 of JAUIMM010001798.1, forward strand.
GTACCGGGTCAGGTGAGGTATCTATGGGGCTTTTATTCCCTGACATTTTGTATCTAGTATCGGCTCAGGTGAGGTATCTATGGGGCTTTTATTTCCTGACATTCTGTATCTAGTGCCGGGTCAGGTGAGGTATCTATGGGGCTTTTATTCCCTGACATTCTGTATCTAGTACTGGGTCAGGTGAGGTATATATGTGGCTTTTATTCCCTGACATTCTGTATCTAGTACTGGGTCAGGTGAGGTATATATGTGGCTTTTATTCCCTGACATTTTGTATCTAGTATCGGCTCAGGTGAGGTATCTATGGGGCTTTTATTCCCTGACATTTTGTATCTAGTACCGGGTCTGGTGAGTTATCTATGGGGCTTTTATTTCCTGACATTCTGTATCTAGTACCGGGTCAGGTGAGTTATCTATGGGGCTTTTATTCCCTGACATTCTGTATCTAGTACTGGGTCAGGTGAGGTATCTATGGGGCTTTTATTCCCTGACATTCTGTATCTAGTACCGGGTCAGGTGAGGTATCTATGTGGCTTTTATTCCCTGACATTCTGTATCTAGTACTGGGTCAGGTGAGGTATCTATGGGGCTTTTATTTCCTGACATTCTGTATCTAGTACTGGGTCAGGTGAGGTATCTATGGGGCTTTTATTCCCTGACATTTTGTATCTAGTATCGGCTCAGGTGAGGTATCTATGGGGCTTTTATTCCCTGACATTTTGTATCTAGTACTGGGTCAGGTGAGGTATCTATGGGGCTTTTATTCCCTGACATTCTGTATCTAGTACCGGGTCAGGTGAGGTATCTATGGGGCTTTTATTCTATCTAGTACCGGGTCAGGTGAGGTATCTATGGGGCTTTTATTCCCTGACATATTCTGTATCTAGTACTGAGTCAGGTGAGGTATCTATGGGGCTTTTATTCCCCGACATATTCTGTATCTAGTACTGGGTCAGGTGAGGTATCTATGGGGCTTTTATTCCCTGATAGTCTGTATCTAGTACCGGCTCAGGTGAGGTATCTATGGGGCTTTTATTCCCTGACATATTCTGTATCTAGTACTGGGTCAGGTGAGGTATCTATGGGGCTTTTATTCCCTGACATATTCTGTATCTAGTACTGGGTCAGGTGAGGTATCTATGGGGCTTTTATTCCCTGATAGTCTGTATCTAGTACCGGCTCAGGTGAGGTATCTATGGGGCTTTTATTCCCTGACATTCTGTATCTAGTACCAGGTCAGGTGAGGTATATATGGGGCTTTTATTCCCTGACATTTTGTATCTAGTATCGGCTCAGGTGAGGTATCTATGGGGCTTTTATTCCCTGACATATTGTATCTAGTATCGGCTCAGGTGAGGTATCTATGGGGCTTTTATTCCCTGATAGTCTGTATCTAGTACCGGGTCAGGTGAGTTATCTATGGTGCTTTTATTTCCTGACATTCTGTATCTAGTACTGGGTCAGGTGAGGTATCTATGGGGCTTTTATTCCCTGACATTCTGTATCTAGTACCGGCTCAGGTGAGGTATATATGGGGCTTTTATTCCCTGACATTCTGTATCTAGTACTGGGTCAGGTGAGGTATCTATGGGGCTTTTATTCCCTGACATTCTGTATCTAGTACCGGCTCAGGTGAGGTATCTATGGGGCTTTTATTCCCTGACATTCTGTATCTAGTACCGGCTCAGGTGAGGTATCTATGGGGCTTTTATTCCCTGACATTCTGTATCTAGTACCGGCTCAGGTGAGTTATCTTTGGGGCTTTTATTCCCTGACATTCTGTATCTAGTACCTGGTCAGGTGAGGTATCTATGGGGCTTTTATTCCCTGACATTCTGTATCTAGTACCGGGTCAGGTGAGGTATCTATGGGGCTTTTATTCCCTGACATTCTGTATCTAGTACCGGCTCAGGTGAGGTATCTATGGGGCTTTTATTCCCTGACATATTCTGTATCTAGTATCGGCTCAGGTGAGGTATCTATGGGGCTTTTATTCCCTGACATTCTGTATCTAGTACCGCCTCAGGTGAGGTATCTATGGGGCTTTTATTCCCTGACATTCTGTGTCTAGTATCGGGTCAGGTGAGTTATCTATGGGGCTTTTATTCCCTGACATTCTGTATCTAGTATCGGCTCAGGTGAGGTATCTATGGGGCTTTTATTCTATCTAGTACCGGGTCAGGTGAGTTATCTATGGGGCTTTTATTCCCTGACATTTTGTATCTAGTATCGGCTCAGGTGAGGTATCTATGGGGCTTTTATTCCCTGACATTTTGTATCTAGTACCGGCTCAGGTGAGGTATCTATGGGGCTTTTATTCCCTGACATTCTGTATCTAGTATCGGCTCAGGTGAGGTATCTATGGGGCTTTTATTCTATCTAGTACCGGGTCAGGTGAGGTATCTATGGGGCTTTTATTCCCTGACATATTCTGTATCTAGTACTGGGTCAGGTGAGGTATCTATGTGGCTTTTATTCCCTGACATTCTGTATCTAGTACCGGCTCAGGTGAGGTATCTATGGGGCTTTTATTCCCTGACATTCTGTATCTAGTACTGGGTCAGGTGAGGTATATATGTGGCTTTTATTCCCTGACATTTTGTATCTAGTATCGGCTCAGGTGAGGTATCTATGGGGCTTTTATTTCCTGATAGTCTGTATCTAGTACCGGGTCAGGTGAGTTATCTATGGGGCTTTTATTTCCTGACATTCTGTATCTAGTACCGGGTCAGGTGAGGTATCTATGGGGCTTTTATTCCCTGACATTCTGTATCTAGTACTGGGTCAGGTGAGGTATATATGTGGCTTTTATTCCCTGACATTCTGTATCTAGTACCGGGTCAGGTGAGGTATCTATGGGGCTTTTATTCCCTGATAGTTTATATCTAGTACTGGGTCAGGTGAGGTATATATGGGGCTTTTATTCCCTTACATTCTGTATCTAGTACTGGGTCAGGTGAGGTATATATGGGGCTTTTATTCCCTGACATTCTGTATCTAGTACTGGGTCAGGTGAGGTATATATGGGGCTTTTATTCCCTGACATTCTGTATCTAGTACTGGGTCAGGTGAAGTATATATGTGGCTTTTATTCCCTGACATTCTGTATCTAGTACTGGGTCAGGTGAGGTATATATGTGGCTTTTATTCCCTGACATTTTGTATCTAGTATCGGCTCAGGTGAGGTATCTATGGGGCTTTTATTTCCTGATAGTCTGTATCTAGTACTGGGTCAGGTGAGGTATCTATGGGGCTTTTATTCCCTGACATATTCTGTATCTAGTACTGGGTCTGGTGAGTTATCTATGGGGCTTTTATTCCCTGACATTTTGTATCTAGTACCGGGTCAGGTGATTTATCTATGGGGCTTTTATTCCCTGACATTCTGTATCTAGTACTGGGTCAGGTGAGGTATCTATGGGGCTTTTATTCCCTGACATTCTGTATCTAGTACCGGGTCAGGTGAGGTATCTATGGGGCTTTTATTCCCTGACATTTTGTATCTAGTACCGGCTCAGGTGAGGTATCTATGGGGCTTTTATTCCCTGACATTCTGTATCTAGTATCGGCTCAGGTGAGGTATCTATGGGGATTTTATTCTATCTAGTACCGGGTCAGGTGAGGTATCTATGGGGCTTTTATTCCCTGACATATTCTGTATCTAGTACTTGGTCAGGTGAGGTATCTATGGGGCTTTTATTCCCTGACATTCTGTATCTAGTACTGGGTCAGGTGAGGTATATATGTGGCTTTTATTCCCTGACATTTTGTATCTAGTATCGGCTCAGGTGAGGTATCTATGGGGCTTTTATTTCCTGATAGTCTGTATCTAGTACTGGGTCAGGTGAGGTATATATGGGGCTTTTATTCCCTGACATTCTGTATCTAGTACCGGGTCAGGTGAGGTATCTATGGGGCTTTTATTCCCTGACATTCTGTATCTAGTACCGGCTCAGGTGAGGTATCTATGGGGCTTTTATTCCCTGACACTCTGTATCTAGTACTGGGTCAGGTGAGGTATCTATGGGGCTTTTATTCCCTGACATATTCTGTATCTAGTACTTGGTCTGGTGAGTTATCTATGGGGCTTTTATTCCCTGACATTTTGTATCTAGTATCGGCTCAGGTGAGGTATCTATGGGGCTTTTATTCCCTGACATTCTGTATCTAGTACCGGCTCAGGTGAGGTATCTATGGGGCTTTTATTCCCTGACATTCTGTATCTAGTACTGGGTCAGGTGAGGTATCTATGGGGCTTTTATTCCCTGACATTCTGTATCTAGTACCGGGTCAGGTGAGTTATCTATGGGGCTTTTATTCCCTGACATTCTGTATCTAGTAGTGGGTCAGGTGAGGTATCTATGGGGCTTTTATTCCCTGACATTCTGTATCTAGTACCGGGTCAGGTGAGGTATCTATGGGGCTTTTATTCCCTGACATTTTATATCTAGTATCGGCTCAGGTGAGGTATCTATGGGGCTTTTATTCCCTGACATTTTGTATCTAGTACTGGCTCAGGTGAGGTATCTATGGGGCTTTTATTCCCTGACATTCTGTATCTAGTATCGGCTCAGGTGAGGTATCTATGGGGATTTTATTCTATCTAGTACCGGGTCAGGTGAGGTATCTATGGGGCTTTTATTCCCTGACATATTCTGTATCTAGTACTTGGTCAGGTGAGGTATCTATGGGGCTTTTATTCCCTGACATTCTGTATCTAGTACTGGGTCAGGTGAGGTATATATGTGGCTTTTATTCCCTGACATTTTGTATCTAGTATCGGCTCAGGTGAGGTATCTATGGGGCTTTTATTTCCTGATAGTCTGTATCTAGTACCGGGTCAGGTGAGTTATCTATGGGGCTTTTATTTCCTGATAGTCTGTATCTAGTATCGGCTCAGGTGAGGTATCTATGGGGATTTTATTCCCTGACATTTTGTATCTAGTATCGGCTCAGGTGAGGTATCTATGGGGCTTTTATTCCCTGATAGTATGTATCTAGTACCGGGTCAGGTGAGTTATCTATGGGGCTTTTATTTCCTGTCATTCTGTATCTAGTACTGGGTCAGGTGAGGTATATATGTGGCTTTTATTCCCTGACATTTTGTATCTAGTACTGGGTCAGGTGAGGTATATATGTGGCTTTTATTCCCTGATAGTCTGTATCTAGTATCGGCTCAGGTGAGGTATCTATGGGGCTTTTATTCCCTGACATTCTGTATCTAGTACCGGGTCAGGTGAGGTATCTATGGGGCTTTTATTCTATCTAGTACCGGGTCAGGTGAGGTATCTATGGGGCTTTTATTCCCTGACATATTCTGTATCTAGTTCTGGGTCAGGTGAGGTATCTATGGGGCTTTTATTCCCTGACATATTCTGTATCTAGTACTGGGTCAGGTGAGGTATCTATGGGGCTTTTATTCCCTGACATTCTGTATCTAGTACTGGGTCAGGTGAGTTATCTATGGGGCTTTTATTCCCTGACATTCTGTATCTAGTACTGGGTCAGGTGAGGTATCTATGGGGCTTTTATTCCATGACATTTTGTATCTAGTACTGGGTCAGGTGAGTTATCTATGGGGCTTTTATTCCCTGACACATTCTGTATCTAGTACCGGGTCAGGTGAGGTATATATGTGGCTTTTATTCCCTGACATTCTGTATCTAGTATTGGCTCAGGTGAGTTATCTATGGGGCTTTTATTCTATCTAGTATCGGCTCAGGTGAGTTATCTATGTGGCTTTTATTCCTTGACATTCTGTATCTAGTACTGGGTCAGGTGAGGTATCTATGGGTCTTTTATTCCCTGACATTCTGTATCTAGTACCGGGTCAGGTGAGGTATCTATGGGGCTTTTATTCCCTGACATTCTGTATCTAGTACCGGGTTAGGTGAGGTATATATGGGGCTTTTATTCCCTGACATTTTGTATCTAGTATCGGCTCAGGTGAGGTATCTATGGGGCTTTTATTCCCTGACATTTTGTATCTAGTATCGGCTCAGGTGAGGTATCTATGGGGCTTTTATTCCCTGATAGTCTGTATCTAGTACCGGGTCAGGTGAGTTATCTATGGGGCTTTTATTTCCTGACATTCTGTATCTAGTACTGGGTCAGGTGAGGTATCTATGGGGCTTTTATTCCCTGACATTCTGTATCTAGTACCGGGTCAGGTGAGGTATCTATGGGGCTTTTATTCCCTGACATTCTGTATCTAGTACCGGGTCAGGTGAGGTATCTATGGGGCTTTTATTCCCTGACATTTTGTATCTAGTATCGGCTCAGGTGAGGTATCTATGGGGCTTTTATTCCCTGACATTTTGTATCTAGTATCGGCTCAGGTGAGGTATCTATGGGGCTTTTATTCCCTGATAGTCTGTATCTAGTACCGGGTCAGGTGAGTTATCTATGGGGCTTTTATTTCCTGACATTCTGTATCTAGTATCGGCTCAGGTGAGGTATCTATGTGGCTTTTATTCCCTGACATTCTGTATCTAGTACTGGCTCAGGTGAGGTATCTATGGGGCTTTTATTCCCTGACATTCTGTATCTAGTACTGGGTCAGGTGAGGTATATATGTGGCTTTTATTCCCTGACATTCTGTATCTAGTACTGGGTCAGGTGAGGTATATATGTGGCTTTTATTCCCTGACATTCTGTATCTAGTACTGGGTCAGGTGAGGTATCTATGGGGCTTTTATTCCCTGACATTCTGTATCTAGTACTGGGTCAGGTGAGGTATCTATGGGGCTTTTATTCCCTGACATATTCTGTATCTAGTATCGGGTCAGGTGAGGTATATATGTGGCTTTTATTCCCTGACATTCTGTATCTAGTACCGGGTCAGGTGAGGTATATATGGGGCTTTTATTCCCTGACATTCTGTATCTAGTATCGGGTCAGGTGAGGTATCTATGGGGCTTTTATTCCCTGACATTCTGTATCTAGTACCGGGTCAGGTGAGGTATCTATGGGGCTTTTATTCCCTGACATTCTGTATCTAGTACCGGGTCAGGTGAGGTATTTATGGGGCTTTTATTCCCTGACATTCTGTATCTAGTACCGGGTCAGGTGAGGTATCTATGGGGCTTTTATTCCCTGACATTCTGTATCTAGTACTGGGTCAGGTGAGGTATCTATGGGGCTTTTATTCCCTGACATTCTGTATCTAGTACCGAGTCAGGTGAGGTATCTATGGGGCTTTTATTCCCTGACATTCTGTATCTAGTACCGGGTCAGGTGAGGTATCTATGGGGCTTTTATTCCCTGACATTCTGTATCTAGTACCGGGTCAGGTGAGGTATCTATGGGGCTTTTATTCCCTGACATTCTGTATCTAGTGCCGGGTCAGGTGAGTTATCTATGGGTCTTTTATTCCCTGACATTCTGTATCTAGTGCCGGGTCATGTGAGGTATCTATGGGGCTTTTATTCCCTGACATTCTGTATCTAGTACTGGGTCAGGTGAGTTATCTATGGGGCTTTTATTCCCTGACATATTCTGTATCTAGTACCGAGTCAAGTGAGTATCTATGGGGCTTTTATTCCCTGACATTCTGTATCTAGTACCGGCTCAGGTGAGGTATCTATGGGGCTTTTATTCCCTGACATTCTGTATCTAGTATCGGGTCAGGTGAGGTATCTATGGGGCTTTTATTCCCTGACATTCTGTATCTAGTACTGGGTCAGGTGAGGTATATATGTGGCTTTTATTCCCTGACATTCTGTATCTAGTACTGGGTCAGGTGAGGTATCTATGGGCAATTATTCCCTGACATTCTGTATCTAGTACTGGGTCTGGTGAGGTATCTATGGGGCTTTTATTCCCTGACATATTCTGTATCTAGTACTGGCTTAGGTGAGGTATCTATGTGGCTTTTATTCCCTGACATTCTGTATCTAGTACCAGCTCAGGTGAGGTATCTATGGGGCTTTTATTCCCTGACATTCTGTATCTAGTTTCGGGTCAGGTGAGGTATCTATGGGGCTTTTATTCCCTGACATTCTGTATCTAGTACCGGGTCAGGTGAGGTATCTATGGGGCTTTTATTCCCTGACATTCTGTATCTAGTACTGGGTCAGGTGAGTTATCTATGGGGCTTTTATTCCCTGACATTCTGTATCTAGTACTGGGTCAGGTGAGGTATCTATGGGGCTTTTATTCCGTGACATTCTGTATCTAGTACCGGCTCAGGTGAGTTATCTAAGGGGCTTTTATTCCCTGACATATTCTGTATCTAGTACTGGGTCAGGTGAGTTATCTATGGGGCTTTTATTCCCTGACATTCTGTATCTAGTACCGGGTCAGGTGAGGTATCTATGGGGCTTTTATTCCCTGACATTCTGTATCTAGTATCGGGTCAGGTGAGGTATCTATGGGGCTTTTATTCCCTGACATTCTGTATCTAGTACCGGGTCAGGTGAGGCATCTATGGGGCTTTTATTCCCTGACATTCTATATCTAGTACCGGGTCAGGTGAGGTATCTATGGGTCTTTTATTCCCTGACATTCTGTATCTAGTACTGAGTCAGGTGAGGTGTCTATGGGTCTTTTATTCCCTGACATTCTGTATCTAGTACTGGGTCAGGTGAGGTATATATGTGGCTTTTATTCCCTGACATTTTGTATCTAGTACTGGGTCAGGTGAGTTATCTATGGGGCTTTTATTCCCTGACATTCTGTATCTAGTACTGGGTCAGGTGAGGTATCTATGGGCAATTATTCCCTGACATTCTGTATTTAGTACTGGGTCAGGTGAGGTATCTATGGGGCTTTTATTCCCTGACATATTCTGTATCTAGTACTGGGTCAGGTGAGGTATCTATGGGGCTTTTATTTCCTGACATATTCTGTATCTAGTACTGGGTCAGGTGAGGTATCTATGGGGCTTTTATTTCCTGTCATATTCTGTATCTAGTACCGGGTCAGGTGAGGTATATATGGGGCTTTTATTCCCTGACATTTTGTATCTAGTACTGGGTCAGGTGAGGTATCTATGGGGCTTTTATTCCCTGATACTCTGTATCTAGTACTGGGTCAGGTGAGTTATCTATGGGGCTTTTATTCCTTGACATTCTGTATCTAGTACCGGCTCAGGTGAGTTATCTATGGGGCTTTTATTCCCTGACATTCTGTATCTAGTACCGGCTCAGGTGAGGTATATATGGGGCTTTTATTCCCTGACATTCTGTATCTAGTACTGGGTCAGGTGAGGTATCTATGGGGCTTTTATTCCCTGACATTCTGTATCTAGTACTGGGTCAGGTGAGGTATCTATGGGGCTTTTATTCCCTGACATTCTGTATCTAGTCCCGGGTCAGGTGAGGTATCTATGGGGCTTTTATTCCCTGACATTCTGTATCTAGTACCGGGTCAGGTGAGGTATCTATGGGGCTTTTATTCCCTGACATTTTGTATCTAGTATCGGCTCAGGTGAGGTATCTATGGGGCTTTTATTCCCTGACATTTTGTATCTAGTATCGGCTCAGGTGAGGTATCTATGGGGCTTTTATTCCCTGATAGTCTGTATCTAGTACCGGGTCAGGTGAGTTATCTATGGGGCTTTTATTTCCTGACATTCTGTATCTAGTATCGGCTCAGGTGAGGTATCTATGTGGCTTTTATTCCCTGACATTCTGTATCTAGTACTGGCTCAGGTGAGGTATCTATGGGGCTTTTATTCCCTGACATTCTGTATCTAGTACTGGGTCAGGTGAGGTATATATGTGGCTTTTATTCCCTGACATTCTGTATCTAGTACTGGGTCAGGTGAGGTATATATGTGGCTTTTATTCCCTGACATTCTGTATCTAGTACTGGGTCAGGTGAGGTATCTATGGGGCTTTTATTCCCTGACATTCTGTATCTAGTACTGGGTCAGGTGAGGTATCTATGGGACTTTTATTCCCTGATAGTCTGTATCTAGTACTGGGTCAGGTGAGGTATCTATGGGGCTTTTATTCCCTGACATATTCTGTATCTAGTATCGGGTCAGGTGAGGTATATATGTGGCTTTTATTCCCTGACATTCTGTATCTAGTACCGGGTCAGGTGAGGTATATATGGGGCTTTTATTCCCTGACATTCTGTATCTAGTACCGGGTCAGGTGAGGTATCTATGGGGCTTTTATTCCCTGACATTCTGTATCTAGTACCGGGTCAGGTGAGGTATCTATGGGGCTTTTATTCCCTGACATTCTGTATCTAGTACCGGGTCAGGTGAGGTATTTATGGGGCTTTTATTCCCTGACATTCTGTATCTAGTACCGGGTCAGGTGAGGTATCTATGGGGCTTTTATTCCCTGACATTCTGTATCTAGTACTGGGTCAGGTGAGGTATCTATGGGGCTTTTATTCCCTGACATTCTGTATCTAGTACCGAGTCAGGTGAGGTATCTATGGGGCTTTTATTCCCTGACATTCTGTATCTAGTACCGGGTCAGGTGATTTATCTATGGGGCTTTTATTCCCTGACATTCTGTATCTAGTACTGGGTCAGGTGAGGTATCTATGGGGCTTTTATTCCCTGACATTCTGTATCTAGTACCGGCTCAGGTGAGGTATCTATGGGGCTTTTATTCCCTGACATTTTGTATCTAGTATCGGCTCAGGTGAGGTATCTATGGGGATTTTATTCTATCTAGTACCGGGTCAGGTGAGGTATCTATGGGGCTTTTATTCCCTGACATATTCTGTATCTAGTACTTGGTCAGGTGAGGTATCTATGGGGCTTTTATTCCCTGACATTCTGTATCTAGTACTGGGTCAGGTGAGGTATATATGTGGCTTTTATTCCCTGACATTTTGTATCTAGTATCGGCTCAGGTGAGGTATCTATGGGGCTTTTATTTCCTGATAGTCTGTATCTAGTACTGGGTCAGGTGAGGTATATATGGGGCTTTTATTCCCTGACATTCTGTATCTAGTACCGGGTCAGGTGAGGTATCTATGGGGCTTTTATTCCCTGACATTCTGTATCTAGTACCGGGTCAGGTGAGGTATCTATGGGGCTTTTATTCCCTGACATTCTGTATCTAGTACCGGCTCAGGTGAGGTATCTATGGGGCTTTTATTCCCTGACACTCTGTATCTAGTACTGGGTCAGGTGAGGTATCTATGGGGCTTTTATTCCCTGACATATTCTGTATCTAGTACTTGGTCTGGTGAGTTATCTATGGGGCTTTTATTCCCTGACATTTTGTATCTAGTATCGGCTCAGGTGAGGTATCTATGGGGCTTTTATTCCCTGACATTCTGTATCTAGTACCGGCTCAGGTGAGGTATCTATGGGGCTTTTATTCCCTGACATTCTGTATCTAGTACTGGGTCAGGTGAGGTATCTATGGGGCTTTTATTCCCTGACATTCTGTATCTAGTACCGGGTCAGGTGAGTTATCTATGGGGCTTTTATTCCCTGACATTCTGTATCTAGTACTGGGTCAGGTGAGGTATCTATGGGGCTTTTATTCCCTGACATTCTGTATCTAGTACCGGGTCAGGTGAGGTATCTATGGGGCTTTTATTCCCTGACATTTTATATCTAGTATCGGCTCAGGTGAGGTATCTATGGGGCTTTTATTCCCTGACATTTTGTATCTAGTACCGGCTCAGGTGAGGTATCTATGGGGCTTTTATTCCCTGACATTCTGTATCTAGTATCGGCTCAGGTGAGGTATCTATGGGGATTTTATTCTATCTAGTACCGGGTCAGGTGAGGTATCTATGGGGCTTTTATTCCCTGACATATTCTGTATCTAGTACTTGGTCAGGTGAGGTATCTATGGGGCTTTTATTCCCTGACATTCTGTATCTAGTACTGGGTCAGGTGAGGTATATATGTGGCTTTTATTCCCTGACATTTTGTATCTAGTATCGGCTCAGGTGAGGTATCTATGGGGCTTTTATTTCCTGATAGTCTGTATCTAGTACCGGGTCAGGTGAGTTATCTATGGGGCTTTTATTTCCTGATAGTCTGTATCTAGTATCGGCTCAGGTGAGGTATCTATGGGGCTTTTATTCCCTGACATTTTGTATCTAGTATCGGCTCAGGTGAGGTATCTATGGGGCTTTTATTCCCTGATAGTCTGTATCTAGTACCGGGTCAGGTGAGTTATCTATGGGGCTTTTATTTCCTGATAGTCTGTATCTAGTATCGGCTCAGGTGAGGTATCTATGGGGCTTTTATTCCCTGACATTCTGTATCTAGTACCGGGTCAGGTGAGGTATCTATGGGGCTTTTATTCTATCTAGTACCGGGTCAGGTGAGGTATCTATGGGGCTTTTATTTCCTGACATTCTGTATCTAGTACTGGGTCAGGTGAGGTATCTATGGGGCTTTTATTCCCTGACATTCTGTATCTAGTACCGGGTCAGGTGAGGTATCTATGGGGCTTTTATTCCCTGACATTCTGTATCTAGTACCGGGTCAGGTGAGGTATCTATGGGGCTTTTATTCCCTGACATTTTGTATCTAGTATCGGCTCAGGTGAGGTATCTATGGGGCTTTTATTCCCTGACATTTTGTATCTAGTATCGGCTCAGGTGAGGTATCTATGGGGCTTTTATTCCCTGACATATTCTGTATCTAGTACCGAGTCAGGTGAGTATCTATGGGGCTTTTATTCCCTGACATTCTGTATCTAGTACCGGCTCAGGTGAGGTATCTATGGGGCTTTTATTCCCTGACATTCTGTATCTAGTATCGGGTCAGGTAAGGTATCTATGGGGCTTTTATTCCCTGACATATTCTGTATCTAGTACCGGGTCAGGTGAGGTATCTATGAGGCTTTTATTCCCTGACATTCTGTATCTAGTATCGGGTCAGGTGAGGTATCTATGGGGCTTTTATTCCCTGACATTCTGTATCTAGTACTGGGTCAGGTGAGGTATCTATGGGGCTGTTATTCCCTGACATTCTGTATCTAGTACTGGGTCAGGTGAGGTATATATTGGGCTTTTATTCCCTGACATTCTGTATCTAGTACCGGCTCAGGTGAGGTATATATGGGGCTTTTATTCCCTGACATTCTGTATCTAGTACCGGCTCAGGTGAGGTATCTATGGGGCTTTTATTCCCTGACATTCTGTATCTAGTACTGGGTCTGGTGAGGTATCTATGGGGCTTTTATTCCCTGACATATTCTGTATCTAGTACTGGCTTAGGTGAGGTATCTATGTGGCTTTTATTCCCTGACATTCTGTATCTAGTACCGGCTCAGGTGAGGTATCTATGGGGCTTTTATTCCCTGACATTCTGTATTTAGTTTCGGGTCAGGTGAGGTATCTATGGGGCTTTTATTCCCTGACATTCTGTATCTAGTACCGGGTCAGGTGAGGTATCTATGGGGCTTTTATTCCCTGACATTCTGTATCTAGTACCGGGTCAGGTGAGGTATCTATGGGGCTTTTATTCCCTGACATTCTGTATCTAGTATCGGGTCAGGTGAGGTATCTATGGGGCTTTTATTCCCTGACATTCTGTATCTAGTACCGGGTCAGGTGAGGTATCTATGGGGCTTTTATTCCCTGACATTCTGTATCTAGTACTGGGTCAGGTGAGGTATCTATGGGTCTTTTATTCCCTGACATTCTGTATCTAGTACTGGGTCAGGTGAGGTATATATGTGGCTTTTATTCCCTGACATTTTGTATCTAGTACTGGGTCAGGTGAGGTATCTATGGGCAATTATTCCCTGACATTCTGTATCTAGCACTGGGTCAGGTGAGGTATCTATGGGCAATTATTCCCTGACATTCTGTATTTAGTACTGGGTCAGGTGAGGTATCTATGGGGCTTTTATTCCCTGACATTCTGTATCTAGTACCGGCTCAGGTGAGGTATATATGGGGCTTTTATTCCCTGACATTCTGTATCTAGTACCGGCTCAGGTGAGGTATCTATGGGGCTTTTATTCCCTGACATTCTGTATCTAGTACTGGGTCTGGTGAGGTATCTATGGGGCTTTTATTCCCTGACATATTCTGTATCTAGTACTGGCTTAGGTGAGGTATCTATGTGGCTTTTATTCCCTGACATTCTGTATCTAGTACCGGCTCAGGTGAGGTATCTATGGGGCTTTTATTCCCTGACATTCTGTATCTAGTTTCGGGTCAGGTGAGGTATCTATGGGGCTTTTATTCCCTGACATTCTGTATCTAGTACCGGGTCAGGTGAGGTATCTATGGGGCTTTTATTCCCTGACATTCTGTATCTAGTACCGGGTCAGGTGAGGTATCTATGGGGCTTTTATTCCCTGACATTCTGTATCTAGTATCGGGTCAGGTGAGGTATCTATGGGGCTTTTATTCCCTGACATTCTGTATCTAGTACCGGGTCAGGTGAGGTATCTATGGGGCTTTTATTCCCTGACATTCTGTATCTAGTACTGGGTCAGGTGAGGTATCTATGGGTCTTTTATTCCCTGACATTCTGTATCTAGTACTGGGTCAGGTGAGGTATATATGTGGCTTTTATTCCCTGACATTTTGTATCTAGTACTGGGTCAGGTGAGTTATCTATGGGGCTTTTATTCCCTGACATTCTGTATCTAGTACTGGGTCAGGTGAGGTATCTATGGGCAATTATTCCCTGACATTCTGTATTTAGTACTGGGTCAGGTGAGGTATCTATGGGGCTTTTATTCCCTGACATATTCTGTATCTAGTACTGGGTCAGGTGAGGTATCTATGGGGCTTTTATTTCCTGACATATTCTGTATCTAGTACTGGGTCAGGTGAGGTATCTATGGGGCTTTTATTTCCTGTCATATTCTGTATCTAGTACCGGGTCAGGTGAGGTATATATGGGGCTTTTATTCCCTGACATTTTGTATCTAGTACTGGGTCAGGTGAGGTATCTATGGGGCTTTTATTCCCTGATACTCTGTATCTAGTACTGGGTCAGGTGAGTTATCTATGGGGCTTTTATTCCTTGACATTCTGTATCTAGTACCGGCTCAGGTGAGTTATCTATGGGGCTTTTATTCCCTGACATTCTGTATCTAGTACCAGCTCAGGTGAGGTATATATGGGGCTTTTATTCCCTGACATTCTGTATCTAGTACTGGGTCAGGTGAGGTATCTATGGGGCTTTTATTCCCTGTCATATTCTGTATCTAGTATCGGGTCAGGTGAGGTATCTATGGGGCTTTTATTCCCTGACATATTCTGTATCTAGTACTGGGTCTGGTGAGGTATATATGTGGCTTTTATTCCCTGACATTTTGTATCTAGTACCGGCTCAGGTGAGGTATCTATGGGGCTTTTATTCCCTGACATTCTGTATCTAGTACCGGCTCAGGTGAGGTATCTATGGGGCTTTTATTCCCTGACATTCTGTATCTAGTACCGGCTCAGGTGAGGTATCTATGGGGCTTTTATTCCCTGACACTCTGTATCTAGTACTGGGTCAGGTGAGGTATCTATGGGGCTTTTATTCCCTGATAGTCTGTATCTAGTACCGGCTCAGGTGAGGTATCTATGGGGCTTTTATTCCCCGACATATTCTGTATCTAGTACTGGGTCAGGTGAGGTATATATGTGGCTTTTATTCCCTGACATTTTGTATCTAGTACCGGCTCTGGTGAGGTATCTATGGGGCTTTTATTCCCTGATAGTCTGTATCTAGTACTGGGTCAGGTGAGGTATATATGTGGCTTTTATTCCCTGACATTCTGTATCTAGTACTGGGTCAGGTGAGGTATCTATGGGGCTTTTATTCCCTGACATATTCTGTATCTAGTACTGGCTCAGGTGAGGTATATATCTGGCTTTTATTCCCTGACATTCTGTATCTAGTACTGGGTCAGGTGAAGTATCTATGGGGCTTTTATTCCCTGACATATTCTGTATCTAGTATCGGCTCAGGTGAGGTATCTATGGGGCTTTTATTCCCTGACATTCTGTATCTAGTACCGCCTCAGGTGAGGTATCTATGGGGCTTTTATTCCCTGACTTTCTGTATCTAGTACCGGGTCAGGTGAGGTATCTATGTGGCTTTTATTCCCTGACATTCTGTATCTAGTACTGGGTCAGGTGAGGTATCTATGTGGCTTTTATTCCCTGATATTCTGTATCTAGTACTGGGTCAAGTGAGGTATCTATGTGGCTTTTATTCCCTGACATTCTGTATCTAGTACTGGGTCAGGTGAGGTATCTATGGGGCTTTTATTCCCTGACATATTCTGTATCTAGTACCGGGTCAGGTGAGGTATATATGGGGCTTTTATTCCCTGACATTCTGTTTCTAGTACCGGGTCAGGTGAGGTATCTATGGGGCTTTTATTCCCTGATATTCTGTATCTAGTACCGGGTCAGGTGAGGTATCTATGGGGCTGTTATTCCCTGACATTCTGTATCTAGTACCGGGTCAGGTGAGCTATATATGGGGCTTTTATTCCCTGACATTCTGTATCTAGTACCGGCTCAGGTGAGGTATATATGGGGCTTTTATTCCCTGACATTCTGTATGTAGTACAGGCTCAGGTGAGGTATCTATGTGGCTTTTATTCCCTGACATTCTGTATCTAGTACTGGGTCAGGTGAGGTATCTGTGGGGCTTTTATTCCCTGACATTCTGTATCTAGTTCTGGCTCAGGTGAGGTATCTGTGGGGCTTTTATTCCCTGACATTCTGTATCTAGTACCGGGTCAGGTGAGGTATCTATGGGGCTTTTATTCCCTGACATTCTGTATCTAGTACCGGGTCAGGTGAGGTATATATGGGGCTTTTATTCCCTGACATTCTGTATCTAGTACTGGGTCAGGTGAGGTATCTATGGGGCTTTTATTCCCTGATAGTCTGTATCTAGTACCGGCTCAGGTGAGGTATCTATGGGGCTTTTATTCCCTGACATATTCTGTATCTAGTACCGGGTCAGGTGAGGTATATATGGGGCTTTTATTCCCTGACATATTCTGTATCTAGTACCGGGTCAGGTGAGGTATATATGGGGCTTTTATTCCCTGACTTTCTGTATCTAGTACCGGGTCAGGTGAGGTATCTATGGGGCTTTTATTCCCTTACATTCTGTATCTAGTACTGGGTCAGGTGAGGTATCTATGGGGCTTTTATTCCCTGACATTTTGTATCTATGTCTGGGTCAGGTGAGGTATCTATGGGGCTTTTCTTTCCTGACATTCTGTATCTAGTACCGGCTCAGGTGAGGTATCTATGGGGCTTTTATTCCCTGACATTTTGTATCTAGTACCGGCTCAAGTGAGGTATCTATGTGGCTTTTATTTCCTGACATTCTGTATCTAGTACCGGGTCAGGTGAGGTATCTATGGGGCTTTTATTCCCTGACATTCTGTATCTAGTACTGGGTCAGGTGAGTTCTCTATGGGGCTTTTATTCCCTGACATTTTGTATCTAGTACCGGGTCAGTTGAGTTATCTGTGGGGCTTTTATTACCTGACATTCTTTATCTAGTACCGGGTCAGGTGAGGTATCTATGGGGCTTTTATTCCCTGACATTCTGTATCTAGTTTCGGGTCAGTTGAGTTATCTGTGGGGCTTTTATTACCTGACATTCTTTATCTAGTACCGGGTCAGGTGAGGTATCTATGGGGCTTTTATTCTATCTAGTACTTGGTCAGGTGAGGTATCTATGGGGCTTTTATTCCCTGACATATTCTGTATCTAGTACTGGGTCAGGTGAGGTATCTATGGGGCTTTTATTCCCTGATAGTCTGTATCTAGTACTGGGTCAGGTGAGGTATCTATGGGGCTTTTATTCCCTGACATTCTGTATCTAGTACCGGCTCAGGTGAGGTATCTATGGGGCTTTTATTCCCTGACATATTCTGTATCTAGTACCGGCTCAAGTGAGGTATCTATGTGGCTTTTATTTCCTGACATTCTGTATCTAGTACCGGGTCAGGTGAGGTATATATGTGGCTTTTATTCCCTGACATTCTGTATCTAGTACCGGCTCAGGTGAGGTATATATGTGGCTTTTATTCCCTGACATTCTGTATCTAGTACTGGGTCAGGTGAGTTATCTATGGGGCTTTTATTCCCTGACATTCTGTATCTAGTACTGGGTCAGGTGAGGTATCTATGGGGCTTTTATTCCCTGACACTCTGTATCTAGTACTGGGTCAGGTGAGGTATCTATGGTGCTTTTATTCCCTGACATTCTGTATCTAGTACTGGGTCAGGTGAGGTATCTATGGTGCTTTTATTCCCTGACATTCTGTATCTAGTACCGGGTCAGGTGAGGTATCTATGGGGCTTTTATTCCCTGACATTCTGTATCTAGTACTGGGTCAGGTGAGGTATCTATGGGGCTTTTATTCCCTGACATTCTGTATCTAGTACTGGGTCAGGTGAGGTATCTATGGGGCTTTTATTCCCTGACATTCTGTATCTAGTACTGGGTCAGGTGAGGTATCTATGGGGCTTTTATTCCCTGATAGTCTGTATCTAGTACCGGCTCAGGTGAGGTATCTATGGGGCTTTTATTCCCTGACATATTCTGTATCTAGTACCGGGTCAGGTGAGGTATATATGGGGCTTTTATTCCCTGACATATTCTGTATCTAGTACCGGGTCAGGTGAGGTATATATGGGGCTTTTATTCCCTGACTTTCTGTATCTAGTACCGGGTCAGGTGAGGTATCTATGGGGCTTTTATTCCCTTACATTCTGTATCTAGTACTGGGTCAGGTGAGGTATCTATGGGGCTTTTATTCCCTGACATTTTGTATCTATGTCTGGGTCAGGTGAGGTATCTATGGGGCTTTTCTTTCCTGACATTCTGTATCTAGTACCGGCTCAGGTGAGGTATCTATGGGGCTTTTATTCCCTGACATTTTGTATCTAGTACCGGCTCAAGTGAGGTATCTATGTGGCTTTTATTTCCTGACATTCTGTATCTAGTACCGGGTCAGGTGAGGTATCTATGGGGCTTTTATTCCCTGACATTCTGTATCTAGTACTGGGTCAGGTGAGTTCTCTATGGGGCTTTTATTCCCTGACATTTTGTATCTAGTACCGGGTCAGTTGAGTTATCTGTGGGGCTTTTATTACCTGACATTCTTTATCTAGTACCGGGTCAGGTGAGGTATCTATGGGGCTTTTATTCCCTGACATTCTGTATCTAGTTTCGGGTCAGTTGAGTTATCTGTGGGGCTTTTATTACCTGACATTCTTTATCTAGTACCGGGTCAGGTGAGGTATCTATGGGGCTTTTATTCTATCTAGTACTTGGTCAGGTGAGGTATCTATGGGGCTTTTATTCCCTGACATATTCTGTATCTAGTACTGGGTCAGGTGAGGTATCTATGGGGCTTTTATTCCCTGATAGTCTGTATCTAGTACTGGGTCAGGTGAGGTATCTATGGGGCTTTTATTCCCTGACATTCTGTATCTAGTACCGGCTCAGGTGAGGTATCTATGGGGCTTTTATTCCCTGACATATTCTGTATCTAGTACCGGCTCAAGTGAGGTATCTATGTGGCTTTTATTTCCTGACATTCTGTATCTAGTACCGGGTCAGGTGAGGTATATATGTGGCTTTTATTCCCTGACATTCTGTATCTAGTACCGGCTCAGGTGAGGTATATATGTGGCTTTTATTCCCTGACATTCTGTATCTAGTACTGGGTCAGGTGAGTTATCTATGGGGCTTTTATTCCCTGACATTCTGTATCTAGTACTGGGTCAGGTGAGGTATCTATGGGGCTTTTATTCCCTGACACTCTGTATCTAGTACTGGGTCAGGTGAGGTATCTATGGTGCTTTTATTCCCTGACATTCTGTATCTAGTACTGGGTCAGGTGACGTATCTATGGTGCTTTTATTCCCTGACATTCTGTATCTAGTACCGGGTCAGGTGAGGTATCTATGGGGCTTTTATTCCCTGACATTCTGTATCTAGTACTGGGTCAGGTGAGGTATCTATGGGGCTTTTATTCCCTGACATTCTGTATCTAGTACTGGGTCAGGTGAGGTATCTATGGGGCTTTTATTCCCTGACATTCTGTATCTAGTACTGGGTCAGGTGAGTTATCTATGGGGCTTTTATTCCCTGACATTCTGTATCTAGTACTGGGTCAGGTGAGGTATCTATGGTGCTTTTATTCCCTGACATTCTGTATCTAGTACCGGGTCAGGTGAGTTATCTATGGGGCTTTTATTCCCTGACATCCTGTATCCGCAACATGTCACAAAATGAAAAACAAATAAAACCCCCACAGCTTTTACCATGTTGCGATTGTCTGTGCCACATAGGTCGGCTCCAGTTTGTGGCGTGACATAACCACATCGCCCATAGATGCCTCCAGAGCGGAGCAGACTGCTGCAACAAAGGACGAGTCTTCTCTGATCATCTGCACACCTATCAGAGGAGGGAGTCAGTGTCAGACAGGGGAGCTGCATCAGAACAACGGAAGAGCCACAGGTTGGCCACCGCTGGCTTAGAGCATCGGTATTCATCCTTTGCTTTATCTTGGCTGCACAGGGTCCGTTTGCCATTGTTCTAGGACCCCTCATTAATGGTTGTGTGCCTCTGATCTTTATAATATTTTCAGATCTAATCAACTGAGACTAAACTGAAATATAACATGTCGTCTACAGAAGAGGTAAGTGGCAAGAGAGAGGGTGTGAGGGAAATATTGCTGACCACTGAAGCCACGTGCAGGCCTCGTACCACGTGCAGGCCGATGGCCAGGAAAGTTTCTTTCTTGCCTTTATTCACTTTGCGTTTTCTTTTTATTTCAGTGCCAGCTGACATTTTTCAGTTTCTGTCCGTTTTGCTTATTTTTTTTATTTATTTTTTTAAATAAAGTACATGTATTGTCAATCATCAGTAAAGTTGTTTAATAATAATATTATTTATAGTGCACTTTTCTCCAACATGACTCAGTGTATTACATACAAAATACACTTAATAGACTACAGAAAAGACCGCCAAGCATTTGGGTTGTATTTACTTTTTTTTTTTTTAAATAAAATAAAGTGACAGTTAAATGCGTGAGGTCAGGTAAAGTCTTAACATAGAAACCTAGAATGTGACGGCAGATAAAAAACACTTGGCCCATCTAGTCTGCCTTTTTTTTTTTACCTTTTGGTAACCTCAACCCTATGTGACCCGCAGTTCTCTGTAAGGATATCCTTATGCATATCCCAAGAATGTTTATATAGCTCTACAGTCTTAGGCTCTACCACCTCTGATGGGTCTTGAGTCTGTTTTGGGTTTCTAGAAGGGGGAATCTCTAAATGTACGAGGCACCGACTTTACACTGAAATACCAAAAGTCATGGCATAACAGTATGTGATGGTAATGGTCGGTAGCTTCATCGTACTCTGACGTCTTGGAAATGCTCAGACCTGCATCAGTTGTAATCTGACATCTTGTAAATCAGTTTGAACACCGGCTGGGCTGCTCATGGCAAGGTGACCTGAATTATCAGAGTTCGAACGGGGCATGATAGTGGGTGCCCGACAGATGGGACATTCCATTTCCGAAGTTGTGCGGACATTCAACATTCCTCAATCTACAGTGTCACGTTTGTACCGGGAATACCTCATGGAAGGCATTACCACCCACCGTGGACAGCATAGTGGTCGAGCAGAAGACCCACCAGAGTACCCCTATTAACAGTAAGAATGGAGACAGCGCCTCACCTGGGCTTAATACTTCGCTAATTGGACCATGGAGAACTGGCAACGTGTGGCTTGACCCGATGAGTCACGGTTCCAGTTGTTTCTGGCTGATGATAGGGTTTGGGTGTGGTGCAGACCCCATGAGGCCATGGACCCTAGTTGTCGACAAGGCACCATGCAGGCTGGTGGTGGTTCCATAATGGCGTAAGGTGTATTCACATGGCATGGGTTGGGTCTGCTGGTTCGCCTGAACACCTCATTGACCGGTAACTGGTACATTACATTGTTTGATGACCATTTGTAGCCCTTCGTGAACTTCATGTACCCCCACAACGAAGGAATATTTCAGGAGGATAATTCAGTTTGTCATCAGGATGTATTTAGATTGCTGTAATCCAGCACTGACGATGGTGACGAGTGTACGAATAATGGAGCACAAAGATGCTTATATACGCATTTCTTTCTGAATGCAATACTGCAGCATCTATGGCCTATTTCCTTTGATATCCTCATCATACTTTTATCTCTAATGCTTCATCTTGTTCCAGGATTGGCAAACTGACCCCAGAACACAACGTTACTTTATATGAATGTGACTGACCCCAGAACACAACGTTACATTATATGTATCTGACTGACCCTAGAACACAACGTTACTTTATATGAATGTGACTGACCCCAGAACACAACGTTACTTTATATGAATGTGACTGACCCCAGAACACAACGTTACTTTATATGAATGTGACTGACCCCAGAACACAACGCAACTTTATATGTATGTGACTGACCCCAGAACACAGCGTTACTTTATATGTATGTGACTGACCCCAGAACACAATGTTACTTTATAAGAATGTGACTGACCCCAGAACACAACGTTACTTTATATGTATGTGACTGACCCCAGAACACAATGTTACTTTATATGTATGTGACTGACCCCAGAACACAATGTTACTTTATATGTATGTGACTGACCCCAGAACACAATGTTACTTTATATGTATGTGACTGACCCCAGAACACAACGTTACTTTATATGTATGTGACTGACCCCAGAACACAATGTTACTTTATATGTATGTGACTGACCCCAGAACACAACGTTACTTTATATGTATGTGACTGACCCCAGAACACAATGTTACTTTATATGTATGTGACTGACCCCAGAACACAACGTTACATTATATGAATGTGACTGACCCCAGAACACGTTACTTTATATGAATGTGACTGACCCCAGAACACGTTACTTTATATGTATGTGACTGACCCCAGAACACGTTACTTTATATGAATGCGACTGACCCCAGAACACGTTACTTTATATGTATGTATACTAAAATATTGGCTGATGAGTATTTTGAACCTTACATGGTAAAGACTATACAAATGTATTGTACCTAATATTTCTTCTATAAAGTTCTCTATAATGACATGTTATATTATTATTCCTTTATAGTCATAGAGCTGCTGAATTTAGTATATGAGCATTTCCCATGTAGCCTGGATCTGGATGTGTTACACGCACACTGTTGTTGGGAGTATATTGTTCAGTGGAACAAGGACCCAGAGGTGAGAACATTTATCATGTCATTATATATCAGTACAATGGTTACTTGGATTTGCATCTTTATTGCCTTGTACTGTATTCAAGAAATGAGAAGTGTGTCCCCGCACAGGCTGAGAAATTCAAATTAGTATTGTCAAATGCTTACAGCTGTGTGTGATCAATCTCAAATTGTTGTTGGAAATGTCACTAATTCTGATACCATCAACTTATATATACACGATTGGCTCCCCTAGAGTTAAGATACAATGGAATCAAAAAAAGAAAGGAAAAGAAAACTCTTTTGGCTGGGGGCACAAACTTAATGTAATCTATTAAAACAAAGTTTATTACATAATCTTCAACTTGCGTACATAAAAGACATAACACCATATATAGACAGACAAATTACACAAAGGTTGTATATTTAAGTATCACACTGTTAATTAAACTATTGTTGGGCAAATGTATCGTATTCTGGTCACTTAGTAGTCATCTAAAATGCTTATTGTGATCCAGAATATGTCCTCCAAGTATGAACTGCCGTGTTCATATGTCAAGGCAAAAAAGATTTCTAAAAAACATATAGGATGAAGTATCTGTAGGGAATGTCACCAGACTGCCCCCTTATAGTATGGGGTAATATCTGTCAATGATTTGGATTGCCGAAATGAAAGAAGGAAAGAAAGAATAGTGGGTATAAAAGAACTGCACACTTTGAGGAGTGTATTACTGCTGTTAATGCATCTGCATGCATGGAATGATATTAATGAGTGTGAACCTTCTCAGTGTCAGTTATAACAGTCAGAAAACTAAGACGAGTAATTGTCATACTGAAAAGAAAGAATCAAGAATGCCATGCCTCTGCTTTCATATCTCTATGCTTCAGCGGTATCGTGCAGAGGAGATAATGATGAGAGTACATATATTGACAATAATTGATCCCTTTTAATAGATGCATCTGCTTTCGGTCCTACTGTGCCCAGCTCCTGCGGGCCAGTACCGATGAGAGTGCGAAGAAAGATAGTAAATTTCGGCTAAAGTCTGTAGTATTCCACATACATATTAAATAAAGTAATGTACAAATACATATGTGTACTTTTAGATACTTCAAAAAATATCGTTCCGTTCCGACATGCCAGGTACCCAATAAGTAATTAAAGACATTTGCTAATGATATAATGCTCCATCCTCTATCAGAGTATTCTCTCTAGTTTTATGTCTAAACTCCGAGCCAATGATATGTGCTGTGAGTGTTTATCCTGCTGTCTATCCTGTGACTAGTGTCTTTCACTTTACATAAAGTAGTAGGTGAGAGCTCATGCCTTGTCTTGTACACCTGAGAGTAAGTATAGTCACAGCACACCTGAGGATCTAGACAGCATTAGGTATGATAGGAAAACTCTAACACTATCGTTTGCTGGTAGATACTGGTCTGGTTGATTTAATCGATGTTTCTCCTTTGACAATACCTAGAAAAAATCATCACGATAGACATTCCCCCATTAATTGGGTATTTCAACAATCGATGGTAGTAATGTTGTACTAGGTATCACTCAATATTATACACCTGTTATCACTGGCTTGAATATACGTTTCCCAATGAATTGGAAAGTATCATCTCATTAGACATTTCCTTTGTGAAAGGGTGCGGCAACAATTAATGGTAATAACGCTGTCTCAGATATCACTCAATATTCATCAATAGTTGTCACTGGCTTAAATACAGGTTTCCTTTGTTAGACAATGTAATAGATTCAATCTGTATTTCCTCTTATACTCACTACAAAAACATCATGATTTACATATCCCTTGTGAATAGATGCTGTGACAATCGATGGTAATGATACTGTCACAGATATCGCTCAGTATTTGATCTAAAAGCTATCACAAGCTTGAATACAAATTTCCCTGGTCTCTGTCACCTCATTATTCTCAATTCTTCCATCTAATGGCATAAGGGTGAGAGACTATGCCATAGTTATATGCTGTCTGACCAGGGAAACCTATATCTGAGCCAGTGACCGCTGTTACCACACAGTCTCTCACCTTTTTCTACTTCAGGGTCCATAGGGGGTCCACAGGGTTGACCTTGGGGTATAGGTTGGGAACCAAATCCGGGCACCACGCAGTTAAAGCTTTTAGCTCCCAGGATGCACTTGGGTCCAC
Source organism: Taudactylus pleione (assembly GCA_031769625.1). Taxonomy (NCBI): domain Eukaryota; kingdom Metazoa; phylum Chordata; class Amphibia; order Anura; family Myobatrachidae; genus Taudactylus; species Taudactylus pleione. The sequence continues at coordinate 277,681 of JAUIMM010001798.1, forward strand.
TCTCCCTATAACCCCGCCCCCCAGCCAGAGGCACCTCAGTTTAAGTTGGTGCCCGGCCGGAGTCGGGTCACCGTTACTGCAGGGGGGCTGCTTAGCAGCCTCTAAGCTTAAAAGAGTTTTGTTTTATTATTTTTTTACTACTCTTCAGAGCGGCAGCATCAGACTGTCCAATGGACGTCTGAGCTGCCGCTCCTACACCCCGCCGGCGCTGCGACGCCAGTACAGATCTGGGGATCGCAGCGGGACCCCAGAGTCTGTACTAGCCGGGCTCTGGAGGAATCCCTGGGCTGCTGCCGGATCGACGGGGACAGGTAAGTCGCGTGGTCACCGCTTGCGGTGACCCGCGTGTACATGCAGCCTTATGCCTCCGGTCTCTGGGGACAGACCGGAGGCGCTAGCGGTGGCGGCGGGCTCCCCCTCCATGGAGGCATACCCCGCGTGTCCACAGCCCACCAGGGATTATAGCGGCAGCGGGAGCCGGCATCCCGGGGGGTCAATTGCTAGCCAGGGGAGGAAGCCTTCCCTGTCTAGCGGCTCCTCCCCTCAGCTCAGCGCGCCTTTCAATAATACAGTCTGGCGTCGCTGAGCTGCTTCCTCCGCGGGCCACGCTTCTTCTGAGGTCTCCAGCGGCCATTATCTCTCTGTGGTGCTGCAGAACTCTTAGGATGTCAGTGAGCCCAGTCCCCCTGCGTACCTGGCCATTTTGGGTGAGTGTACACAGCGCTATAGCCTTCCCAGACACTGAATCTGGGCAGTTGAATGTAGCGACATTGTGCAGTATATTATATGTCATGCTTATGTATGTATATATATTTTTCTGCATTGTATGTGACTTATGCTAGTGCTGACTGTCTGCTTTTTCTCTCACCTGTCAGTGTATATCTATCCCTTTTCTTTATCTGCCCTAATACAGGTGTACCTGGGGTGGTTCTGAGACCTCACATATATATATTTGTTAATATCTGTGAGGTTTGTCACATACTGTTGCGTGCTGCACGTTGCCATATTTTAGATGGAACTGTGAGTTGCGTACGCTGATAATGGGTTCCTGCAGCTAATCTTAGCGTCAGTCAGGACCGGTATGGCGCTGCTTAATATTTCCGTCAAGATAGTCAGATATATCTGACCAGGAGATTGCACACGATACTGCACCCATTATTGCTATCCTGCAAGTCATAGCCTGCGGGAATTAGTGCGGAGGATTTTAACTCAGAAAGGTTTACGTATGCGGCACCATCTGGTGCCGGGCCCCTTGCACGACCCCCTTAAAGGGCGTTGTTTCTCAGGATCCTCTCCTTTGAGGATCGCCGGGCGGGCCCCATTGTCGTCACTCGCTTGGAGTTACTTCACCATACTGCCCTTTTGAACTCGGGGTATCTCGCAATTTCTTGCAATTTACCCCTGTGTCACAGACTATCGCTCCCTGCCGGGGTTTTTCACAGTACATGAATTACCTCCGATACCACATCGGTCTGTCATTCCCCTTGCAGGGATTACCACAACGGCCACCCTGGTGGATGTCGTTTTATACGAAATACTAATTGGCGTGATATACGCCCTGTGGTTACTGACCAGTGGCTCTGCCGTGAACTGGATGGTATATTCGGCTCTTTCCCTCTCACATGGGGGGAGCCGATCTCAAGTATTATTATCCCTGCTTTGGGGCTGGTAGCCAGGCTCATTCTGGATATAGAGAATGTCGATCCTGCACCAGTATCATACATCTCCCGTTTTCTGCCCAGCGGGTGGATCTCATAGCGGGAGTCTGGCTGTCCCCAGATACGAGGAGTCACAAAGGCCTCCTGTTTCCCATTCCCTGAGGGTCCTCACAAGTAATGGAAATCCCCTTCTGGGATGGATTTGTATGTTAATCATCGGGTTACAGGCATTAATACGCCTCCCATCCCGGCCTGGACGAATTTTACGGATCCGTAGGTGGTAACTTTGCCTGAAATCAATGTACTCGTTTTCAGGGCCTGTTGCCCGTCCTACCATGGCCATCGCATGGTGATGCTTTTGTGACGTTTTTCCCCTCCAACACGTCTGAGGTTCAAATATCTTTTTGCCGCTCACAAAATATGCAGTGGTCATATGTGGGATTACCTCATGGGATGCCGGTCTTCTAACTTTCAGGGTTTCGGCGGCGTCTGTATCCGCCGCAGTACCCTATGGCTGCGTTATGGGAAAGCAGAGGTGCACACTCCTTCCAGGGGGAAGTTCTTGTTTGGTCCTGACCTTGACAAGATCGTTGCATCATTGGCAGTATCACTAATGGGGAGATACCGTCTTTAGCTACTCCCACTACATTCGGATTAACTCTGTTAAGTCTTTTTGTCCTCAGGGTCAGCCTAAAGGCCTGTTTTTTCCTAGGCTGTCGGCCTCCACGGGGGCCACCATATCCAGTACCGAGCAGTCCTGGACTTCCGGACGACCCTGTTTCTACACCTGAGGATATACCCTCAGCCTGACGGGACAGGTCTACATCTGGGGAATTTCCAGAGTGAGGTACTGATTCTCAACGGCCTCTCATTGCTCATGCAGCCTCCTCACAGGCATTGTTACACGGGCCCTTCTTCAGAACTGATCAGGGCCTTACAATCCCAGAAAGCTATACAGTCTTTGTGGTAAGCAGAGCTATTTCGGCCAACCTCACTATCTCAGTGAGGGACTGGTTGTTCTACTTTCTTTTTGGGGCGGTGACCGACTGGTCCTCCTTTGCCTATACTCTGTCTCAAATCCCTGAATCAGATTCCAACGGTGCCTTGACTCAGGTGGAATCGTCCATGCTCCATCATCCGATGTTTGGAACCTGGGGATTTTATGGTATATCCGAGTATTCAGGATACGTACCTACGGGTACATACAGAGCCCTCTCATCAGCATGGGTTCAGGTTTGCTGTGCCACAGCAACACTTGTAAGTTTCGGGCTCTGCCTTTTGGGGCTGTCCTCAACTCCACCGGGGTTTACCAGCTTTATGGATTTTCTGACAGTTCACCTGTTCAGTGTATCCGAATGCTCCTTTCTCTGGACGGTCTCCTGCTTTTAGCAGGATCACCAAGGTACTTTACCGCCAGGTCAGGATAACCGGGGCTTCTTCTCGGCACAGATAATTAGTCAACGGAGGAAAAGTCCTCCCTGCATCCCTCACAGGGTTTTCTTCATCTGGGAGCACTGCTGGATTCTCAGAATCTGAGAATTTTTCTGGCGTAAGACAAGATCTCCACTCTTCAACTTCGAATGTGCGGATATCTACGCAGTCGACATATGTCATTACTCTTTGTGATGCGCGGTCTACCAGAGTGTCTACCTTTTGGTAGGGTGGAATGTGCTCAGTTCCATTCCAGGCCTTGCCATAATTGACTCCCCTCCAGATGGATCGAGTTTTTTCCATCGGATCGCTGTTCGAACGATGATACTTTCTCCGGAGGCGAGTTGGTCTCTGTCCGGGTGGCTATGGCCATCTCGTCCAGGGTGTTCTTTGCTAAAGACAGTGTCTGGTCCGCATTCGTTTCGGGGCAGTTGGACGTCTGTCGCTTCTGCCCTGCCACTTAACTTGTTGATACTTTAAGCTGTCTTGGACTTTCACTCTGGCCTAACCCATTTGTCACGGTAAACCTGAATAGGTTCAGTCCGACAGTGTCACAACAGTGGCTTCTATCTAGGCAACACTGGTAGTTGGGTGGCAATGTTAGGAATGTCATCTATTCTGACATAGTCCAAGGGTCTTCTCCTGGCCAACTCTGCAGTGTTTATTCCCGGAGCTCTCCATTGGGAAGCGGGCTTCCTCAGCCGTCACGGCGTGCATCCCGGGGACAATCTCTTCTCCAAGAGAGGTTTCAACTCCTGGTGAGCAGAGGGGGCCTCCCTGAGGGGATTGATCCCCATGGCCTTCTGACTCGATCACACATTACCGGTGTTACAGTCCAGCTCTAGGAGTACTGAAGCTACCTTCAGTGACTCTTTGTCAGTGAAGTGGTCCTTCCACTTTGTGTACCTGTGTCCTCCGGTCTCCCTTCTTCCTCGAGGTCTTCGGAAGTTTAATTCGAGACGGAGGGGCTTTCCTTCTGGGGGCTCCAGGTCGTCCCAGACATCACTGGTACTAAGATTTTCGGAGTCTCCTCCTCGATGCTCCGTTCCTACTGCTTCACTATCTGGACCTGTTGTCTCAGGGTCCTTGTTTTTCCCTGGATCTGGATCGCTTGTCTTTAACTGCGCCCCTACTGTGGTCATCGGGCTTCCCTGGCTCTGTCTTCATTGAGATGTTTAGAGCAGATAGGCCAGACTTTGCTGGGATCTTCCACGGACTGTGGCATACATAATTCTTATGGTATCGTACCTGTCGATACGATCCTCCGGTGTCCAGGATTTCCAGATATTCTGGCATTCCTTCCAGCTGGCTTGGGTTTCACCCTTGGCCTGGCCTTCCTGACAGTGCGGATCTCTACACTGTCGGTATGGTTAAGATATGGAATTGCTCCGCTCTGGTATCCAGTTCATCCTTTGGAGTGTTTTCTGGATTATGTCTCCACTTGTCCTCCCTAGGGACTCCTGGGGAGTTAGTAGTGGTTCTTTGTTCCCTCCGGGGACAGTCAATGGAACCGCTGGTTGTGATAGCCATTACATGGTCTATTGTTTAAGCTCTCTCTCTCTCTCTCTCAGGGTGTTTAAATCAACCAGGAGAGTGTCTGAATGGGGAGCGTTCTCATGTGGCTCCCTCTTCTGGAGGGCATCATGTCAGGGTGTGAGTTGCTCTCGCCCTGTGTTTCTTCTTAAAGTGGTTTTTAGGTTCCATATTATTCTGGAACTTATGGTATGGCCATTCAGTTCCCAGTCCTCTCGGCTGTTGTGGCCTCATGGACTGGGGTCTGGCCTCTTTGGCTTTATGTGATCCGTTCAAGTTCCTTATGGTAAGCGGACTCCTTATTGGTGGTCTGCGGTTTCTGGTTTTAACAGGAAACGATGGCCGGCCTATAATGAAATGTTGACTGGATGGCCTCGTATGTCTTCCTCAGGGGCCTACCCATGGGTGGGCATTTCTGTCGTTGAGGCTTGTTTTTTTCTCGGGCCGTGTAACCCTCGTGGGCGGCTCGTCGTGGCGCCTCGGCTGTTTTGCCTTACTAGGTGTCCACGTGGTCTTCTGTCCATACCTTTTTAAGGTTCTAGGCATTGGTTTCCTTTGCCTCTCAGGATGCTTCCTTTTTGGCGACGGATTCTCCTCTCAGCACAGGAGCGTCCCCACCCTTGGTTGAACTGCTTTGGGACATCCCCAAGGTCAACCCTGTGGACCCCCTATGGACCCTGAAGTAGAAAACAAGAGATATGGTAAGAACTTACCTTTGTTATCTCTGTTTCTACGAAGTCCATAGGGTCCACAGGGCGCCCGCCCTGACGCACCTGGCTTCATATGGGCTGTGTTACTGGTCACCGGCTTCCCGTCTCCTTTTCTGTGAGTATGGTTCTAGAGTGTTCCAGTTTTCTCTCTCTTTTTCTCTCCTCCTCCGGCCTTTGGCTACTTACAATCTGAGGTGCCTCTGGCTGGGGGGCGGGGTTATAGGGAGAGTGGACCCAAGTGCATCCTGGGAGCTAAAAGCTTTAACTGCGTGGTGCCCGGATTTGGTTCCCAACCTATACCCCAAGGTCAACCCTGTGGACCCTATGGACTTCGTAGAAACAGAGATAACAAAGGTAAGTTCTTACCATATCTCTTGTTATGCCATTAGATGGAAGAATTGAGAATAATGAGGTGACAGAGACCAGGGAAATTTGTATTCAAGCTTGTGATAGCTTTTAGATCAAATACTGAGCGATATCTGTGACAGTATCATTACCATCGATTGTCACAGCATCTATTCACAAGGGATATGTAAATCATGATGTTTTTGTAGTGAGTATAAGAGGAAATACAGATTGAATCTATTACATTGTCTAACAAAGGAAACCTGTATTTAAGCCAGTGACAACTATTGATGAATATTGAGTGATATCTGAGACAGCGTTATTACCATTAATTGTTGCCGCACCCTTTCACAAAGGAAATGTCTAATGAGATGATACTTTCCAATTCATTGGGAAACGTATATTCAAGCCAGTGATAACAGGTGTATAATATTGAGTGATACCTAGTACAACATTACTACCATCGATTGTTGAAATACCCAATTAATGGGGGAATGTCTATCGTGATGATTTTTTCTAGGTATTGTCAAAGGAGAAACATCGATTAAATCAACCAGACCAGTATCTACCAGCAAACGATAGTGTTAGAGTTTTCCTATCATACCTAATGCTGTCTAGATCCTCAGGTGTGCTGTGACTATACTTACTCTCAGGTGTACAAGACAAGGCATGAGCTCTCACCTACTACTTTATGTAAAGTGAAAGACACTAGTCACAGGATAGACAGCAGGATAAACACTCACAGCACATATCATTGGCTCGGAGTTTAGACATAAAACTAGAGAGAATACTCTGATAGAGGATGGAGCATTATATCATTAGCAAATGTCTTTAATTACTTATTGGGTACCTGGCATGTCGGAACGGAACGATATTTTTTGAAGTATCTAAAAGTACACATATGTATTTGTACATTACTTTATTTAATATGTATGTGGAATACTACAGACTTTAGCCGAAATTTACTATCTTTCTTCGCACTCTCATCGGTACTGGCCCGCAGGAGCTGGGCACAGTAGGACCGAAAGCAGATGCATCTATTAAAAGGGATCAATTATTGTCAATATATGTACTCTCATCATTATCTCCTCTGCACGATACCGCTGAAGCATAGAGATATGAAAGCAGAGGCATGGCATTCTTGATTCTTTCTTTTCAGTATGACAATTACTCGTCTTAGTTTTCTGACTGTTATAACTGACACTGAGAAGGTTCACACTCATTAATATCATTCCATGCATGCAGATGCATTAACAGCAGTAATACACTCCTCAAAGTGTGCAGTTCTTTTATACCCACTATTCTTTCCTTCTACTTCAGGGTCCACAGGGTGACCTTGGGGTATAGCTGGGTCCTGGATCCTCGGGCACCACGGAGTTAAAGCTTTTAGCTGCTCCCAGGATGCACTTGGGTCCATCCTCCGCTATACCCCGCCCCCGAGCCACAGGCACCTCAGTTTAAGATGGTGCCTGGCCGGAGTCGGGTCACCCTGCGGGGGGGGGGGGGGGTTGCAGCAGCCCCCTAAAGCTTTTTATTTTATTTTTGTAACTTTAAGTTTTTTTCTCCAGAGCGGCAGCGATGGGCTTTCTGTACAGACGCCCACGCTGCCGCTCCTTCTCCCTGCTGGCGCCGCGACGCCAGCACTTAACTGGGGATCATGGCGGGGGAAGCCAGAGTCTGTACTAGCCGGACTCTGGTTTCCCCCGGGACTGCTGCCGGAGACGCCGGGGAGATCAAGGTAAGCCGCGCACCGCTGATTAGCGGCGGTGCGCGGGTTCCTTTTAAATGCAGTCCCATGCCCCCGGTCTAGGGGACAGACCGGGGGCGCTAGCGGTGGCGGCGGGCTCCCCCTCCATTGGAGGCATACCCCGCCAGACCACTAGACCACCAGGGTGAATAACGCGGCAAGCGGGATGCCGGCAACCCGTGGGTTAATGGCTAGCCAGGGGAGGAAGCCTTCCCTGTCTAGCGGCTCCTCCCCTCAGCTCAGCGCGCCTTTCAGCTCGTAGTCTGGCGTCGCTGAGCAGCAGTTACACGGCCACTCCTCCTCTGAGGTCTCCAGCAGCCATTTTCTCCAAGTGGCAACGCAGATACTCTCGGGAAGCACGCGGACCGGTCCCCCTGTGTACCTCTCCCCTGATTAAGGACAGTGTACACAGCACTTTAGCACTCCCAGACACTGAATCTGGGCAGGTTGATTGTAGTGGAAAGGTGCAGTGAGTATATCTTCCTGCATGGTATGTGACTTTTGCTAGTGCTGCCTGTCTGTGCTAATTTCTACTTACTGTCAGCCTATACCAATCCCTTTCCTTCTTCTACAAGCCCTACAGGTGTGCGGGGGAAGGGTGTTTCTACTGACCTCACTTATATAGATCACGTATTTGTGAGGTCCGTCACATACAGTTGTGTGCTACACAGTACCATATTGTGGGCTGTTGTCCAGCACACTGGTGAGTGCGCACGTTTTCTTCCTATGTCATAACTGTATATTTAATTATATAGTCGGTCATGTCTGAGGAGGAGATTGAGCACTCCGTGGCTCCGGTATTGTTCTCCTGCAGGCGCTGTTCTGCAAGAGTGGATAGGGAGGATTTGTCACAGGACGGCCTGTGCGGACGGTGCCAGGCGCTCCCTGGTATGTCTAAACCTCTTATGTCGCAGGAGCCACCATGGGCGATGTTTTCCCAGGTGCTGGTGTCCATCGCGGACCGTCTGTCGGTCCCGACTGCCGTCCCTACTAGGGCGTTGCCCCAGCCTACCATCCCCCATTCCCCGGGTGTCCCACAATTATTGCAGACTCCCCCGGGGTCTCAGCCTGTTGGTCCCTATACGGGGTTGCCAATGTATATACAGTCCACCCCTGTGGCGCAGCAGGCTGTGGTGCCGTTTCAGGCTCCTGTGGCAGCTCCTCCACCCTGGGTGGATGCGCTTTTCCACACTGTCCAAGATTTGGTGGCAGCATCTTCGGCTTTTCAGTCGATGTTGCGCAGTGACGTGCCCTCCAGGGCGTGTAAACGCACAGTTATGGCGCAGGCTGCGCATTTTTCGGACTCTGAGGGGCCCTCGGATGATGGTGAGGTGCAGGATGACTCAACCTCAGATGCCTCAGTCCAGGAGGTAGACACTAAGTCTTCCATCAATGTGCGGGCTCTGGTTAGGGCGGTGCGGGCCATTCTTCTGATTGAGGATGAGGCACCCGCTCCCAAGTCGAGGTATCCTAGTTTAAAAAAAGCTAAGGTTACTTCTGCAGCGTTCCACTTGTCTGATCAGTTGACGGATCACATGGCGGTGGCCTGGCAGACGCCCAGTAAGCGATTCCTGCCACAGAAGCGGTTGGCGTCCAATTATCCGTTTCCGGAGGCGCATTGTAAGAAATGGCAAACTCCGCCTGCGGTCGATTCCCATGTAACACGCCTCATCAGGAGTGCTACTTTTCCATTGCCGTCTATATCCTCGCTGAAGGATCCTACGGACAGGAGGAAGGTGGAGACTTGTCTAAAGTCTATTTACTCTCTATCAGGGCCTGTAGCCCGGCCGTCCATGGCCATCTCCTGGGTGGCCAAGGCCATTGAGGGTTGGGCCAACGCCTTGGAGGATACGTTTACGGATGAAGCTCCGGATGTCCAGAGGGCGTTGTTAGGACAGATGAGAGATGCCGCTTCCTACATTGGAGAAGCATCTTTGGATGCTAGCCTACTGACCTCTAGGGTTTCGGCGGCAGCAGTGTCTGCTCGCAGATCCTTGTGGTTGAGGTCTTGGAGAGCAGATGCTGATTCAAAGAAAGGCTTGGATGCCTTACCTTTTAATGGAGAGTTACTATTTGGTCCGGACCTGGACAAAATAGTGGATACTCTGGCAAAATCCAAGTCAGCCTTCCTCCCTTCAGCTACGACACCTGCTAAGGTCCGGAGCTCGGCCTTTCGCTCCTTTCGGGTTCAGGGCAAGGCAAAGGGTCAGTCCTTCCCGAGGAAGTCCGCAACCAAGACCACCTCAAAGCCTAAGAAGCAAGCCTGGAGTGCTAGGCGCCCTTCTTCCAAGCAAGACGATAAGCCTTCTGCATGATGGGACGGGCCTCCCTCTGGGGGACCCCAGAGTGGGAGGCCGACTTCTTCAATTCGCCCAGTGCTGGCACAATACCACCATGGATGCCTGGGTGCGAGAAGTGGTCTCCCAGGGGTACGCCCTGTCTTTCGGCACAGGCCGCCTCGCCAGTTTTTTTGCAGGACAAAACCAAGGCCTTGCAGGTTCAGGAAGCCATAGAGGCCTTGCTGACGGCGGGGGTCATTATACCCGTACCACAATCTCAACGTGGGATGGGGTATTACTCTACGCTGTTTCTGGTGCAGAAACCCAATGGCTCTCATCGCCCCATCCTCAATTTGAAGTCCCTGAGCAGGTTTCTCAGGGTTTCCAAATTCAGGATGGAAACTTTACGTTCCATCATTCTGGCGATGGAACCGGGGGATTATATGGTCTCCCTGGATATCCAGGACACCTACCTCCATGTGCCTATAGCAACATCGCACCAACGGTTTCTGCGGTTTGCTATTCTCCACAACCACTACCAATTCAGGGCTCTACCCTTTGGCCTCTCCACGGCACCAAGGGTATTTACCAAGGTGATGGCGGTCATGGCGGCTCACCTTCGGAGCCAGGGGATACGGTTGCTACCATATCTAGACGACCTCCTCTTGCTGGCAAGCTCCCCGGAGGTACTGATCCAGCATCTCCACCTGATGGTCGCTTGTCTACAGGCGCACGGGTGGTTGATCAACTGGAAGAAGTCCTCCCTCATCCCATCACAGCGGATGGTTCTTTTGGGGGCCCTGCTGGACTCTCGTCAGCAACTGATTTTTCTGACTCCAGAGAACGTCTCCTCCTTACAGCTGCGGATTCACAGTTGTCTGAGCAGGGGCAGAGTGTTGGTGCACTCAGCGATGAGAGTTTTGGGGTCCATGGTGTCGGCATTCGACATGGTGGAGTTTGCCCAGTTCCATTCCAGGCCCCTGCAGAGGCTGATTTTTTCGGAATGGAACGGATTGCTACACAGGATCCGCTCTCAGATGCTGGTGTTGTCCTCGGAGGTGCGTCTGTCCCTGGCCTGGTGGCTACAGACGGCTCATCTCCTCGAGGGGCGCCCCTTTTGGATCCCGGAATGGGTTCTGCTCACGACAGATGCCAGTCTCCGGGGTTGGGGGGCGGTGACAGGCTCCTTGTCACTTCAGGGTCGTTGGTCGGCGGAGGAAGCGATTCTTCCCATCAACATCCTGGAACTGCGGGCAGTGTACAGAGCCCTGTAGTCGTCCGGCACCAATCTTCACGGAAGGGCCGTTCAGGTGCAGTCAGACAACGCAACCACGGTGGCGTACATCAATCACCAGGGTGGGACTCGCAGTCGAGCTGCGATGTCGGAGGTGTCCCGAGTCCTGGCTTGGGCAGAGCGCTATCTTCCAGCTCTCTCGGCAGTCTTCATCCCGGGAGTCCTCAATTGGGAGGCAGACTTCCTCAGCCGTTACGACGTGCATCCCGGGGAATGGTCGTTTCATCCAGAGGTATTCCAACTACTCGTTGACAAGTGGGGGCTGCCAGAGCTGGACCTGATGGCGTCCCGTCACAATCACAAGCTGCCCGTGTACGGGTCAAGGACAAGGGACGCAGGCGCAAGTCTGATAGACACGCTGTCGGTGAAATGGCTGTTTCACCTGGCTTAGTTGTTCCCTCCGATATCTCTGCTGCCTCGGGTCCTGCGCAAGTTCAAGCAGGACGTAGGCACACTGATCCTGGTGGCCCCGAAGGACGTGGTACTCCGATCTGCGGAGCCTGTCCATCGACGCTCCGTACCTCCTACCTTAACGGCGGGACCTGTTGTCTCAGGGGCCCTGTCTTCACCCGGATCTGGGTCGACTATCTTTGACGGCGTGGCTCTTGAGACAGCCGTCCTGAGGTCTTTGGGGCTTTTCTAGCTCCGTTATTACCACCATGCTGAGGGCGCGCAAGCCTGCTTCCGCGAGGATCTACCACAGAGTGTGGCACACTTACTTTCAGTGGTGCGAGGCCAGAAAATATGATCCCCAGGTGTTCCGGGTTTCGCGTATTCTGGCTTTCCTTCAGTCGGGTTTGGATTTAGGATTACGTCTTTCCTCACTGAAGGTGCTCGTGTCTGCTCTGTCGGTGTGGTTCCAGCGCAGGATTGCTGCTATGCCGGACGTGCACACTTATTTCCAGGGTGTTTTAAGAATCCAGCCTCCCTTTGTGCCACCTGTGGCCCCGTGGGATTTGGCGGTGGTTCTTCGGGCCTTACAGGGTCCTCCTTTTGAGCCCTTGGAGTCAGTGGAGCTCAAGTGGCTAACTTTTAAGACGGTTTTCCTCATGGCAATTGCTTCTGCCAGGAGGGTTTCGGATTTGGGGGCGCTTTCCTGTCGTCCCCCTTTTCTGGTTTTTCATCAGGACAGAGCGGTGCTTCGTACTCGTCCTGATTTCCTGCTTAAGGTGGTTTCCAGGTTCCACATTAATCAGGAAATTGTTGTACTAGACTTTCAGTCGCCTGATCTTTCGGCTGAGGAGGCTTCCTTAGACGTTGTCCGTGCTCTCCAGGTTTATGTGGACTGGACTAGTTCTGTGAGGAAGTCGGATTCTTTGTTTATCCTCTTTGGTTTTCACAAGAGGGGTTGGCCTGCCAACAAACAGACTCTAGCCCATTGGCTTCGTTCTGTTATTATTGAGGCTTATATGCAGGAGGGTTTACCTGTTCCAGCCTCTGTTAAGGCTCATTCCACTCGGTCTGTGGGCCCTTGTTGTGGTTTCTAGCCGTGGCGCCTGTGTTGTTCAGTTGTGTAAGGCGGCCACCTGGTCTTCCATTCAGACCTTTTTGAGGTTCTATGCGTTTGACACCTTTGCCTCTCAGGATGCATCCTTTTGGGCGCCGGGTTCTCCTATCAGCACAGGAGCGTCCCCGCCCTTAGTTGGACTGCTTTGGGACATCCCCAATGTCACTTGTGGACCCCTATGGACCCTGAAGTAGAAAACAAGAAATATGGTAAGAACTTACCTTTGTTATCTCTGTTTCTACGAAGTCCATAGGGTCCACAGGGCACCCGCCCTGACGCACCTGGCTTCATATGGGCTCTGTGACTGGTCACCGGTTTTCCGTCTCCCATTTCTGTGAGTATGGTTCTTGTGTGTTCCAGTCTTCCTTCTCTCTGTTTAGTCTCCTCCTCCAGCCTTGGCTGCTTACCAACTGAGGTGCCTGTGGCTCGGGGGCGGGGTATAGAGGAGGACGAACCCAAGTGCACCCTGGGAGCAGCTAAAAGCTTTAACTCTGTGGTGCCCAAGGATCCAGCTATACCCCAAGGTCACTCTGTGGACCCTATGTACTTCGTAGAAACAGAGATAACAAAGGTAAGTTCTTACCATATCTCTTGTTTTCCTTTTTTCTTTTCGGCAATCCAAATCATTGACAGATATTACCCCATACTATAAGGGGGCAGTCTGGTGATATTCCCAACAGATACTTCATCCTATATGTTTTTTAGAAATCTTTTTTGCCTTGACATATGAACACGGCAGTTCATACATGGAGGACATATTCTGGATCACAATAAGCATTTTAGATGACTACTAAGTGACCAGAATACGATACATTTGTCCAACAATAGTTTAATTAACAGTGTGATACTTAAATATACAACCTTTGTGTAATTTCTCTGTCTATATATGGTGTTCTGTCTCTTATGTACGTAAGTTGAAGATTATGTAATAAACTTTGTTTTAATAGATTACATTAAGTTTGTGCCCCCAGCCAAAAGAGTTTTCTTTTCCTTTCTTTTTTTGATTCCATTGCCTTGTACTGTACCTAGCACCTTCCCCTCTGTCTCTGGTACAATGTTTTATAGGTGAAGGTGGTGCCACCATTTACTGTAATACGGACACTAGGTTCACATAGTATCAGGGAAAAAGAAATGTCATTTATTATCATCATTATTATTCATTATGTTATTAGGTTGCTTTCATGATTGGTCGCTGTTTGTCATCTTAAATAAATCCTTTAGTGATCGGAAGTACTTTAGTTTTATTTTTCCGGCGTGATTTTGGGGTTTCCTGACACACTTTTATTCTCTCTTCCTGCAGGAAGCTCAGTTTCTTGTCCGGTCTGTTGATCACTTGCAGAATATCAGAAATGCTCACATACAGTTTGGTAGGTACAGACAAATACAAGTGATCTTCTTCATTCCAGATGTGGTTATAGCATGCTCCAGTAGAGGGCAGTGTAGTAGCAGTACATCTAATTCTTTGAGTTCTTATAGGACACATGTGGGGTATTCAATAACCCCAGCTGCTAATTGCCATGCCGGAGGGATTAGTGGGGATTATCCCATAGTTGGACTGAACCTCGCAGCCCATGAAGCTTCAAGCTAAAGTCAGCATAAAACAAAAACACACAATTGGGCTCGCGTGCTGGAAAGACCATTGATGCCACAGTTTATGCGGAATAAGTGAGTTTCCGCGCTTGAATCTTGATTTTTCAGCACAGGATTTCATTTTATTGTCTATCCCCGTGGCCATTTGCCCCCATTGGAATAGTTTTGATGATTGTTTAATATTTTTTGAGCATTTATTTCAGTGATTTATATTTTGCATCGCACAGGACCGGGTTGATTACAGGTCTCTCCTCTAATGCAGATTCAATACAATATTTACATTATAAGCTGTCATGAGGGTATGCGTTAGGCACTTACAATACCGGCGCCAGAATACCGACGCCGGTCAAAATCCTGGCGCAGGCATCCTGACCACCGAGATGCCGAAGGTAAGTAATTGGACTAGGGGGAGGGTTAGGTGTAGGGGGAGGGTTAGGCATTAGATGTAGGGGGAGGGTTAGGCATTAGGTGTAGGGGGAGGGTTAGGCACTAGGTGGAGGGTTAGGCACTAGGTGGAGGGGGAGGGTTAGGCACTAGGTGGAGGGTTAGGCACTAGGTGGAGGGGGAGGGTTAGGCACTAGGTGGAGGGTTAGGCATTAGGTGGAGGGTTAGGCACTAGGGGGAGGGTTAGGCACTAGGGGGAGGGTTAGGTGTAGGGGAGGGTTAGGCACTAGATGGAGGGTTAGGTGTAGGGGGAGGGTTAGGCACTAGGTGGAGGGTTAGGTGTAGGGGAGGGTTAGGCACTAGGGGGAGGGATATGTGTAGGGGTTAGGGTTAGGCACTAGGGGGCGGGTGAGGTGTAGGGGGAGGGTTAGGCACTAGGGGGAGGGGGAGGTGTAGGGGAGGGTTAAGCACTAGGGGGAAGGTTAGGTGTAGGGGGAGGGTTAGGCACTAGGGGGAGGGTTAGGCACTAGGGGGAGGGTTAGGCACTAGGGGGAGGGTTAGGCACTAGGGGGAGGGTTAGGTGTAGGGGGAGGGTTAGGTGTAGGGGGAGGGTTAGGCACTAGGGGGAGGGTTAGGCACTAGGGGGAGGGTTAGGCACTAGGGGGAGGGTTAGGCACTAGGGGGAGGGATAGGTGTAGGGGAGGGTTAGGCACTAGGAGGAGGGATAGGTGTAGGGGTTAGGCACTAGGGGGAGGGTTAGGCACTAGGGGGAGGGTTAGGTGTAATGGGTAGGGTTAGGCACTAGGGTTAGGGTTAGGCACTAGGGGGAGGGATAGGCACTAGGGGGAGGGATAGGCACTAGGGGGACGGTTAGGCACTAGGGGGAGGGTTAGGCACTAGGGGGAGGGTTAGGCACTAGGGGGAGGGTTAGGCACTAGGGGGAGGGTTAGGCACTAGGGGGAGGGTTAGGCACTAGGGGGAGGGGGATAGGCACTAGGGGGAGGGTTAGGCACTAGGGGGAGGGTTAGCTGTAGTGGGAGGATTAGGTGTAGGGGGAGGGTTAGGCACTAGGGGGAGGGTTAGCTGTAGTGGGAGGATTAGGTGTAGGGGGAGGGTTAGGCACTAGGGGGAGGGTTAGGTGTAGGGGGAGGGTTAGGTGTAGGGGGAGGGTTAGGTGTAGGGGGAGGGTTAGGCACTAGGGGGAGGGTTAGGCACTAGGGGGAGGGTTAGGTGTAGGGGGAGGGTTAGGCACTAGGGGGAGGGATAGGGGTTATGGTTAGGCACTAGGGGGAGGGTTAGGTGTAGGGGAGGGTTAGGTGTAGGGGTTAGGGTTAGGCACTAGGGGTTAGGCACTAGGGGGAGGGTTAGCTGTAGTCGGAGGGTTAGGTGTAGGGGGAGGGTTAGGTGTAGGCGGAGGGATAGGCACTAGGGGGACGGTTAGGCACTAGGGGGAGGGTTAGGCACTAGGGGGAGGGTTAGGCACTACGGGGAGGGTTAGGCACTAGGGGGAGGGTTAGGCACTAGGGGGAGGGTTAGGCACTAGGTGTAGGGGTTAGGGTTAGGCACTAGGGGTTAGGGTTAGGCACTAGGGGGAGGGTTAGGCACTAGGGGGAGGGTTAGGTGTAATGGGTAGGGTTAGGTGTAATGGGTAGGGTTAGGCACTAGGGGGAGGGTTAGGCACTAGGGGGAGGGATAGGCACTAGGGGGAGGGTTAGGCACTAGGGGGAGGGTTGGGCACTAGGGGGAGGGATAGGTGTAGGGGTTAGGGTTAGGCACTAGGGGTTAGGGTTAAGCACTAGGGGGAGGGTTATGCACTAGGGGGAGGGTTAGGCACTAGGGGGAGGGTTAGGTGTAGGGGTTAGGGTTAGGCACTAGGGGGAGGGTTAGGTGTAGGGGGAGGGATAGGTGTAGGGGTTAGGGTTAGGCACTAGGGGGAGGGTTAGGCACTAGGAGGAGGGATAGGTGTAGGGGTTAGGGTTAGGCACTAGGGGGAGGGTTAGGTGTAATGGGTAGGGTTAGGCACTAGGGGTAGGGTTAGGCACTAGGGGGAGGGTTAGGCACGAGGGTTAGGCACTAGGGTTAGGCACTAGGGGGAGGGATAGGCACTAGGGGGAGGGATAGGCACTAGGGGGAGGGTTAGGCACTAGGGGGAGGGTTAGGCACTAGGGGGAGGGTTAGGCACTAGGGGGAGGGATAGGTGTAGGGGTTAGGGTTAGGCACTAGGGGTTAGGGTTAAGCACTAGGGGGAGGGTTAGGCACTAGGGGGAGGGTTAGGCACTAGGGGGAGGGATAGGCACTAGGGGGAGGGATAGGTGTAGGGGGAGGGTTAGGCACTAGGGGGAGGGATAGGTGTAGGGGTTAGGGTTAGGCACTAGGGGGAGGGTTAGGTGTAGGGGAGGGTTAGGCACTAGGAGGAGGGATAGGTGTAGGGGTTAGGGTTAGGCACTAGGGGGAGGGTTAGGTGTAATGGGTAGGGTTAGGCACTAGGGGGAGGGTTAGGCACTAGGGTTAGGGTTAGGCACTAGGGGGAAGGATAGGCACTAGGGGGAGGGATAGGCACTAGGGGGAGGGTTAGGCACTAGGTGGAGGGTTAGGCACTAGGGGGATGGTTAGGCACTAGGGGGAGGGGGATAGGCACTAGGGGGAGGGTTAGCTGTAGTGGGAGGATTAGGTGTAGGGGGAGGGTTAGGCACTAGGGGGAGGGTTAGGCACTAGGGGGAGGGTTAGGTGTAGGGGGAGGGTTAAGCACTAGGGGGAGGGTTAGGCACTAGGGGGAGGGTTAGGTGTAGGGAGAGGGTTAGACACTAGGGGGAGGGATAGGTGTAGGGGTTAGGGTTAGGCACTAGGGGGAGGGATAGGCACTAGGGGGAGGGTTAGGCACTAAGGGGAGGGATACGGTGTAGTGGTTAGGGTTAGGCACTAGGGGGAGGGTTAGGCACTAGGGGGATGGTTAGGTGTAGGGGAGGGTTAGGCACTAGGAGGAGGGATAGGTGTAGGGGTTAGGGTTAGGCACTAGGGGTTAGGGTTAGGCACTAGGGGGAGGGTTAGGCACTAGGGGGAGGGTTAGCTGTAGTCGGAGGATTAGGTGTAGGGGGAGGGTTAGGCACTAGGGGGAGGGTTAGGTGTAGGGGAAGGGTTAGGCACTAGGGGGAGGGTTAGGTGTAGGGGGAGGGTTAGGTGTAGGGGTTAGGCACTAGGGGGAGGGTTAGGTGTAGGGGAGGGTTAGGCACTAGGAGGAGGGATAGGTGTAGGGGTTAGGGTTAGGCACTAGGGGTTAGGGTTAGGCACTAGGGGGAGGGTTAGGCACTGGGGGAGGGTTAGGTGTAATGGGTAGGGTTAGGCACTAGGGGGAGGGTTAGGCACTAGGGGGAGGGTTAGGCACTAGCGGGAGGGTTAGGCACTAGGGGGAGGGTTAGGCACTAGGGGGAGGGTTAGGTGTAGGGGTTAGGGTTAGGCACTAGAGGTTAGGGTTAAGCGCTAGGGGGAGGGTTAGGCGCTAGGGGGAGGGTTAGGCACTAGGGGGAGGGATAGGCACTAGGGGGAGGGTTAGATGTAGTGGGAGGATTAGGTGTAGTGGGAGGATTAGGTGTAGGGGAAGGGTTAGGCACTAGGGGGAGGGTTAGGTGTAGGGGGAGGGTTAGGTGTAGGGGGAGGGTTAGGCACTAGGGGGTGGGTAAGGTGTAGGGGGAGGGTTAGGCACTAGGGGGAGGGATAGGTGTAGGGGTTAGGGTTAGGCACTAGGGGGAGGGTTAGGCGTAGGGGGAGGGTTAGGCACTAGGGGGAGGGATAGGTGTAGGGGTTAGGGTTAGGCACTAGGGGGAGGGTTAGGTGTAATGGGGAGGGTTAGGCACTAGGGGGAGGGTTAGGCACTAGGGGGAGGGATAGGCACTAGGGGGAGGGATAGGTACTAGGGGGAGGGATAGGCACTAGGGGGAGGGATAGGCACTAGGGGGAGGGTTAGGTGTAGGGGGAGGGTTAGGCACTAGAGGGAGGGTTAAGTGTAGGGGGAGGGTTAGGTGTAGGGGGAGGGTTAGGTGTAGGGGGAGGGTTAGGCACTAGGGGGAGGGTTAGGCACTAGGGGGAGGGTTAGGCACTAGGGGGAGGGTTAGGCACTAGGGGGAGGGTTAGGTGTAATGGGGAGGGTTAGGCACTAGGGGGAGGGTTAGGTGTAGGGGAGGGTTAGGCACTAGATGGAGGGTTAGGTGTAGGGGGAGGGTTAGGCACTAGGTGGAGGGTTAGGTACTAGGGGGAGGGATATGTGTAGGGGTTAGGGTTAGGCACTAGGGGGCGGGTGAGGTGTAGGGGGAGGGTTAGGCACTAGGGGGCGGGGGAGGTGTAGGGGAGGGTTAAGCACTAGGGGGAAGGTTAGGTGTAGGGGGAGGGTTAGGCACTAGGGGGAGGGTTAGGCACTAGGGGGAGGGTTAGGCACTAGGGGGAGGGTTAGGTGTAGGGGGAGGGTTAGGCACTAGGGGGAGGGTTAGGCACTAGGGGGAGGGTTAGGCACTAGGGGGAGGGATAGGTGTAGGGGAGGGTTAGGCATTAGGAGGAGGGATAGGTGTAGGGGTTAGGCACTAGGGGGAGGGTTAGGCACTAGGGGGAGGGTTAGGTGTAATGGGTAGGGTTAGGCACTAGGGTTAGGGTTAGGCACTAGGGGGAGGGATAGGCACTAGGGGGAGGGATAGGCACTAGGGGGACGGTTAGGCACTAGGGGGAGGGTTAGGCACTAGGGGGAGGGTTAGGCACTAGGGGGAGGGTTAGGCACTAGGGGGAGGGTTAGGCACTAGGGGGAGGGGGATAGGCACTAGGGGGAGGGTTAGGCACTAGGGGGAGGGTTAGCTGTAGTGGGAGGATTAGGTGTAGGGGGAGGGTTAGGCACTAGGGGGAGGGTTAGCTGTAGTGGGAGGATTAGGTGTAGGGGGAGGGTTAGGCACTAGGGGGAGGGTTAGGTGTAGGGGGAGGGTTAGGTGTAGGGGGAGCGTTAGGCACTAGGGGGAGGGTTAGGCACTAGGGGGAGGGTTAGGTGTAGGGGGAGGGTTAGGCACTAGGGGGAGGGATAGGGGTTAGGGTTAGGCACTAGGGGGAGGGTTAGGTGTAGGGGAGGGTTAGGCACTAGGAGAAGGGATAGGTGTTGGGGTTAGGGTTAGGCACTAGGGGTTAGGGTTAGGCACTAGGGGGAGGGTTAGCTGTAGTCGGAGGGTTAGTTGTAGGGGGAGGGTTAGGTGTAGGGGGAGGGTTAGGCACTACGGGGAGGGTTAGGCACTAGGGGGAGGGTTAGGCACTAGGGGGAGGGTTAGGCACTAGGTGTAGGGGTTAGGTTTAGGCACTAGGGGTTAGGGTTAGGCACTAGGGGGAGGGTTAGGCACTAGGGGGAGGGTTAGGTGTAATGGGTAGGGTTAGGTGTAATGGGTAGGGTTAGGCACTAGGGGGAGGGTTAGGCACTAGGGGGAGGGATAGGCACTAGGGGGAGGGTTAGGCACTAGGGGGAGGGTTGGGCACTAGGGGGAGGGATAGGTGTAGGGGTTAGGGTTAGGCACTAGGGGGAGGGTTATGCACTAGGGGGAGGGTTAGGCACTAGGGGGAGGGTTAGGTGTAGGGGTTAGGGATAGGCACTAGGGGGAGGGTTAGCTGTAGTGGGAGGATTAGGTGTAGGGGGAGGGTTAGGCACTAGGGGGAGGGTTAGGCACTAGGGGGAGGGTTAGGTGTAGGGGGAGGGTTAAGCACTAGGGGGAGGGTTAGGCACTAGGGGGAGGGTTAGGTGTAGGGAGAGGGTTAGACACTAGGGGGAGGGATAGGTGTAGGGGTTAGGGTTAGGCACTAGGGGGAGGGATAGGCACTAGGGGGAGGGTTAGGCACTAGGGGGAGGGATACGGTGTAGTGGTTAGGGTTAGGCACTAGGGGGAGGGTTAGGCACTAGGGGGATGGTTAGGTGTAGGGGAGGGTTAGGCACTAGGAGGAGGGATAGGTGTAGGGGTTAGGGTTAGGCACTAGGGGTTAGGGTTGGGCACTAGGGGGAGGGTTAGGCACTAGGGGGAGGGTTAGGCACTAGGAAGAGGGATACGGTGTAGTGGTTAGGGTTAGGCACTAGGGGGAGGGTTAGGCACTAGGGGGATGGTTAGGTGTAGGGGAGGGTTAGGCACTAGGAGGAGGGATAGGTGTAGGGGTTAGGGTTAGGCACTAGGGGTTAGGGTTGGGCACTAGGGGGAGGGTTAGGCACTAGGGGGAGGGTTAGGCACTAGGAAGAGGGATACGGTGTAGTGGTTAGGGTTATGCAGTAGGGGGAGGGTTAGGCACTAGGGGTAGGGTTAGGCGTAGGGGGAGGGTTAGGCACTAGGGGGAGGGATAGGTGTAGGGGGAGGGATAGGCACTAGGGGGAGGGATAGGCACTAGGGGGAGGGTTAGGCAGTAGGGGGAGGGTTAGGCATTAGGGGGAGGGATACGGTGTAGTGGTTAGGGTTAGGCAGTAGGGGTTAGGGTTAGGCACTAGGGGGAGGGTTAGGTGTAGGGGGAGGGTTAGGTGTAGGGGGAGGGATAGGTGTAGGGGTTAGGGTTAGGCACTAGGGGGAGGGTTAGGCACTAGGAGGAGGGATAGGTGTAGGGGTTAGGGTTAGGCACTAGGGGGAGGGTTAGGTGTAATGGGTAGGGTTAGGCACTAGGGGTAGGGTTAGGCACTAGGGGGAGGGTTAGGCACGAGGGTTAGGCACTAGGGTTAGGCACTAGGGGGAGGGATAGGCACTAGGGGGAGGGATAGGCACTAGGGGGAGGGTTAGGCACTAGGGGGAGGGTTAGGCACTAGGGGGAGGGTTAGGCACTAGGGGGAGGGATAGGTGTAGGGGTTAGGGTTAGGCACTAGGGGTTAGGGTTAAGCACTAGGGGGAGGGTTAGGCACTAGGGGGAGGGATAGGCACTAGGGGGAGGGATAGGTGTAGGGGGAGGGTTAGGCACTAGGGGGAGGGATAGGTGTAGGGGTTAGGGTTAGGCACTAGGGGGAGGGTTAGGTGTAGGGGAGGGTTAGGCACTAGGAGGAGGGATAGGTGTAGGGGTTAGGGTTAGGCACTAGGGGGAGGGTTAGGTGTAATGGGTAGGGTTAGGCACTAGGGGGAGGGTTAGGCACTAGGGTTAGGGTTAGGCACTAGGGGGAAGGATAGGCACTAGGGGGAGGGATAGGCACTAGGGGGAGGGTTAGGCACTAGGTGGAGGGTTAGGCACTAGGGGGATGGTTAGGCACTAGGGGGAGGGGGATAGGCACTAGGGGGAGGGTTAGCTGTAGTGGGAGGATTAGGTGTAGGGGGAGGGTTAGGCACTAGGGGGAGGGTTAGGCACTAGGGGGAGGGTTAGGTGTAGGGGGAGGGTTAAGCACTAGGGGGAGGGTTAGGCACTAGGGGGAGGGTTAGGTGTAGGGAGAGGGTTAGACACTAGGGGGAGGGATAGGTGTAGGGGTTAGGGTTAGGCACTAGGGGGAGGGATAGGCACTAGGGGGAGGGTTAGGCACTAGGGGGAGGGATACGGTGTAGTGGTTAGGGTTAGGCACTAGGGGGAGGGTTAGGCACTAGGGGGATGGTTAGGTGTAGGGGAGGGTTAGGCACTAGGAGGAGGGATAGGTGTAGGGGTTAGGGTTAGGCACTAGGGGTTAGGGTTGGGCACTAGGGGGAGGGTTAGGCACTAGGGGGAGGGTTAGGCACTAGGAAGAGGGATACGGTGTAGTGGTTAGGGTTATGCAGTAGGGGGAGGGTTAGGCACTAGGGGTAGGGTTAGGCGTAGGGGGAGGGTTAGGCACTAGGGGGAGGGATAGGTGTAGGGGGAGGGATAGGCACTAGGGGGAGGGATAGGCACTAGGGGGAGGGTTAGGCAGTAGGGGGAGGGTTAGGCATTAGGGGGAGGGATACGGTGTAGTGGTTAGGGTTAGGCAGTAGGGGGAGGGTTAGGCACTAGGGGGAGGGATAGGTGTAGGGGGAGGGATAGGCACTAGGGGGAGGGATAGGCACTAGGGGGAGGGTTAGGCAGTAGGGGGAGGGTTAGGCATTAGGGGGAGGGATACGGTGTAGTGGTTAGGGTTAGGCAGTAGGGGGAGGGTTAGGCACTAGGGGTAGGGTTAGGCGTAGGGGGAGGGTTAGGCACTAGGGGGAGGGATAGGTGTAGGAGGGATAGGCACTAGGGGGAGGGATAGGCACTAGGGGGAGGGATAGGCACTAGGGGGAGGGATAGGTGTAGGGGGAGGGATAGGCACTAGGGGGAGGGATAGGCACTAGGGGGAGGGATAGGCACTAGGGGGAGGGTTAGGCAGTAGGGGGAGGGATACGGTGTAGTGGTTAGGGTTAGGCACTAGGGGGATGGTTAGGCACTAGGGGGATGGTTAGGTGTAGCGGGAGGGTTAGGCACTAGGGGGAGGGTTAGGCGTAGGGGGAGGGTTAGGCACTAGGGGGAGGGTTAGGCACTAGGGGGAGGGTTAGGCACTAGGGGGAGGGTTAGGCACTAGGAAGAGGGATACGGTGTAGTGGTTAGGGTTAGGCAGTAGGGGGAGGGTTAGGCACTAGGGGTAGGGTTAGGCGTAGGGGGAGGGTTAGGCACTAGGGGGAGGGATAGGTGTAGGGGGAGGGATAGGCACTAGGGGGAGGGATAGGCACTAGGGGGAGGGTTAGGCAGTAGGGGGAGGGTTAGGCATTAGGGGGAGGGATACGGTGTAGTGGTTAGGGTTAGGCACTAGGGGGAGGGTTAGGCACTAGGGGGATGGTTAGGTGTAGCGGGAGGGTTAGGCACTAGGGGGAGGGTTAGGCACTAGGGGGAGGGTTAGGCACTAGGGGGAGGGTTAGGCACTAGGGGGAGGGTTAGGCACTAGGAAGACCGATACGGTGTAGTGGTTAGGGTTAGGCAGTAGGGGGAGGGTTAGGCACTAGGGGGAGGGTTAGGCACTAGGGGGAGGGATAGGTGTAGGGGGAGGGATAGGCACTAGGGGGAGGGATAGGCACTAGGGGGAGGGTTAGGCAGCAGGGGGAGGGTTAGGCATTAGGGGGAGGGATACGGTGTAGTGGTTAGGGTTAGGCACTAGGGGGAGGGTTAGGCACTAGTGGGATGGTTAGGTGTAGCGGGAGGGTTAGGCACTAGGGGGAGGGTTTGGCACTAGGGGGAGGGTTAGGCACTAGGGGGAGGGTTAGGCTCTAGGGGGAGGGTTAGGCTCTAGGGGGAGGGTTCGGCACTAGGGGGAGGGATACGCTGTAGTGGTTAGGGTTAGGCACTAGGGGGAGGGTTAGGCACTAGGGGGAGGGTTAGGTGAAGGGGGAGGGTTAGGTGTAGCTGGAGGGTTAGGCACTAGGGGGAGGGTTAGGCACTAGGGGGAGGGTTAGGTGTAGGGGGAGGGTTAGGTGTAGCTGGAGGGTTAGGCACTAGGGGGAGGGTTAGGCACTAGGGGGAAGGTTAGGTGTAGGGGTTAGGCACTAAAGGGGAGGGTGAGGCACTAGGGGGAGGGTTAGGCAGAAGGGGGAGGGTTAGGCACTAGGGGGAGATTTAGGCACTAGGGGGAAGGTTAGGGTTAGGCACTAGGGGGAGGGTTAGGTGTAGGGGTTAGGCACTAGGGGGAGGGTTAGGTGTAGGGGTTAGGGTTAGGCACTAGGGGGAGGGTTAGGTGTAGGGGGAGGGTTAGGTGTAGGGGGAGGGATAGGTGTAGGGGTTAGGGTTAGGCACTAGGGGGAGGGTTAGGCACTAGGAGGAGGGATAGGTGTAGGGGTTAGGGTTAGGCACTAGGGGGAGGGTTAGGTGTAATGGGTAGGGTTAGGCACTAGGGGTAGGGTTAGGCACTAGGGGGAGGGTTAGGCACGAGGGTTAGGCACTAGGGTTAGGCACTAGGGGGAGGGATAGGCACTAGGGGGAGGGTTAGGCACTAGGGGGAGGGTTAGGCACTAGGGGGAGGGTTAGGCACTAGGGGGAGGGATAGGTGTAGGGGTTAGGGTTAGGCACTAGGGGTTAGGGTTAAGCACTAGGGGGAGGGATAGGCACTAGGGGGAGGGATAGGTGTAGGGGGAGGGTTAGGCACTAGGGGGAGGGATAGGTGTAGGGGTTAGGGTTAGGCACTAGGGGGAGGGTTAGGTGTAGGGGAGGGTTAGGCACTAGGAGGAGGGATAGGTGTAGGGGTTAGGGTTAGGCACTAGGGGGAGGGTTAGGTGTAATGGGTAGGGTTAGGCACTAGGGGGAGGGTTAGGCACTAGGGTTAGGGTTAGGCACTAGGGGGAAGGATAGGCACTAGGGGGAGGGATAGGCACTAGGGGGAGGGTTAGGCACTAGGTGGAGGGTTAGGCACTAGGGGGATGGTTAGGCACTAGGGGGAGGGGGATAGGCACTAGGGGGAGGGTTAGCTGTAGTGGGAGGATTAGGTGTAGGGGGAGGGTTAGGCACTAGGGGGAGGGTTAGGCACTAGGGGGAGGGTTAGGTGTAGGGGAAGGGTTAAGCACTAGGGGGAGGGTTAGGCACTAGGGGGAGGGTTAGGTGTAGGGAGAGGGTTAGACACTAGGGGGAGGGATAGGTGTAGGGGTTAGGGTTAGGCACTAGGGGGAGGGATACGGTGTAGTGGTTAGGGTTAGGCACTAGGGGGAGGGTTAGGCACTAGGGGGATGGTTAGGTGTAGGGGAGGGTTAGGCACTAGGAGGAGGGATAGGTGTAGGGGTTAGGGTTAGGCAATAGGGGTTAGGGTTAGGCACTAGGGGGAGGGTTAGGCACTAGGGGGAGGGTTAGGCACTAGGGGGAGGGTTAGGCACTAGGAAGAGGGATACGGTGTAGTGGTTAGGGTTATGCAGTAGGGGGAGGGTTAGGCACTAGGGGTAGGGTTAGGCGTAGGGGGAGGGTTAGGCACTAGGGGGAGGGTTAGGCGTAGGGGGAGGGTTAGGCACTAGGGGGAGGGATAGGTGTAGGGGGAGGGATAGGCACTAGGGGGAGGGATAGGCACTAGGGGGAGGGATAGGCACTAGGGGGAGGGATAGGTGTAGGGGGAGGGATAGGCACTAGGGGGAGGGATAGGCACTAGGGGGAGGGATAGGCACTAGGGGGAGGGTTAGGCAGTAGGGGGAGGGATACGGTGTAGTGGTTAGGGTTAGGCACTAGGGGGATGGTTAGGCACTAGGGGGATGGTTAGGTGTAGCGGGAGGGTTAGGCACTAGGGGGAGGGTTAGGCGTAGGGGGAGGGTTAGGCACTAGGGGGAGGGTTAGGCACTAGGGGGAGGGTTAGGCACTAGGGGGAGGGTTAGGCACTAGGGTGAGGGTTAGGCACTAGGAAGAGGGATACGGTGTAGTGGTTAGGGTTAGGCAGTAGGGGGAGGGTTAGGCACTAGGAAGAGGGATACGGTGTAGTGGTTAGGGTTAGGCAGTAGGGGGAGGGTTAGGCACTAGGGGTAGGGTTAGGCGTAGGGGGAGGGTTAGGCACTAGGGGGAGGGATAGGTGTAGGGGGAGGGATAGGCACTAGGGGGAGGGATAGGCACTAGGGGGAGGGTTAGGCAGTAGGGGGAGGGTTAGGCATTAGGGGGAGGGATACGGTGTAGTGGTTAGGGTTAGGCACTAGGGGGAGGGTTAGGCACTAGGGGGATGGTTAGGTGTAGCGGGAGGGTTAGGCACTAGGGGGAGGGTTAGGCACTAGGGGGAGGGTTAGGCACTAGGAAGACCGATACGGTGTAGTGGTTAGGGTTAGGCAGTAGGGGGAGGGTTAGGCACTAGGGGGAGGGTTAGGCACTAGGGGGAGGGATAGGTGTAGGGGGAGGGATAGGCACTAGGGGGAGGGATAGGCACTAGGGGGAGGGTTAGGCAGCAGGGGGAGGGTTAGGCATTAGGGGGAGGGATACGGTGTAGTGGTTAGGGTTAGGCACTAGGGGGAGGGTTAGGCACTAGTGGGATGGTTAGGTGTAGCGGGAGGGTTAGGCACTAGGGGGAGGGTTTGGCACTAGGGGGAGGGTTAGGCACTAGGGGGAGGGTTAGGTGTAGGGGGAGGGTTAGGTGTAGCTGGAGGGTTAGGCACTAGGGGGAGGGTTAGGCACTAGGGGGAAGGTTAGGTGTAGGGGTTAGGCACTAAAGGGGAGGGTGAGGCACTAGGGGGAGGGTTAGGCAGAAGGGGGAGGGTTAGGCACTAGGGGGAGATTTAGGCACTAGGGGGAAGGTTAGGGTTAGGCACTAGGGGGAGGGTTAGGTGTAGGGGTTAGGCACTAGGGGGAGGGTTAGGCACAAGGAGGAGGGTTAGGTGTAGGGGTTAGGCACTAAAGGGGAGGGTTAGGCATTAGGGGAGGGTTAAGAACTACGTGGGAGGGTTAGGCACTAAGGGGGAGGGTTAGGCACTAAGGGGGAGGGTTAGACACTAGGAGGAGGGTTGGGTGTAGGTGGAGGGTTAGGCACTAGGGGGAGGGTTAGGTTTATTGTGCGGGGAGGGGTAGATGAGGCTTAGGCACTAGAGTTGGAGGTTGGTTTCAAGCAACAAGGAGGGAAGGGTAGGGTACTGAGAGGAGGGGGGTAGGGTAGGGAGGGGGGTAGGGTTAGGGTAGGGAGAGGGGTGTGGGGTAGGGAGAGGTTTAGGGTAGGGAGAGGGGTGTGGGGTAGGGTAGGGAGAGGGTAGGGAGAGGGTTGTGGGGTAGGGTAGGGAGAGGGGTGGGGTAGGGAGAGGGTTAGGGTAAGGAGAGGGGTAGGGAGAGGGGTAGGGTAAGGAGAGGGGTAGGGTAGGGTAAGGAGAGGGGTAGGGATGGGGTTAGGGTAGGGAGAGGGGTAGGGTAGGGGGAGAGGTTTAGTTTAGGGAGAGGGTTAGGGTAGGGAGAGGGGTAGGGGGAGGGGTTAGGTGGGGTAGGGAGAGGGGTAGGGTAGGGAGACGGTGGGGTAGGGAGAGGGTTGGGGTAGGGTAGGGAGAGGGTTAGGGCAGGGAGAGGGGTGCGGTAGGGTTAGGGGTAGGTTTATGGTAGGGAGAGGGGTTGGGTAGGGTTAGGGAGAGGGGTGGGGTAGGGTTAGGGAGAGGGGTAGGTTTATGGTAGGGAGAGGGGTGGGGTAGGGAGAGGGGTGGGGTAGGTTTATGGTAGGGAGAGGGTTGGGGAGGGGTAGATTTATGGTAGGGAGAGGGTTAGGGGAGGGGTAGGTTTATGGTAGGGAGAGGGGTAGGTTAGGGTAAGGAGAGCGGTAGGTTAGGGAGAGGGGTGGGTTAGGGTATGGAGAGGGTTAGGGTAGGGAGAGGGGTGGGTTGGGGTAGGGTTAGGGAGAGTGGTAGGTTTATGGTAGGGAGAGTGGTAGGTTTATGGTAGGGAGAGGGTTAGGGGAGGGGTAGGGAGAGGGGTGGGTTAGGGTAGGGAGAGGGGTAGGTTTATGGTAGGAGAGGGTTAGGGGAGGGGTAGGGTAGGGAGAGGGTTAGGGTAGGTAGAGAGGTGGGTTAGGGTAGGGAGAGGGGTACGGCAGCATACTGGTCTCCAAGTGTCGTTATGTTAACCCTGTCGGGATCCAGGCGTTACATACCGCTTCCGTCATGAGCAGGGCCCTCCTCCCTAATGTGCTTATTCTCCCCTCATACCATTGTCTCCTCCTCACTGCCTACAGCAGCACCACACCTTTGGGTCCATCCGGCGCTGTGTCTCTGGGTCCTGTGACTGCTGATGTTTTGTACTAGAAGTAGTTCATACTTATTATGTACTGTGTAAGGCGTAGCAGACCTATTGTGGCACCATATAAATAAAGGATAATAATAATAGCATAGACCTCACTACACAAAAATGAATGAAGATGACCCACGAGGCGTAGCTTGCCAGTGCCGGCATACCAGTCTGACCAGGACGCGTAGCTTGCCAGTGCCATCATACCAGTCTGACCAGGAGGCGTAGCTTGCCGTTGCCGTCCTACCAGTCTGACCAGGAGGCGTAGCTTGCCAGTGCCATCATACCAGTCTGACCAGGAGGCGTAGCTTGCCAGTGCCATCATAACAGTCTGACCAGGAGGCGTAGCTTGCCAGTGCCATCATAACAGTCTGACCAGGAGGCGTAGCTTGCCAGTGCCATCATACCAGTCTGACCAGGAGGCGTAGCTTGCCAGTGCCGTCATACCAGTCTGACCAGGAGGCGTAGCTTGCCAGTGCCGTCATACCAGTCTCACTAGGATGCGTAGCTTGCCAGTGCCTTCATACCAGTCTCACCAGGATGCGTAGCTTGCCAGTGCCTTCATACCAGTCTCACCAGGATGCGTAGCTTGCCAGTGCCTTCATCCCAGTCTCACCAGGATGCGTAGCTTGCCAGTGCCTTCATCCCAGTCTCACCAGGATGCGTAGCTTGCCAGTGCCTTCATCCCAGTCTCACCAGGATGCGTAGCTTGCCAGTGTCGTCATACCAGTCTGACCAGGACGTGTAGCTTGCCAGTGTCGTCATACCAGTTTGACCAGGAGGCGTAGCTTGCCAGTGCCGTCATACCGGTCTCACCAGGAGGCGTAGCTTGCCAGTACCGTCATACCAGTCTGAACAGGAGGCGTAGCTTGCCAGTGCCGTCATACCAGTCTCACCAGGATGCGTAGCTTGCCAGTGCCGTCATACCAGTCTCACCAGGATGCGTAGCTTGCCAGTGCCGTCATACCAGTCTGACCAAGATGCGTAGCTTGCCAGTGCCGTCATACCAGTCTCACCAGGATGCGTAGCTTGCCAGTGCCTTCATACCAGTCTCACCAGGATGCGTAGCTTGCCAGTGCCATCATACCAGTCTGACCAGGAGGCGTAGCTTGCCAGTGCCGTCATACCAGTCTGACTTGCCTATCTGTGCACATGGCTGCAGTGAGAGTTACATGCTAATAATGGTGCTGAAAGGTGCAAGTCTGCAGTAACTAATACGCAATTAGCCTTTCCCTGTGTAGTGTGTACATTAGATAAGGAAACTGGTTGCTGTAGCTGTAATGCTTTGTACTGTAAAGCTGCTTTCTATCTCCAGGACAGGGGTCCTAAACACTGATGGGGGGCTCAGCGTGGAGGGGAGTCAGGGAGCAGGAAAAGAACTGAAGTGTCCAACAAGAGAATTGCAGATAACACACGAGCCCAGGGCGGGGAATCATTATGGCTTTACCTTAGGAACCTATTGCACAGGGTATAGGAAAAAGGTCTTCCTGGGACATGAGCCACATCTAAGAGAGTCTACAGACGTTTCCACATACACTTTACACCCTACACTTTACACCCTACACTTTACACCTACTGTACATCTTACACCCTACATCTACTGTACATCTTACACCTTACACCTACTGTACATCTTACACCTTACACCTACTGTACATCTTACACCCTACACCTACTGTACATCTTACACCCTACACCTACTGTACATCTTACACCTTACACCTACTGTACATCTTACACCTTACACCTACTGTACATCTTACACCCTACACCTACTGTACATCTTACACCTTACACCTACTGTACATCTTACACCTTACACCTACTGTACATCTTACACCCTACATCTTACACCTACTGTACATCTTACACCTTACACCTACTGTACACCTTACACCCTACATCTTACACCTACTGTACATCTTACACCCTACATCTTACACCCTACATCTTACACCTACTGTACATCTTACACCTACTGTACATCTTACACCTACTGTACATCTTACATCCTACATCTTACACCTTACATCTTACACCCTACACCTACTGTACATCTTACACCTTACATCTTACACCTACTGTACATCTTACACCTACTGTACATCTTACACCCTACAACTACTGTACATCTTACACCCTACAACTACTGTACATCTTACACCCTACATCTTACACCCTACATCTTACACCCTACATCTTACACCTTACATCTTACACCTTACATCTTACACCCTACACCTACTGTACATCTTACACCCTACATCTTACATCTTACACCTACTTTACATCTTACATCTTACACCTACTGTACATCTTACACCTTACACCTACTGTACATCTTACACCCTACATCTTACACCTACTGTACATCTTACACCCTACACCTACTGTACATCTTACACCTTACACCTACTGTACATCTTACACCCTACACCTTACACCTACTGTACATCTTACACCCTACACCTACTGTACATCTTACACCCTACATCTACTATACATCTTACACCTTACACCTACTGTACATCTTACACCTTACACCTACTGTACATCTTACACCTTACACCCTACACCTTACACCTACTGTACATCTTACACCCTACACCTACTGTACATCTTACACCCTACATCTACTATACATCTTACACCTTACACCTACTGTACATCTTACACCTTACACCTACTGTACATCTTACACCCTACATCTTACACCTACTGTACATCTTACACCTTACACCTACTGTACACCTTACACCCTACATCTTACACCTACTGTACATCTTACACCCTACATCTTACACCTACTGTACATCTTACACCCTACATCTTACACCTACTGTACATCTTACACCTACTGTACATCTTACATCCTACATCTTACACCTTACATCTTACACCTTACATCTTACACCCTACACCTACTGTACATCTTACACCTACTGTACATCTTACACCCTACACCTTACACATACTGTACATCTTACACCCTACACCTACTGTACATCTTACACCTTACACCTACTGTACATCTTACACCTTACACCTACTGTACATCTTACACCCTACATCTTACACCTACTGTACATCTTACACCCTACATCTTACACCTACTGTACATCTTACACCTACTGTACATCTTACATCCTACATCTTACACCTTACATCTTACACCCTACACCTACTGTACATCTTACACCTTACATCTTACACCTACTGTACATCTTACACCTACTGTACATCTTACACCCTACAACTACTGTACATCTTACACCCTACAACTACTGTACATCTTACACCCTACATCTTACACCCTACATCTTACACCCTACATCTTACACCTTACATCTTACACCTTACATCTTACACCCTACACCTACTGTACATCTTACACCCTACATCTTACATCTTACACCTACTTTACATCTTACATCTTACACCTACTGTACATCTTACACCTTACACCTACTGTACATCTTACACCCTACATCTTACACCTACTGTACATCTTACACCCTACACCTACTGTACATCTTACACCCTACACCTACTGTACATCTTACACCTTACACCTACTGTACATCTTACACCCTACACCTTACACCTACTGTACATCTTACACCCTACACCTACTGTACATCTTACACCCTACATCTACTATACATCTTACACCTTACACCTACTATACATCTTACACCTTACACCTACTGTACATCTTACACCCTACATCTTACACCTACTGTACATCTTACACCTTACACCTACTGTACACCTTACACCCTACATCTTACACCTACTGTACATCTTACACCCTACATCTTACACCTACTGTACATCTTACACCTACTGTACATCTTACATCCTACATCTTACACCTTACATCTTACACCCTACACCTACTGTACATCTTACACCTACTGTACATCTTACACCCTACACCTTACACATACTGTACATCTTACACCCTACACCTACTGTACATCTTACACCTTACACCTACTGTACATCTTACACCTTACACCTACTGTACATCTTACACCCTACATCTTACACCTACTGTACATCTTACACCTTACACCTACTGTACACCTTACACCCTACATCTTACACCTACTGTACATCTTACACCCTACATCTTACACCTACTGTACATCTTACACCTACTGTACATCTTACATCCTACATCTTACACCTTACATCTTACACCCTACACCTACTGTACATCTTACACCTTACATCTTACACCTACTGTACATCTTACACCTACTGTACATCTTACACCCTACAACTACTGTACATCTTACACCCTACAACTACTGTACATCTTACACCCTACATCTTACACCCTACATCTTACACCCTACATCTTACACCTTACATCTTACACCCTACACCTACTGTACATCTTACACCCTACATCTTACACCTTACATCTTACATCTTACACCTACTTTACATCTTACATCTTACACCTACTTTACATCTTACATCTTACACCTACTGTACATCTTACACCTTACACCTACTGTACATCTTACACCCTACATCTTACACCTACTGTACATCTTACACCCTACACCTACTGTACATCTTACACCCTACACCTACTGTACATCTTACACCTTACACCTACTGTACATCTTACACCTTACACCTACTGTACATCTTACACCCTACACCTTACACCCTACACCTTACACATACTGTACATCTTACACCCTACACCTACTGTACATCTTACACCCTACACCTACTGTACATCTTACACCTTACACCTACTGTACATCTTACACCTTACACCTACTGTACATCTTACACCCTACATCTTACACCTACTGTACATCTTACACCTTACACCTACTGTACACCTTACACCCTACATCTTACACCTACTGTACATCTTACACCCTACATCTTACACCTACTGTACATCTTACACCCTACATCTTACACCTACTGTACATCTTACACCTACTGTACATCTTACATCCTACATCTTACACCTTACATCTTACACCCTACACCTACTGTACATCTTACACCTACTGTACATCTTACACCCTACATCTTGCACCCTACACCTTACACATACTGTACATCTTACACCCTACACCTACTGTACATCTTACACCTTACACCTACTGTACATCTTACACCTTACACCTACTGTACATCTTACACCCTACATCTTACACCTACTGTACATCTTACACCTTACACCTACTGTACACCTTACACTCTACATCTTACACCTACTGTACATCTTACACCTACTGTACATCTTACATCCTACATCTTACACCTTACATCTTACACCTTACATCTTACACCCTACACCTACTGTACATCTTACACCTACTGTACATCTTACACCCTACATCTTACACCTACTGTACACCCTACATTTTACACCTTACACCCTACACCTACTGTACATCTTACACCCTACACCTACTGTACATCTTACACCCTACACCTTACACCCTACACCTTACACATACTGTACACCTTTCACCCTACATCTTACACTGTACATCTTACACCCTACATCTTACACCTACTGTACATCTTACACCTTACACCCTACACCTACTGTACATCTTACACCCTACACCCTACACCCTACACCTACTGTACATCTTACACCTTACACCTACTGTACATCTTACACCTTATACCTACTGTACATCTTACACCTTACACCTACTGTACATCTTACACCCTACATCTTACACCTACTGTACATCTTACACCCTACACCTTACACCCTACACCTTACACATACTGTACATCTTACACCCTACACCTACTGTACATCTTACACCCTACACCTACTGTACATCTTACACCCTACACCTACTGTACATCTTACACCTTACACCTACTGTACATCTTACACCTTACACCTACTGTACATCTTACACCCTACACCTTACACATACTGTACATCTTACACCCTACACCTACTGTACATCTTACACCCTACACCTACTGTACATCTTACACCTTACACCTACTGTACATCTTACACCTTACACCTACTGTACATCTTACACCTTACACCTACTGTACATCTTACACCCTACATCTTACACCTACTGTACATCTTACACCCTACATCTTACACCTACTGTACATCTTACACCCTACATCTTACACCTACTGTACATCTTACACCTACTGTACATCTTACATCCTACATCTTACACCTTACATCTTACACCCTACACCTACTGTACATCTTACACCCTACATCTTACACCTTACATCTTACACCTACTGTACACCCTACACTTTACACCTTACACCCTACACCTACTGTACATCTTACACCCTACACCTACTGTACATCTTACACCCTACACCTTACACCCTACACCTTACACATACTGTACACCTTTCACCCTACATCTTACACTGTACATCTTACACCTTACACCCTACACCTACTGTACATCTTACACCTTACACCCTACACCTACTGTACACCCTACACCTTACACCTACTGTACATCTTACACCTTACACCTACTGTACATCTTACACCTACTGTACATCTTACACCTTACACCTACTGTACATCTTACACCCTACATCTTACACCTACTGTACATCTTACACCTTACACCTACTGTACATCTTACACCCTACACCTACTGTACATCTTACACCCTACACCTACTGTACATCTTACACCTTACACCTACTGTACATCTTACACCCTACATCTTACACCCTACATCTTACACCCTACTTCACATCTTACACCTTACACCTACTGTACATCTTACACCCTACATCTTACACCCTACATCTTACACCTACTGCACATCTTACACCTTACACCTACTGTACATCTTACATCTTACACCTACTTTACATCTTACACCCTACATCTTACACCTACTGTACATCTTACACCCTACACTTTACACCTTACACCCTACACTTTACACCTTACACCCTACACCTACTGTACATCTTACACCCTACACCTACTGTACATCTTACATCTTACACCTACTGTACATCTTACACCTTACACCTACTGTACACCTTACACCCTACATCTTACACCTACTGTACATCTTACACCCTACATCTTACACCCTACACCTTACCCATACTGTACACCTTGCACCCTACACCTTGCACCCTACACCTTGCACCCTACATCCACTGTACATCTTACATCCTACACCTTACACCCTACAGCTCTGTGCGACACGTTTATTATCACATATACCGCTCTGTGCAACACCTTTATTATCACATATATCGCTCTGTGTAACACCTTTATTATCACATATATCGCTCTGTGTAACACAATGCATTGCTCACATATACCGCTCTGTGTAACACAATGCATTGCTCACATATACCGCTCTGTGTAACACAATGCATTGCTCACATACTGTATATTGCTGTGTGTAACACAATGCATTGCTCACATACTGTATACCGCTCTGTGTAACACAATGCCTTGCTCACATACTGTATATCGCTCTGTGTAACACAATGCATTGCTCACATATACCGCTCTGTGTAACACAATGCATTGCTCACATATACCGCTCTGTGTAACACAATGCATTGCTCACATATACCGCTCTGTGTAACACAATGCATTGCTCTCATATGCCGCTCTGTGTAACACAATGCATTGCTCATATATACCGCTCTGTGTAACACAATGCATTGCTCACATATACCGCTCTGTGTAACACAATGCATTGCTCACATACTGTATATCGCTCTGTGTAACAATGCATTGCTCACATACTGTATATCGCTCTGTGTAACACAATGCATTGCTCACATACTGTATATCGCTCTGTGTAACACAATGCATTGCTCACATACTGTATATCGCTCTGTGTAACACAATGCATTGCTCACATACTGTATATCGCTCTGTGTAACACAATGCATTGCTCACATACTGTATACCGCTCTGTGTAACACAATGCATTGCTCTCATATACCGCTCTGTGTAACACAATGTATTGCTCACATACTGTATATCGCTCTGTGTAACACAATGTATTGCTCACATACTGTATACCGCTCTGTGTAACACAATGCATTGCTCTCATATACCGCTCTGTGTAACACAATGCATTGCTCACATACTGTATATCGCTCTGTGTAACACAATGCATTGCTCACATACTGTATATCGCTCTGTGTAACACAATGCATTGCTCACATACTGTATATCGCTCTGTGTAACACAATGCATTGCTCACATATACCGCTCTGTGTAACACAATGCATTGCTCACATACTGTATATCGCTCTGTGTAACACAATGCATTGCTCACATACTGTATACCGCTCTGTGTAACACAATGTATTGCTCACATATACCGCTCTGTGTAACAGAATGCATTGCTCACATACTGTATACCGCTCTGTGTAACACAATGCATTGCTCACATATACCGCTCTGTGTAACACAATGCATTGCTTACATACTGTATACCGCTCTGTGTAACACAATGCATTGCTCACATATACCGCTCTGTGTAACACAATGCATTGCTCACATACTGTATACCGCTCTGTGTAACACAATGCATTGCTCTCATATACCGCTCTGTGTAACACAATGTATTGCTCACATACTGTATATCGCTCTGTGTAACACAATGCATTGCTCACATACTGTATATCGCTCTGTGTAACACAATGCATTGCTCACATATACCACTCTGTGTAACACAATGCATTGCTCACATATACCGCTCTGTGTAACACAATGCATTGCTCACATACTGTATATCGCTCTGTGTAACACAATGCATTGCTCACATACTGTATATCGCTCTGTGTAACACAATGCATTGCTCACATACTGTATATCGCTCTGTGTAACACAATGCATTGCTCACATACTGTATACCGCTCTGTGTAACACAATGCATTGTTCACATATACCGCTCTGTGTAACACAATGCATTGCTCACATATATCGCTCTGTGTAACACAATGCATTGCTCACATACTGTATATCGCTCTGTGTAACACAATGCATTGCTCACATACTGTATATCGCTCTGTGTAACACAATGCATTGCTCACATACTGTATATCGCTCTGTGTAACACAATGTATTGCTCACATACTGTATATCGCTCTGTGTAACACAATGCATTGCTCACATACTGTATACCGCTCTGTGTAACACAATGCATTGTTCACATATACCGCTCTGTGTAACACAATGCATTGCTCACATATATCGCTCTGTGTAACACAATGCATTGCTCACATACTGTATATCGCTCTGTGTAACACAATGCATTGCTCACATACTGTATATCGCTCTGTGTAACACAATGCATTGCTCACATACTGTATATCGCTCTGTGTAACACAATGCATTGCTCACATACTGTATATCGCTCTGTGTAACACAATGCATTGCTCACATACTGTATATCGCTCTGTGTAACACAATGTATTGCTCACATACTGTATATCGCTCTGTGTAACACAATGCATTGCTCACATACTGTATACCGCTCTGTGTAACACAATGCATTGTTCACATATACCGCTCTGTGTAACACAATGCATTGTTCACATATACCGCTCTGTGTAACACAATGCATTGCTCACATATATCGCTCTGTGTAACACAATGCATTGCTCACATACTGTATATCGCTCTGTGTAACACAATGCATTGCTCACATACTGTATACCGCTCTGTGTAACACAATGCATTGCTCACATATACCGCTCTGTGTAACACAATGCATTGCTCACATACTGTATATCGCTCTGTGTAACACAATGCATTGCTCACATACTGTATATCGCTCTGTGTAACACAATGCATTGCTCACATATATCGCTCTGTGTAACACAATGCATTGCTCACATATACCGCTCTGTGTAACACAATGCATTGCTCACATACTGTATACCACTCTGTGTAACACAATGCATTGCTCACATATACCGCTCTGTGTAACACAATGCATTGCTCACATACTGTATATCGCTCTGTGTAACACAATGTATTGCTCACATACTGTATATCGCTCTGTGTAACACAATGCATTGCTCACATACTGTATATCGCTCTGTGTAACACAATGCATTGCTCACATACTGTATATCGCTCTGTGTAACACAATGCATTGCTCACATACTGTATATCGCTCTGTGTAACACAATGCATTGCTCACATACTGTATACCGCTCTGTGTAACACAATGCATTGTTCACATATACCGCTCTGTGTAACACAATGCATTGCTCACATATATCGCTCTGTGTAACACAATGCATTGCTCACATACTGTATATCGCTCTGTGTAACAATGCATTGCTCACATACTGTATATCGCTCTGTGTAACACAATGTATTGCTCACATACTGTATATCGCTCTGTGTAACACAATGCATTGCTCACATACTGTATACCGCTCTGTGTAACACAATGCATTGCTCACATACTGTATATCGCTCTGTGTAACACAATGCATTGCTCACATACTGTATATCGCTCTGTGTAACACAATGCATTGCTCACATACTGTATATCGCTCTGTGTAACACAATGTATTGCTCACATACTGTATATCGCTCTGTGTAACACAATGCATTGCTCACATACTGTATACCGCTCTGTGTAACACAATGCATTGTTCACATATACCGCTCTGTGTAACACAATGCATTGCTCACATACTGTATACCGCTCTGTGTAACACAATGCATTGTTCACATATACCGCTCTGTGTAACACAATGCATTGCTCACATACTGTATATCGCTCTGTGTAACACAATGCATTGCTCACATACTGTATATCGCTCTGTGTAACACAATGCATTGCTCACATACTGTATATCGCTCTGTGTAACACAATGTATTGCTCACATACTGTATATCGCTCTGTGTAACACAATGCATTGCTCACATACTGTATACCGCTCTGTGTAACACAATGCATTGCTCACATATACCGCTCTGTGTAACACAATGCATTGCTCACATACTGTATATCGCTCTGTGTAACACAATGCATTGCTCACATATACCGCTCTGTGTAACACAATGCATTGCTCACATACTGTATATCGCTCTGTGTAACACAATGCATTGCTCACATACTGTATACCGCTCTGTGTAACACAATGCATTGCTCACATATACCGCTCTGTGTAACACAATGCATTGCTCACATACTGTATATCGCTCTGTGTAACACAATGCATTGCTCACATACTGTATACCGCTCTGTGTAACACAATGCATTGCTCACATACTGTATACCGCTCTGTGTAACACAATGCATTGCTCACATACTGTATATCGCTCTGTGTAACACAATGCATTGCTCTCATATACCGCTCTGTGTAACACAATGCATTGCTCACATACTGTATACCGCTCTGTGTAACACAATGCATTGCTCACACATACCGCTCTGTGTAACACAATGCATTGCTCACATACTGTATATCGCTCTGTGTAACACAATGCATTGCTCTCATATACCGCTCTGTGTAACACAATGCATTGCTCACATACTGTATACCGCTCTGTGTAACACAATGCATTGCTCTCATATACCGCTCTGTGTAACACAATGTATTGCTCACATACTGTATATCGCTCTGTGTAACACAATGCATTGCTCACATACTGTATACCGCTCTGTGTAACACAATGCATTGCTCACATATACCGCTCTGTGTAACACAATGCATTGCTCACATACTGTATATCGCTCTGTG
Source organism: Taudactylus pleione (assembly GCA_031769625.1). NCBI lineage: Eukaryota > Metazoa > Chordata > Amphibia > Anura > Myobatrachidae > Taudactylus > Taudactylus pleione. Next base: position 317,506 of record JAUIMM010001798.1, read on the forward strand.
TAACACAATGCATTGCTCACATACTGTATACCGCTCTGTGTAACACAATGCATTGCTCACACATACCGCTCTGTGTAACACAATGCATTGCTCACATATATCGCTCTGTGTAACACAATGCATTGCTCACATACTGTATACCGCTCTGTGTAACACAATGTATTGCTCACATACTGTATATCGCTCTGTGTAACACAATGCATTGCTCACATATACCGCTCTGTGTAACACAATGCATTGCTCACATACTGTATACCGCTCTGTGTAACACAATGTATTGCTCACATACTGTATATCGCTCTGTGTAACACAATGCATTGCTCACATATACCGCTCTGTGTAACACAATGTATTGCTCACATACTGTATATCGCTCTGTGTAACACAATGCATTGCTCACATATACCGCTCTGTGTAACACAATGCATTGCTCACACATACCGCTCTGTGTAACACAATGCATTGCTCACATACTGTATACCGCTCTGTGTAACACAATGTATTGCTCACATATATCGCTCTGTGTAACACAATGCATTGCTCACATACTGTATACCGCTCTGTGTAACACAATGCATTGCTCACACATACCGCTCTGTGTAACACAATGCATTGCTCACATACTGTATATCGCTCTGTGTAACAGAATGCATTGCTCACACATACCGCTCTGTGTAACACAATGCATTGCTCACATACTGTATACCGCTCTGTGTAACACAATGCATTGCTCACATACTGTATATCGCTCTGTGTAACACAATGCATTGCTCACATACTGTATATCGCTCTGTGTAACAGAATGCATTGCTCACATATACCGCTCTGTGTAACACAATGCATTGCTCACACATACCGCTCTGTGTAACACAATGCATTGCTCACATACTGTATATCGCTCTGTGTAACACAATGCATTGCTCACATACTGTATATCGCTCTGTGTAACACAATGCATTGCTCACATATACCGCTCTGTGTAACACAATGCATTGCTCACATACTGTATATCGCACTGTGTAACACAATGCATTGCTCACATATACCGCTCTGTGTAACACAATGCATTGCTCACATATACCGCTCTGTGTAACACAATGCATTGCTCACATACTGTATACCGCTCTGTGTAACACAATGCATTGCTCTCATACTGTATATCGCTCTGTGTAACACAATGCATTGCTCACATACTGTATATCGCTCTGTGTAACACAATGCATTGCTCACATACTGTATACCGCTCTGTGTAACACAATGCATTGCTCACATACTGTATATCGCTCTGTGTAACACAATGCATTGCTCACATATATCGCTCTGTGTAACACAATGCATTGCTCACATACTGTATACCGCTCTGTGTAACACAATGCATTGCTCACATACTGTATATCGCTCTGTGTAACACAATGCATTGCTCACATACTGTATATCGCTCTGTGTAACACAATGCATTGCTCACATACTGTATATCGCTCTGTGTAACACAATGCATTGCTCACATACTGTATATCGCTCTGTGTAACACAATGCATTGCTCACATATATCGCTCTGTGTAACACAATGCATTGCTCACATATATCGCTCTGTGTAACACAATGCATTGCTCACATACTGTATATCGCTCTGTGTAACACAATGCATTGCTCACATACTGTATACCGCTCTGTGTAACACAATGCATTGCTCACATATACCGCTCTGTGTAACACAATGCATTGCTCACATACTGTATATCGCTCTGTGTAACACAATGCATTGCTCACATATACCGCTCTGTGTAACACAATGCATTGCTCACATACTGTATATCGCTCTGTGTAACACAATGCATTGCTCACATACTGTATATCGCTCTGTGTAACACAATGCATTGCTCACATATATCGCTCTGTGTAACACAATGCATTGCTCACATATATCGCTCTGTGTAACACAATGCATTGCTCACACATACCGCTCTGTGTAACACAATGCATTGCTCACATATACCGCTCTGTGTAACACAATGCATTGCTCACATACTGTATATCGCTCTGTGTAACACAATGCATTGCTCACATACTGTATATCGCTCTGTGTAACACAATGCATTGCTCACATATACCGCTCTGTGTAACACAATGCTTTGCTCACATACTGTATACCGCTCTGTGTAACACAATGCATTGCTCACATACTGTATATCGCTCTGTGTAACACAATGCCTTGCTCACATATATCGCTCTGTGTAACACAATGCATTGCTCACATACTGTATATCGCTCTGTGTAACACAATGCATTGCTCACATATACCGCTCTGTGTAACACAATGCATTGCTCACATACTGTATATCGCTCTGTGTAACACAATGCATTGCTCACATACTGTATATCGCTCTGTGTAACACAATGCATTGCTCACATATACCGCTCTGTGTAACACAATGTATTGCTCACATACTGTATACCGCTCTGTGTAACACAATGCATTGCTCACATACTGTATACCGCTCTGTGTAACACAATGCATTGCTCACATACTGTATACCGCTCTGTGTAACACAATGCATTGCTCACATACTGTATACCGCTCTGTGTAACACAATGCATTGCTCACATACTGTATACCGCTCTGTGTAACACAATGCATTGCTCACATACTGTATATCACTCTGTGTAACACAATGCATTGCTCACATACTGTATACCGCTCTGTGTAACACAATGCATTGCTCACATACTGTATACCGCTCTGTGTAACACAATGCATTGCTCACATACTGTATACCGCTCTGTATAACACAATGCATTGCTCACATACTGTATATCGCTCTGTGTAACACAATGCCTTGCTCACATATATCGCTCTGTGTAACACAATGCATTGCTCACATACTGTATATCACTCTGTGTAACACAATGCATTGCTCACATACTGTATATCGCTCTGTGTAACACAATGCATTGCTCACATATACCGCTCTGTGTAACACAATGCATTGCTCACATACTGTATATCGCTCTGTGTAACACAATGCATTGCTCACATATATCGCTCTGTGTAACACAATGCATTGCTCACATGTATCGCTCTGTGTAACACAATGCCTTGCTCACATATACCGCTCTGTGTAACACAATGCATTGCTCACATACTGTATATCGCTCTGTGTAACACAATGCATTGCTCACATACTGTATATCGCTCTGTGTAACACAATGCATTGCTCACACATACCGCTCTGTGTAACACAATGCATTGCTCACATACTGTATACCGCTCTGTGTAACACAATGCATTGCTCACATACTGTATATCGCTCTGTGTAACACAATGCATTGCTCACATACTGTATATCGCTCTGTGTAACACAATGTATTGCTCACATACTGTATACCGCTCTGTGTAACACAATGCATTGCTCACATATACCGCTCTGTGTAACACAATGCATTGCTCACATACTGTATATCGCTCTGTGTAACACAATGCATTGCTCACATATACCGCTCTGTGTAACACAATGCATTGCTCACATACTGTATATCGCTCTGTGTAACACAATGCATTGCTCACATACTGTATATCACTCTGTGTAACACAATGCATTGCTCACATATACCGCTCTGTGTAACACAAAGTATTGCTCACATATACCGCTCTGTGTAACACAATGCATTGCTCACATACTGTATATCGCTCTGTGTAACACAATGCATTGCTCACATATACCGCTCTGTGTAACACAATGCATTGCTCACATACTGTATATCGCTCTGTGTAACACAATGCATTGCTCACATATACCGCTCTGTGTAACACAATGCATTGCTCACATATACCGCTCTGTGTAACACAAAGTATTGCTCACACATACCGCTCTGTGTAACACAATGCATTGCTCACATATACCGCTCTGTGTAACACAATGCATTGCTCACATACTGTATATCGCTCTGTGTAACACAATGCATTGCTCACATACTGTATATCACTCTGTGTAACACAATGCATTGCTCACACATACCGCTCTGTGTAACACAATGCATTGCTCACATACTGTATATCGCTCTGTGTAACACAATGCATTGCTCACATATACCGCTCTGTGTAACACAATGCATTGCTCTCATATACCGCTCTGTGTAACACAATGCATTGCTCACATACTGTATATCTCTCTGTGTAACACAATGCATTGCTCACATACTGTATATCGCTCTGTGTAACACAATGTATTGCTCACATACTGTATATCGCTCCGTGTAACACAATGCATTGCTCACATATACCGCTCTGTGTAACACAATGCATTGCTCACATATACCGCTCTGTGTAACACAATGCATTGCTCACATACTGTATATCGCTCTGTGTAACACAATGCATTGCTCACATACTGTATATTGCTCTGTGTAACACAATGCATTGCTCACATACTGTATATTGCTCTGTGTAACACAATGCATTGCTTACATATACCGCTCTGTGTAACACAATGCATTGCTCACATATACCGCTCTGTGTAACACAATGCATAGCTCACATATACCGCTCTGTGTAACACAATGCATTGCTCACATATACTGCTCTGTGTAACACAATGCATTGCTCACATATACCGCTCTGTGTAACACAATGCATTGCTCACATATACCGCTCTGTGTAACACAATGCATTGCTCACATACTGTATATCGCTCTGTGTAACACAATGCTTTGCTCACATACTGTATACCGCTCTGTGTAACACAATGCATTGCTCACATACTGTATACCGCTCTGTGTAACACAATGCATTGCTCACATACTGTATACCGCTCTGTGTAACACAATGCATTGCTCACATACTGTATACCGCTCTGTCTAACACAATGCATTGCTCACATACTGTATATTGCTCTGTGTAACACAATGCATTGCTCACATACTGTATATCTCTCTGTGTAACACAATGCATTGCTCACATACTGTATATCTCTCTGTGTAACACAATGCATTGCTCACATATACCGCTCTGTGTAACACAATGCATTGCTCACATACTGTATATCGCTCTGTGTAACACAATGTATTGCTCACATACTGTATACCGCTCTGTGTAACACAATGCATTGCTCACATACTGTATATTGCTCTGTGTAACACAATGCATTGCTCACATATACCGCTCTGTGTAACACAATGCATTGCTCTCATATACCGCTCTGTGTAACACAATGCATTGCTCACATACTGTATATCGCTGTGTGTAACACAATGCATTGCTCACATACTGTATATCGCTCTGTGTAACACAATGCATTGCTCACATACTGTATATCGCTCTGTGTAACACAATGCATTGCTCACATACTGTATATCGCTGTGTGTAACACAATGCATTGCTCACATACTGTATACCGCTCTGTGTAACACAATGCATTGCTCACATACTGTATATCGCTCTGTGTAACACAATGCATTGCTCACATACTGTATATTCCTCTGTGTAACACAATGCATTGCTCACATATACCGCTCTGTCTAACACAATGCATTGCTCACATACTGTATATTGCTCTGTGTAACACAATGCATTGCTCACATACTGTATATCTCTCTGTGTAACACAATGCATTGCTCACATACTGTATATCGCTCTGTGTAACACAATGCATTGCTCACATACTGTATATCTCTCTGTGTAACACAATGCATTGCTCACATATACCGCTCTGTGTAACACAATGCATTGCTCACATACTGTATACCGCTCTGTGTAACACAATGCATTGCTCACATATACCGCTCTGTGTAACACAATGCATTGCTCACATACTGTATATCGCTCTGTGTAACACAATGTATTGCTCACATACTGTATACCGCTCTGTGTAACACAATGCATTGCTCACATATACCGCTCTGTGTAACACAATGCATTGCTCTCATATACCGCTCTGTGTAACACAATGCATTGCTCACATACTGTATACCGCTCTGTGTAACACAATGCATTGCTCACATACTGTATATCGCTCTGTGTAACACAATGCATTGCTCACATACTGTATACCGCTCTGTGTAACACAATGCATTGCTCACACATACCGCTCTGTGTAACACAATGCATTGCTCACATACTGTATATCGCTCTGTGTAACACAATGTATTGCTCACATACTGTATACCGCTCTGTGTAACACAATGCATTGCTCACATATACCGCTCTGTGTAACACAATGCATTGCTCTCATATACCGCTCTGTGTAACACAATGCATTGCTCACATACTGTATACCGCTCTGTGTAACACAATGCATTGCTCACATATACCGCTCTGTGTAACACAATGCATTGCTCACATACAGTATATCGCTCTGTGTAACACAATGCATTGCTCACATACTGTATATCGCTCTGTGTAACACAATGCATTGCTCTCATATACCGCTCTGTGTAACACAATGCATTACTCACATACTGTATATCGCACTGTGTAACACAATGCATTGCTCACATACTGTATATCGCTCTGTGTAACACAATGTATTGCTCACATACTGTATACCGCTCCGTGTAACACAATGCATTGCTCACATATACCGCTCTGTGTAACACAATGCATTGCTCACATACTGTATATTGCTCTGTGTAACACAATGCATTGCTCACATACTGTATATCGCTCTGTGTAACACAATGCATTGCTCACATACTGTATACCGCTCTGTGTAACACAATGCATTGCTCACATACTGTATACCGCTCTGTGTAACACAATGCATTGCTCTCATATACCGCTCTGTGTAACACAATGCATTGCTCACATATACCGCTCTGTGTAACACAATGCATTGCTCACATATACCGCTCTGTGTAACACAATGCATTGCTCACATATACCGCTCTGTGTAACACAATGCATTGCTCACATATACCGCTGTGTGTAACACAATGCATTGCTCACATACTGTATATCTCTCTGTGTAACACAATGCATTGCTCACATACTGTATATCGCTCTGTGTAACACAATGCATTGCTCACATATACCGCTCTGTGTAACACAATGCATTGCTCACATACTGTATACCGCTCTGTGTAACACAATGCATTGCTCACATACTGTATATCGCTCTGTGTAACACAATGCATTGCTCACATACTGTATATCGCTCTGTGTAACACAATGCATTGCTCACATATACCGCTCTGTGTAACACAATGTATTGCTCACATACTGTATATCGCTCTGTGTAACACAATGCATTGCTCACATACTGTATACCGCTCTGTGTAACACAATGCATTGCACACATATACCGCTCTGTGTAACACAATGTATTGCTCACATACTGTATATCACTCTGTGTAACACAATGCATTGCTCACATACTGTATATCGCTCTGTGTAACACAATGCATTGCTCACATATACCGCTCTGTGTAACACAATGCATTGCACACATACTGTATACCGCTCTGTGTAACACAATGCATTGCTCACATACTGTATACCGCTCTGTGTAACACAATGCATTGCACACATATACCGCTCTGTGTAACACAATGTATTGCTCACATATACCGCTCTGTGTAACACAATGCATTGCTCACATACTGTATACCGCTCTGTGTAACACAATGCATTGCTCACATACTGTATACCGCTCTGTGTAACACAATGCATTGCTCACATACTGTATATCGCTCTGTGTAACACAATGCATTGCTCACATACTGTATACCGCTCTGTGTAACACAATGCATTGCACACATATACCGCTCTGTGTAACACAATGTATTGCTCACATACTGTATATCACTCTGTGTAACACAATGCATTGCTCACATACTGTATATCGCTCTGTGTAACACAATGCATTGCTCACATATACCGCTCTGTGTAACACAATGCATTGCTCACATACTGTATATCGCTCTGTGTAACACAATGCATTGCTCACATACTGTATACCGCTCTGTGTAACACAATGCATTGCTCTCATATACCGCTCTGTGTAACACAATGCATTGCTCACATACTGTATACCGCTCTGTGTAACACAATGCATTGCTCACATACTGTATATCGCTCTGTGTAACACAATGCATTGCTCACATACTGTATATCGCTCTGTGTAACACAATGCATTGCTCACATATACCGCTCTGTGTAACACAATGCATTGCTCACATATACCGCTCTGTGTAACACAATGCATTGCTCACATACTGTATACCGCTCTGTGTAACACAATGCATTGCTCACATACAGTATATCGCTCTGTGTAACACAATGCATTGCTCACATACTGTATACCACTCTGTGTAACACAATGCATTGCTCACATATACCGCTCTGTGTAACACAATGCATTGCTCACATATACCGCTCTGTGTAACACAATGCATTGCTCACATACTGTATATCGCTCTGTGTAACACAATGCATTGCTCACATACTGTATATCGCTCTGTGTAACACAATGCATTGCTCACATATACCGCTCTGTGTAACACAATGCATTGCTCACATATACCGCTCTGTGTAACACAATGCATTGCTCACATACAGTATATCGCTCTGTGTAACACAATGTATTGCTCACATACTGTATATCGCTCTGTGTAACACAATGCATTGCTCACATACTGTATACCGCTCTGTGTAACACAATGCATTGCTCACATACTGTATACCGCTCTGTGTAACACAATGCATTGCTCACATATACCGCTCTGTGTAACACAATGCATTGCTCACATACAGTATATCGCTCTGTGTAACACAATGTATTGCTCACATACTGTATATCGCTCTGTGTAACACAATGCATTGCTCACATACTGTATATCGCTCTGTGTAACACAATGCATTGCTCACATACTGTATACCGCTCTGTGTAACACAATGCATTGCTCACATACTGTATACCGCTCTGTGTAACACAATGCATTGCTCACATATATCGCTCTGTGTAACACAATGCATTGCTCACATACAGTATATCGCTCTGTGTAACACAATGCATTGCTCACATACAGTATATCGCTCTGTGTAACACAATGCATTGCTCACATACTGTATATCGCTCTGTGTAACACAATGCATTGCTCACATACTGTATACCGCTCTGTGTAACACAATGCATTGCTCACATACTGTATACCGCTCTGTGTAACACAATGCATTGCTCACATATATCGCTCTGTGTAACACAATGCATTGCTCATATATACCGCTCTGTGTAACACAATGCATTGCTCACATACAGTATATCGCTCTGTGTAACACAATGCATTGCTCACATACTGTATACCGCTCTGTGTAACACAATGCATTGCTCACATACTGTATATCGCTCTGTGTAACACAATGCATTGCTCACATATACCGCTCTGTGTAACACAATGCATTGCTCACATACTGTATACCGCTCTGTGTAACACAATGCATTGCTCACATACTGTATATCGCTCTGTGTAACACAATGCATTGCTCACATACTGTATATCGCTCTGTGTAACACAATGCATTGCTCACATACTGTATACCGCTCTGTGTAACACAATGCATTGCTCTCATATACCGCTCTGTGTAACACAATGCATTGCTCACATACTGTATATCGCTCTGTGTAACACAATGCATTGCTCACATATACCGCTCTGTGTAACACAATGCATTGCTCACATACTGTATACCGCTCTGTGTAACACAATGCATTGCTCACATACTGTATATCGCTCTGTGTAACACAATGCATTGCTCACATACTGTATATCGCTCTGTGTAACACAATGCATTGCTCACATACTGTATATCGCTCTGTGTAACACAATGCATTGCTCACATACTGTATATCACTCTGTGTAACACAATGCATTGCTCACATACTGTATATCGCTCTGTGTAACACAATGCATTGCTCACATACTGTATATCGCTCTGTGTAACACAATGCATTGCTCACATATACCGCTCTGTGTAACACAATGCATTGCTCACATACTGTATATCGCTCTGTGTAACACAATGCATTGCTCACATACTGTATATCGCTCTGTGTAACACAATGCATTGCTCACATACTGTATACCGCTCTGTGTAACACAATGCATTGCTCACATATACCGCTCTGTGTAACACAATGCATTGCTCTCATATACCGCTCTGTGTAACACAATGCATTGCTCACATACTGTATATCGCTCTGTGTAACACAATGCATTGCTCACATACTGTATATCGCTCTGTGTAACACAATGCATTGCTCACATACTGTATACCGCTCTGTGTAACACAATGCATTGCTCACATATACCGCTCTGTGTAACACAATGCATTGCTCACATACTGTATATCGCTCTGTGTAACACAATGCATTGCTCACATACTGTATATCGCTCTGTGTAACACAATGCATTGCTCACATATACCGCTCTGTGTAACACAATGCATTGCTCACATACTGTATACCGCTCTGTGTAACACAATGCATTGCTCACATACTGTATATCGCTCTGTGTAACACAATGCATTGCTCACATACTGTATATCGCTCTGTGTAACACAATGCATTGCTCACATATACCGCTCTGTGTAACACAATGCATTGCTCACATACTGTATATCGCTCTGTGTAACACAATGCATTGCTCACATACTGTATATCACTCTGTGTAACACAATGCATTGCTCACATACTGTATATCGCTCTGTGTAACACAATGCATTGCTCACATACTGTATATCGCTCTGTGTAACACAATGCATTGCTCACATATACCGCTCTGTGTAACACAATGCATTGCTCACATATACCGCTCTGTGTAACACAATGCATTGCTCACATACTGTATATTGCTGTGTGTAACACAATGCATTGCTCACATACTGTATACCGCTCTGTGTAACACAATGCATTGCTCACATACTGTATATCGCTCTGTGTAACACAATGCATTGCTCACATACTGTATATCGCTCTGTGTAACACAATGCATTGCTCACATACTGTATACCGCTCTGTGTAACACAATGCATTGCTCACATACTGTATACCGCTCTGTGTAACACAATGCATTGCTCACATATACCGCTCTGTGTAACACAATGCATTGCTCACATACTGTATATCGCTCTGTGTAACACAATGCATTGCTCACATATACCGCTCTGTGTAACACAATGCATTGCTCACATACTGTATATCGCTCTGTGTAACACAATGCATTGCTCACATACTGTATATCACTCTGTGTAACACAATGCATTGCTCACATACTGTATATCGCTCTGTGTAACACAATGCATTGCTCACATACTGTATATCACTCTGTGTAACACAATGCATTGCTCACATACTGTATATCGCTCTGTGTAACACAATGCATTGCTCACATACTGTATACCGCTCTGTGTAACACAATGCATTGCTCACATACTGTATATCGCTCTGTGTAACACAATGCATTGCTCACATACTGTATATCGCTCTGTGTAACACAATGCATTGCTCACATATACCGCTCTGTGTAACACAATGCATTGCTCACATATACCGCTCTGTGTAACACAATGCATTGCTCACATACTGTATATTGCTGTGTGTAACACAATGCATTGCTCACATACTGTATACCGCTCTGTGTAACACAATGCATTGCTCACATACTGTATATCGCTCTGTGTAACACAATGCATTGCTCACATACTGTATATCGCTCTGTGTAACACAATGCATTGCTCACATACTGTATATCGCTCTGTGTAACACAATGCATTGCTCACATATACCGCTCTGTGTAACACAATGCATTGCTCACATGTACCGCTCTGTGTAACACAATGCATTGCTCACATACTGTATATCGCTCTGTGTAACACAATGCATTGCTCACATATACCGCTCTGTGTAACACAATGCATTGCTCACATACTGTATACCGCTCTGTGTAACACAATGCATTGCTCACATACTGTATATCGCTCTGTGTAACACAATGCATTGCTCACATACTGTATATCGCTCTGTGTAACACAATGCATTGCTCACATATATCGCTCTGTGTAACACAATGCATTGCTCACATACTGTATACCGCTCTGTGTAACACAATGCATTGCTCACATACTGTATACCGCTCTGTGTAACACAATGCATTGCTCACATACTGTATACCGCTCTGTGTAACACAATGTATTGCTCACATATACCGCTCTGTGTAACACAATGCATTGCTCACATATACCGCTCTGTGTAACACAATGCATTGCTCACATGTACCGCTCTGTGTAACACAATGCATTGCTCACATACTGTATATCGCTCTGTGTAACACAATGCATTGCTCACATATACCGCTCTGTGTAACACAATGCATTGCTCACACATACCGCTCTGTGTAACACAATGCATTGCTCACATACTGTATATCGCTCTGTGTAACACAATGCATTGCTCACATACTGTATATCACTCTGTGTAACACAATGCATTGCTCACATATACCGCTCTGTGTAACACAATGCATTGCTCACATACTGTATACCGCTCTGTGTAACACAATGCATTGCTCACATACTGTATATCGCTCTGTGTAACACAATGCATTGCTCACATACTGTATATCGCTCTGTGTAACACAATGTATTGCTCACATATACCGCTCTGTGTAACACAATGCATTGCTCACATACTGTATATCACTCTGTGTAACACAATGCATTGCTCACATACTATATACCGCTCTGTGTAACACAATGTATTGCTCACATACTGTATACCGCTCTGTGTAACACAATGCATTGCTCACATACTGTATACCGCTCTGTGTAACACAATGCATTGCTCACATACTGTATATCGCTCTGTGTAACACAATGCATTGCTCACATATATCGCTCTGTGTAACACAATGCATTGCTCACATATACCGCTCTGTGTAACACAATGTATTGCTCACATACTGTATACCGCTCTGTGTAACACAATGTATTGCTCACATACTGTATACCGCTCTGTGTAACACAATGCATTGCTCACATACTGTATATCGCTCTGTGTAACACAATGCATTGCTCACATACTGTATACCGCTCTGTGTAACACAATGCATTGCTCACATACTGTATACCGCTCTGTGTAACACAATGCATTGCTCACATACTGTATACCGCTCTGTGTAACACAATGCATTGCTCACATACTGTATATCGCTCTGTGTAACACAATGCATTGCTCACATATACCGCTCTGTGTAACACAATGCATTGCTCACATACTGTATATCGCTCTGTGTAACACAATGCATTGCTCACATACTGTATATCGCTCTGTGTAACACAATGCATTGCTCACATACAGTATATCACTCTGTGTAACACAATGCATTGCTCACATACTGTATACCGCTCTGTGTAACACAATGCATTGCTCACATACTGTATATCGCTCTGTGTAACACAATGCATTGCTCACATATACCGCTCTGTGTAACACAATGCATTGCTCACATACTGTATATCGCTCTGTGTAACACAATGCATTGCTCACATACTGTATATCGCTCTGTGTAACACAATGCATTGCTCACATACTGTATACCGCTCTGTGTAACACAATGCATTGCTCACATATACCGCTCTGTGTAACACAATGCATTGCTCACATACTGTATATCGCTCTGTGTAACACAATGCATTGCTCACATATACCGCTCTGTGTAACACAATGCATTGCTCACATACTGTATATCGCTCTGTGTAACACAATGCATTGCTCACATACTGTATACCGCTCTGTGTAACACAATGCATTGCTCACATATACCGCTCTGTGTAACACAATGCATTGCTCACATACTGTATATCTCTCTGTGTAACACAATGCATTGCTCACATACTGTATACCGCTCTGTGTAACACAATGCATTGCTCACATATACCGCTCTGTGTAACACAATGCATTGCTCACATACTGTATATCGCTCTGTGTAACACAATGCATTGCTCACATATACCGCTCTGTGTAACACAATGCATTGCTCACATACTGTATACCGCTCTGTGTAACACAATGCATTGCTCACATACTGTATACCGCTCTGTCTAACACAATGCATTGCTCACATATACCGCTCTGTGTAACACAATGCATTGCTCACATACTGTATACCGCTCTGTGTAACACAATGCATTGCTCACATATACCGCTCTGTGTAACACAATGCACTGCTCACATACTGTATACCGCTCTGTGTAACACAATGCATTGCTCACATATACCGCTCTGTGTAACACAATGCATTGCTCACATACTGTATATCTCTCTGTGTAACACAATGCATTGCTCACATATACCGCTCTGTGTAACACAATGCATTGCTCACATACTGTATATCGCTCTGTGTAACACAATGCATTGTCACTCCTTCTTGTTGTTCTAGGGCTGTCCCTGATGATGTGGAATACGTTTATTATAAAGCGCTTTTCATCGGCTGCCTATCTCGTGGATAAGGTGACTAAGTAAAGTGTTACGTGTGTTGGGAGCCATAGTCTCAGTACATAATGCAGTACTGTCACTTACCTGTACAATCCTACATTATGTATATATAAAGGTATAATAATTACCTATAACAACAAGGCTATGGCGATGACAGCTGCTGTATGAGACCACCCACCAGTGGGAAGCAACACAGACTAATATGATATCTATGAAAATTTGTATAGTGTTTAAGTATAATATGCAATTTGTCCCCCTATTGATGTACATTATTTGTATTTTCTCCTATTATGCTATAAAGTATATAAATTATGTTTCCCCCATAGGTTGGGAAAGCCCCAAAGGATCGGCTGTGCAGAAGGGTAAGTAAAGTTTCTATTACACACCTTGATGGACTGGTACTATCTGTTCCTCCAGCTATGATTCCTCCTCTGATCTCCTAGCCCCATGTAGTTGTAGCTATTGTACATGTAAAATGATTTTCTGATTGGTAAAGTGCAATGCTGGCACCACCATAATGTGGCTTAAATATAGTATAGAACTAGGGATGTGCAGGCTCGGATTGGTACGTGTTTGCACGCCGAGTTCGGATTTTTCCCTCCAAAAAAACGGAACTCAGAAAGAGGCAAAACGTCATCTTGCATGGACAAACATCATCATTCCTGCCTCTTTCTGAGTTCCGTTTTTTTGGAGGGAAAAATCCGAACTCGGCGTGCAAACACGAACCTATCCGAGCCTGCACATCCCTATATAGAACCTATACTGTCTAGTATACACTGAAGGGCCAAAAGGCATGGGATAGATGCCTAGTATTGTGTATGCCCCTCTAGCCCGGCGAAGTGCAGTGATTCCACAAGAGGACGGAAGACCTCTGAATAGATGCTGACCTCTGCCATCTGGATAGATTCCCACAGCTCCCTGATATTGTAGCTGGAGGATCTTGGGTGCGAATGTACCTCTACGTCTTGTTAATGCTCGATTGGGTTCATGTCGGGCGAATGTGGTGGCCACACCATTCATGAGAACTCTCTAGAATGCTCCTCAACCCAATTCTAGACAACTTGGGACCAATGGCACGTGCATTACCCTGCTGGAATATTCCATCGTTGTGGGGCTACATGAAGCCCATGAAGGGCTGTGAATGGTCATCAAGCAATGCAATGTAGCGGTTACCAGTTAATGAGCTGTTCAGGCAGACCCAACCCATGCCACGTGAACACACCCCACACCATTGTGGAACCACCACCAGCCTGCCCAGTGCCGAGTTGACTACTAGGGTCCATGGCCTCATGGGGTCTGTGCTACACCCGAACCCTACTATCAGCCCGAAACAACTGAAACAGTGACTTATCAGACCACGCTACATGTTGCCAGTCCTCCAGGGTCCAATTAGCAATGTCACCAGCCCAGGTGAGGCGCTGTATGTAGTGTCATAGTGTTAACCTTGGCACTCTGGTGTTTCTTCTGCTCCCATATCCCATGAAAGTTAAAGAACGCTGCACTGACCGGCTGGATATGCGTCTGGTACCTCCTGCATTGAATGTGGATGTGATTTTAGCCAGTGTCGCTTGTCTGTAACCATGGACAATTCTGGCCAGACGCAGCTGGTCAACATCATTAATCACCCGTGGTTAGCCACTGCGCTGTCCACTGTGGGTGGTAATGTCTTCCATGAGGTATTCCTGGTACACACGTGGCACTGTAGATGAGGAATTTAGAATATCCGCACAACTTCGGAAATGGAGTGTCCCATCCGCTGGGCACCCACTATAAGGCCAAGTTCGCACTCTGATAGTTCACGGCGCCTTCCCATGAGCAGTCTAGCCGGTGTTCAACCTGACTCCCGAAATGTCAGTACTGATGCAGGTCTGGGGATTTCCAAGACATCACAGTATGGTGATGCCACCTTCCATTACCTTTACATACTGCTATACCATGACTTTTGGCACTTCAGTGTAGTTTATAGTATAGACACAATTTTCTAGTCACTAATGTACAATGAAAAACTCATACGGACCCTATTATTTTGTGGCTGGTATATGATACTGGTCTTATACTCAAAGTTTGTACTGTACAGTACAGACCTTTTTCTCTGGTGGCCAGTGTACAGTACAGACCTCCTTCTCTGGTGTACAGTACAGACCTCCGTCTTTGGTGGCCAGTGTACAGTACAGACCTCCCTCTCTGGTGGCCAGTGTACAGTACAGACCTCCCTCTCTGGTGGCCAGTGTAAAGTACAGACCTCCGTCTCTAGTGGCCAGTGTACAGTACAGACCTCCGTCTCTGGTGGCCAGTGTACAGTACAGACCTCCGTCTCTGGCGGACAGTGTACAGTACAGACCTCCGTCTCTGGCGGACAGTGTACAGTACAGACCTCCGTCTCTGGTGGCCAGTGTAAAGTACAGACCTCCGTCTCTAGTGGCCAGTGTACAGTACAGACCTCCGTCTCTGGTGGCCAGTGTACAGTACAGACCTCCGTCTCTGGCGGACAGTGTACAGTACAGACCTCCTTCTCTGGTGTACAGTACAGACCTCCGTCTTTGGTGGCCAGTGTACAGTACAGACCTCCCTCTCTGGTGGCCAGTGTACAGTACAGACCTCCCTCTCTGGTGGCCAGTGTAAAGTACAGACCTCCGTCTCTAGTGGCCAGTGTACAGTACAGACCTCCGTCTCTGGTGGCCAGTGTACAGTACAGACCTCCGTCTCTGGCGGACAGTGTACAGTACAGACCTCCGTCTCTGGCGGACAGTGTACAGTACAGACCTCCGTCTCTGGTGGCCAGCGTACAGTACAGACCTCCATCTCTGGCCTGTGTACAGTACAGACCTCCATCTCTGGTGGCCAGTGTACAGTGTAGGTGCCATTCCCTGATGGCCAATGTCATACGTACCATACGATGTAATACAGACCCTATACTCCTTGAATTATAATGACCTCATTATTTTGTGGCTGGTGTACAGTACAGACCCATTTGTGTCTGTAGTATGTCATTTGTGTCTGTAGTAGGGGTGAGCGGGTTCGGTTTTACTCGGATTTACTCGGTTCTTATCGCCACTTTACCGCAAATTTTGATTTATTATATTGGCTATCCAAAACACATGATAGGCGATAGCCAATAAAATGCCGTTTAAAGATCCGAGTAAATCCGTAACCCGCTCACCCCTAGTCTGTAGTATGTCATTTGTGTCTGTAGTATGTCATTTGTGCCTGTAGTGTGTCATTTATGCCTGTAGTGTGTCATTTGTGTCTGTAGTGTGTCATTTGTGTCTGTAGTCTGTCATTTGTGCCTGTAGTGTGTCATTTGTGCCTGTAGTGTGTCATTTGTGCCTGTAGTGTGTCATTTGTGCCTGTAGTGTGTCATTTGTGTCTGTAGTGTGTCATTTGTGTCTGTAGTGTGTCATTTGTGCCTGTAGTGTGTCATTTGTGCCTGTAGTGTGTCATTTGTGCCTGTAGTGTGTCATTTGTGCCTGTAGTGTGTCATTTGTGTCTGTAGTGTGTCATTTGTGTCTGTAGTGTGTCATTTGTGCCTGTAGTGTGTCATTTGTGCCTGTAGTGTGTCATTTGTGCCTGTAGTGTGTCATTTGTGCCTGTAGTGTCATTTGTGTCTGTAGTGTGTCATTTGTGCCTGTAGTGTGTCATTTGTGCCTGTAGTGTGTCATTTGTGTCTGTAGTGTGTCATTTGTGCCTGTAGTGTGTCATTTGTGCCTGTAGTGTGTCATTTGTGCCTGTAGTGTGTCGTTTGTGCCTGTAGTGTGTCGTTTGTGCCTGTAGTGTGTCGTTTGTGTCTGTAGTGTGTCGTTTGTGCCCGGAGTCTGTCGTTTGTGCCCGGAGTCTGTCGTTTGTGCCCGGAGTCTGTCGTTTGTGCCCGGAGTCTGTCGTTTGTGCCCGGAGTCTGTCGTTTGTGCCCGGAGTCTGTCGTTTGTGCCCGGAGTGTGTCGTTTGTGCCCGGAGTGTGTCGTTTGTGCCCGGAGTCTGTCATTTGTGCCTGTAGACTATCATTTCCTCCCTGTCCTTCCTTCCAGGATGTGGGCATGAGCGATATATCCCTAACCTCCTTCCTAGGAAGTTGCTCTGATCTCCTACAGATAATGATGGAGGTAACGTTACACTTTTATTCTTTTTATCTTTGTTCCTGAATAATTCTGAGTCTCTGACTGGTCCAGTGACTAACAAACAACACGGTGAGAGGACGTCAGAGCGTGGAGCCGTGGTAGCGATCTATGCGATAAGATGGCAGGATCCCGATACATATATCCTAGAATAGTGTAACATCTTTTTTATTGGAATCTAATCCTGTTGTGAATTTATATTTATTACACTAAAATGTAACATCAGATATTAATGATACAAAACCTTTATACACAAGGCATACTGTGTGTGACTAGGGCTGCTGTCAGGGTGTATATACTGTGTGTGACTAGGGCTGCTGTCAGGGTGTATATACTGTGTGTGACTAGGGCGGCTGTCAGGGTGTATATACTGTGTGTGACTAGGGCTGCTGTCAGGGTGTATATACTGTGTGTGACGAGGGCTGCTGTCAGGGTGTATATACTGTGTGTGACGAGGGCTGCTGTCAGGGTGTATATACTGTGTGTGACTAGGGCTGCTGTCAGGGTGTATATACTGTGTGTGACTAGGGCTGCTGTCAGGGTGTATATACTGTGTGTGACTAGGGCTGCTGTCAGGGTGTATATACTGTGTGTGACTAGGGCTGCTGTCAGGGTGTATATACTGTGTGTGACTAGGGCTGCTGTCAGGGTGTATATACTGTGTGTGACTAGGGCTGCTGTCAGGGTGTATATACTGTGTGTGACTAGGGCTGCTGTCAGGGTGTATATACTGTGTGTGACTAGGGCTGCTGTCAGGGTGTATATACTGTGTGTGACTAGGGCTGCTGTCAGGGTGTATATACTGTGTGTGACTAGGGCTGCTGTCAGGGTGTATATACTGTGTGTGACTAGGGCTGCTGTCAGGGTGTATATACTGTGTGTGACTAGGGCTGCTGTCAGGGTGTATATACTGTGTGTGACTAGGGCTGCTGTCAGGGTGTATATACTGTGTGTGACTAGGGCTGCTGTCAGGGTGTATATACTGTGTGTGACTGGGGCTGCTGTCAGGGTGTATATACTGTGTGTGACTGGGGCTGCTGTCAGGGTGTATATACTGTGTGTGAATGGGGCTGCTGTCAGGGTGTATATACTGTGTGTGACTGGGGCTGCTGTCAGGGTGTATATACTGTGTGTGACTGGGGCTGCTGTCAGGGTGTATCTACTGTGTGTGACTAGGGCTGCTGTCAGGGTGTATCTACTGTGTGTGACTAGGGCTGCTGTCAGGGTGTATCTACTGTGTGTGACTAGGGCTGCTGTCAGGGTGTATATACTGTGTGTGACTGGGGCTGCTGTCAGGGTGTATCTACTGTGTGTGACTGGGGCTGCTGTCAGGGTGTATATACTGTGTGTGACTGGGGCTGCTGTCAGGGTGTATATACTGTGTGTGACTGGGGCTGCTGTCAGGGTGTATATACTGTGTGTGACTAGGGCTGCTGTCAGGGTGTATATACTGTGTGTGACTGGGGCTGCTGCCAGGGTGTATATACTGTGTGTGACTGGGGCTGCTGCCAGGGTGTATATACTGTGTGTGACTGGGGCTGCTGTCAGGGTGTATATACTGTGTGTGACTGGGGCTGCTGTCAGGGTGTATGTACTGTGTGTGACGAGGGCTGCTGTCAGGGTGTATGTACTGTGTGTGACTAGGGCTGCTGTCAGGGTGTATATACTGTGTGGGACTAGGGCTGCTGTCAGGGTGTATATACTGTGTGGGACTAGGGCTGCTGTCAGGGTGTATATACTGTGTGTGACTAGGGCTGCTGTCAGGGTGTATATACTGTGTGTGACTAGGGCTGCTGTCAGGGTGTATATACTGTGTGTGACTAGGGCTGCTGTCAGGGTGTATATACTGTGTGTGACTAGGGCTGCTGTCAGGGTGTATATACTGTGTGTGACTAGGGCTGCTGTCAGGGTGTATATACTGTGTGTGACTAGGGCTGCTGTCAGGGTGTATATACTGTGTGTGACTAGGGCTGCTGTCAGGGTGTATATACTGTGTGTGACTAGGGCTGCTGTCAGGGTGTATATACTGTGTGTGACTAGGGCTGCTGTCAGGGTGTATATACTGTGTGTGACTAGGGCTGCTGTCAGGGTGTATATACTGTGTGTGACTAGGGCTGCTGTCAGGGTGTATATACTGTGTGTGACTAGGGCTGCTGTCAGGGTGTATATACTGTGTGTGACTAGGGCTGCTGTCAGGGTGTATATACTGTGTGTGACTAGGGCTGCTGTCAGGGTGTATATACTGTGTGTGACTAGGGCTGCTGTCAGGGTGTATATACTGTGTGTGACTAGGGCTGCTGTCAGGGTGTATATACTGTATCTTTTCTTCCATTTGTGATATTACATAATTACAATACAAACATTTCTTGTCTTGCTCTGATAGATCTCCTATACATTTTTAGTAAATTTGTGTAGAGCATTCAGAGCTAGTCCGTGCAGCCAGCACCCATCAGGCCGGCTGTGTACAGGTTACCTAGCAGACAAGCCGCCCTCTGTAATGTCTCCGGTCAGGTCTAGACAGCGACCATCAGGCCGGCTGTGTACAGGTTACCTAGCAGACAAGCCGCCCTCTGTAATGTCTCCGGTCAGGTCTAGACAGCGACCATCAGGCCGGCGGTGTACAGGTTACCTAGCAGACAAGCCGCCCTCTGTAATGTCTCCGGTCAGGTCTAGACAGCGACCATCAGGCCGGCTGTGTACAGGTTACCTAGCAGACAAGCCGCCCTCTGTAATGTCTCCGGTCAGGTCTAGACAGCGACCATCAGGCCGGCTGTGTACAGGTTACCTAGCAGACAAGCCGCCCTCTGTAATGTCTCCGGTCAGGTCTAGACAGCGACCATCAGGCCGGCTGTGTACAGGTTACCTAGCAGACAAGCCGCCCTCTGTAATGTCTCCGGTCAGGTCTAGACAGCACCCATCAGGCCGGCTGTGTACAGGTTACCTAGCAGACAAGCCGCCCTCTGTAATGTCTCAGGTCCGGTCTTGACAGCACCCATCAGGCCGGCTGTGTACAGGTTACCTAGCAGACAAGCCGCCCTCTGTAATGTCTCCGGTCAGGTCTAGACAGCGACCAGGTCTCACAATGACATAATATGCCCATTGGTCTCCTCAGGCTGACGTTAGCAGTGATGAGATGTCGGCCCCATTGCTGGAGGTGGAAGATGCTTGGGCCTCGGTGGATGGTCCGAGCTCCATCGTGGAGATGGCACTGGAGCAGAAACACATTCACTACCCCCTGGTAGAGCACCAGTTTGTGTTGTGCTTCATCCTTCATGCCGTTATGAGGTTCTCGCTAAAGTCTATTAAACCCCTCGCTCTCTTTGACAGTAAGGTAGGTGTTACCCCGTCAGTCCCCTGTATGTTTCCTCTCAGTACAGTTAATGACAATGGTAGTTTATTACTATCCTTTGTGTGTACATTTATACAGTTAGGGCCATATACTATATATTTGGACACAAACACAATTTTTGTTATTTTAGCAGTTTACAAAAACATTTTTAAGTTACAGTAGTTATATAATGAATATTGGTTTAAAATCCATATTGAAGTGAAGTGTTTCTGAATTCCAGCTGTTCGATATAAAGCCCCCTTATCTTCAAGGGACCAAAAGTAATTGGGCATTTTGCTTAAAATCTGCCTGATGGACAGGTTGGGCTGTTCCTTCATTATTTCTTTATCAAGGTAAAAGGTCTGGAGTTGATTCCAAGTGTCGCATTTGGCAGCTGTTGCTGTGAACATACGATACAAGGAGCCCTCAATGCCAGAGACACCGGCGTCCATAGGCCGCAAAAACAAAAATGTCCATCAGAGAGAAGCGGGAACCACAGGAGCAGCCACATCGGTAGTTATGTACATTCCCAGAAAAAAACAAAAAGCACAGATGAGCTCGGCAACACAAAAAGGCTGGACGGCCACGGAAGACACAGCAGTGCATGAACGCAGGAAACCCCCCTCACAATGTTCAGCCAAGAACACTCTCCGGGAGGCCGCATATCATTATCTAAGTCAGCGGTTCTCAAACTTAGTCCTCAGGACCACACACATTTTCCCAGGAGACCCAGCAGGTGCACAGGCATTACTCACTGACCCATTGTAAGGATTCACAGGTGGAGGTAATTATTTCACTTGTTGTTCTGTGAGGAGACCTGGAAAACATGCACTGTTTGGGGTCCTGAGGACCGAGTTTGAGATCCTGTGATCTAAGTATTACATAAAGAGACAACTTCATGAGAGCAAATAAAGATGGCTCACCACAAGGTGCTAACCATTCATAGGCTCACCACAAGGTGCTAACCATTCATAGGCTCACCACAAGGTGCTAACCATTCATAGGCTCACCACAAGGTGCTAACCATTCATAGGCTCACCACAAGGTGCTAACCATTCATAGGCTCACCACAAGGTGCTAACCATTCATAGGCTCACCACAAGGTGCTAACCATTCATAGGCTCACCACAAGGTGCTAACCATTCATAGGCTCACCACAAGGTGCTAACCATTCATAGGCTCAGCACAAGGTGCTAACCATTCATAGGCTCACCACAAGGTGCTAACCATTCATAGGCTCACCACAAGGTGCTAACCATTCCTAGGCTCACCACAAGGTGCTAACCATTCCTAGGCTCACCACAAGGTGCTAACCATTCCTAGGCTCACCACAAGGTGCTAACCATTCATAGGCTCACCACAAGGTGCTAACCATTCATAGGCTCACCACAAGGTGCTAACCATTCATAGGCTCACCACAAGGTGCTAACCATTCATAGACTCACCACAAGGTGCTAACCATTCATAGGCTCACCACAAGGTGCTAACCATTCATAAGCCTTTTGGAATAGAAAAGGCAGATTAGACGTTGCCAAAAAACCTCTAATAAACCACCCCCGTTCTGGAGCAGCGTTCTCTGGACGGATGAAGCTAAGATTTTTCTTCCCATCATTCTGGTACAGATTAGAGTATGGAGGGGACTTTGGAATGGCTCACACGTCACCTGTAGCACACGGTGGAGGCAGTGTGATTGCATTAACATGCGTGGCCTCCAATGGCGCTGTTATTAATGATGTGACATAAGCAGCTGGATGAATTCTGAAGTGTATTGGGATAGTGGGAGATGTACTAAGCTCTAGATAGTGATAAACTGCCAGCCACTCAGCTCCTAACTGTCATGTTACAGGCTGTGTTTAAAAAATGACAGTTAGGAGCTGATTGATTGGCAGTTTATTAATCTCCCCTTTATCACTTTCCAGAGCTTAGTACATCTCCCCCATACTATCTGCTCCGATTCAGCAAAGGTGATTGGGCGGCACTTCACAATACAGATGGACAATGACCCAACACTTACTGTGAGAGCAACAAGTGGACTATTCTGCAATGGCCGAGTCCATCATCTGATCTCATCGAGCGTAAAGGCAGAGAGACCAGGAACACAACTACTGATGGCTGGCAAAGCATAACTCAGGAGGAAACCCAGCATCTGGTGATGTCCACGGTCCCAGACTTCAGGCCCTTATTGCTGCAAAATAACCTCAACAAAGTATTACAAATATTTTATCTATGATTATGTCCATTTGTCCAATTACATTTCAGCCCCTGAAAATAGAGGACTGTGTATAATGATGGCTGCAGTTACTAAATGTATCACACGATATGTAGGTTCAACACCTGGATTAAAGCTGAAAGTCTGTACTTCAATTGTAACTCTATGGAAATCCTTTGTGGTGGTATATAGAGCTATAATGATGAAAGTGATGTCAGTGTCCAAATATATATGGACCTAACTCTGTGTGATTAAATATATATACGTGAGATAGATAGATATAGAGCAGTGTTCTCCCCAGAAACTTTTTCCAGCCGGGTGGCATCAAGAAGCAGCCGGGTCGGGTCCTTCGCAATAATAAGTTTTAAACCCTGACCTTATAATGATTTAAACTTGAAATAATATTTTATATATTAAGTCTCCTCTTCTTATTAGAGGCCCAGTCATTTCATTATGAAAAAGCTGCAAAGTCTGTAGGATCTGCTCCTTTTTATACAACTCCCAGATTCTGTCCCCAAAGAGCCCGGGAGCTTCACCCGCAAAAAACAGCCTGGGGAGAACACTGTAGATAGATAGATAGATATATATATATATATATATATATCTATCTATGTGTGTAGATTTATTGTAAATCTTGTGACATTTCTTCTTTCGCCATCATCCAATCTGGGGGACACTGCTACAATTGTGACACGATAATGGAGCAGGATCTGATTTTCTTTAAGACTGCAGCTCCTCCCCCTCTCTGACCCCAGTCTCCCCGGGTTCCTGTTACTCCTCCCCCTCTCTGACCCCAGTCTCCCTGGGTTCGTGTTACTCCTCCCCCTCTCTGACCCCAGTCTCCCCGGGTTCATGTTACTCCTCCCCTCTCTGACCCCAGTCTCCCCGGGTTCGTGTTACTCCTCCCCCTCTCTGACCCCAGTCTCCCCGGGTTCGTGTTACTCCTCCCCCAGTCTCCCCGGGTTCGTGTTACTCCTCCCCCTCTCTGACCCCAGTCTCCCCGGGTTCGTGGTACTCCTCCCCCTCTCTGACCCCAGTCTCCCCGGGTTCATGTTACTTCTCCCCCTCTCTGACCCCAGTCTCCCCGGGTTCGTGTTACCTGCCTGTTTGAGATCTATACTTTTATTTTCTTTATTCTTCCCTTTCATTTATAGACAAGCTGCTAATTAAGCTTTCCTGTAGGTCAGATATAAGGTGGCCACCATGCTCGGGGTGGGGTTTAGCCAGACTGTAAAATGTTGGTGTTTCCAAGATGGGTGCTGCCAACATGTCTTCTGATTGGTCCACTCATCCCCAGCAGAGCTCTGTCCTGGGGGCTCTAATTGCACTGGGACGCTGAAGACCCTGTCCACTTGTATTCTCCTCGAGAGGCCCCTTCTGCTGCTGGCCGCCTGCAGTGGCCACTATCTCATTTTTTATGGCCATCTTTGTATCTGTAAACCCATATGTGTGTGTGTGTGTGTGTGTGTGTGTGTATGTATATATATATATGTGTGTGTGTATATATATATATATATATATATATATATATATTCATTAAATATACTATTTATATTTATTCTAAACATGTACAAATGGCCCATAATGTGGAGGTTTGTACCAGAATACATATAAATACAATTAGTCTGTTTATATTTGTTACTATTCTAGGTCAGATTCTTTTCCTGGACCTCTCTGGGAACAGTTCTAGGTAAAAGGCTGGAGGAGGGGTGTCAGGTGTGTAGTTCACCTGCTAGCAAAATAAAATGACCAAATTGACAGCAGGATCCAGGTGGCCATGGTGGAGAATCATGGCACATGCCCGGCTGTGATGGTGATGCCCCTTATCCCTGGCTCAGTACATTGTTGAGCTGACGGGTCTTACTACGGGGTCTTCTTCAGCTTAGGTTGGGTGGGACTGGACTCTCTCCTTGTGCCGAATGCCCCATGGCCCCTTCCGTCGCTGCCCACATTGGCAAGTGTGTATATACTTGCCGATGCCAGCTTCCCCGCCAGGTTCCGTTGCTGCTGATGTCAGGCAGGGTACACATCATCTAGTACATAAGAATTACGAGGCAGCATTTTCAGGAGGCACTTTGGTGGTGGTATCAGTCTGTTGGTGCATAAACTGTGTCAGCTGGAGTTCGATCTGCTGATCTGCGGCACAACTACAAGGTAGCCATCTTCTGTTTCAGGACCAGAGCTACTGTATGTTCGCTTCCCTCGTGGATGCCATATGGGTTCCTTGCACCTACGGGTTGGTCTACCTTCTTTCTCCAACTCCCAGGCTCCCTCATGTCTTCAGAAGGGCTGAGTGAACCTTGTGGCCTCTGATTGGCCTATCATCATCATCATCATCATCGTCATTTCTCTGCCGGGAAATATTCTGGCTCAGGGTCCATTTCTAAACCAGGACTTTCACATCTGCCTTTGTAGGTGTGGCGGCTGTTGTTGCCACAATATTGAGAACTGTCTGTGGCCATTATTCAGATTAGATTGACATCTCTAAGTCTGTGTCTGAACCAGACAGTGGCCTTTGATTAGTCCCCTTTAGGCGCAGGTTTCAGTTCTGACTCTGATCCCTGATGTTCAGACATTTTTGCAGGGTACGTTACACATCGAGTCTCAATATGTCCATCCAGTAACACTGTCCTGCATTTCATCTTACCCGAAGTCACGGTGGTCTGACACTGCTGACCCATTCATTCCAGCCCTATGATGGTATCAACGTCCATTTTATTCAGGAGACTGATGGTCACAATCTTCAGGGTAATGGGAGACATCTGACTGTACTGGAGGTACAGCGACGCACTGACACTCTGCAGGATCGCAGCGACGCACCGACACACTGCAGGATCGCAGCGACGCACCGACACACTGCAGGATCGCTGCGACGCACCGACACACTGCAGGATCGCTGCGACGCACCGACACACTGCAGGATCGCTGCGACGCACCGACACTCTGCAGGATGGCGGCCACGCACCGACACTCTGCAGGATGGCGGCCACGCACCGACACTCTGCAGGATGGCGGCCACGCACCGACACTCTGCAGGATGGCGGCCACGCACCGACACTCTGCAGGATGGCGGCCACGCACCGACACTCTGCAGGATGGCGGCCACGCACCGACACTCTGCAGGATGGCGGCCACGCACCGACACACTGCAGGATGGCGGCCACGCACCGACACTCTGCAGGATGGCGGCCACGCACCGACACTCTGCAGGATGGCAGCGCGACACTCTGCAGGATGGCAGCCACGCACCGACACTCTGCAGGATGGCAGCCACGCACCGACATCGCAGCGAAGCACCGACGCACTGAGAGAGGTTTTCTATCAGAAATCAGATTGTAGGATTCGGTTCCCTATACAGCATGGTAACTATCCTGTTCCTCACAGCCATCTGGTTCCCCATCTGCATGTTTCCCAAATCTGAGTGCACACTCCCACAGTAGTAGTGTCTCCCAGATTGGATGAAGGAGAAATTAGGATTTTTGGTACTCACCTTTATATCCATCTCTCTGAGTCCATCTGTGGGTGCTGCTCTCCCACCTTTATATCCATCTCTCTGAGTCCATCTGTGGGTGCTGCTCTCCCACCTTTATATCCATCTCTCTGAGTCCATCTGTGGGTGCTGCTCTCCCACCTTTATATCCATCTCTCTGAGTCCATCTGTGGGTGCTGCTCTCCCACCTTTATATCCATCTCTCTGAGTCCATCTGTGGGTGCTGCTCTCCCACCTTTATATCCATCTCTCTGAGTCCATCTGTGGGTGCTGCTCTCCCACCTTTATATCCATCTCTCTGAGTCCATCTGTGGGTGCTGCTCTCCCACCTTTATATCCATCTCTCTGAGTCCATCTGTGGGTGCTGCTCTCCCACCTTTATATCCATCTCTCTGAGTCCATCTGTGGGTGCTGCTCTCCCACCTTTATATCCATCTCTATGAGTCCATCTGTGGGTGCTGCTCTCCCACCTTTATATCCATCTCTCTGAGTCCATCTGTGGGTGCTGCTCTCCCACCTTTATATCCATCTCTCTGAGTCCATCTGTGGGTGCTGCTCTCTCACCTTTATATCCATCTCTCTGAGTCCATCTGTGGGTGCTGCTCTCTCACCTTTATAGCCATCTCTCTGAGTCCATCTGTGGGTGCTGCTCTCTCACCTTTATAGCCATCTCTCTGAGTCCATCTGTGGGTGCTGCTCTCTCACCTTTATATCCATCTCTCGGACGCCATCTGTGGGTGCTGCTCTCTCACCTTTATAGCCATCTCTCTGAGTCCATCTGTGGGTGCTGCTCTCTCACCTTTATAGCCATCTCTCTGAGTCCATCTGTGGGTGCTGCTCTCTCACCTTTATAGCCATCTCTCTGAGTCCATCTGTGGGTGCTGCTCTCTCACCTTTAAATCCATCTCTCTGAGTCCATCTGTGGGTGCTGCTCTCTCACCTTTATATCCATCTCTCTGAGTCCATCTGTGGGTGCTGCTCTCTCACCTTTATAGCCATCTCTCTGAGTCCATCTGTGGGTGCTGCTCTCTCACCTTTATAGCCATCTCTCTGAGTCCATCTGTGGGTGCTGCTCTCTCACCTTTATAGCCATCTCTCTGAGTCCATCTGTGGGTGCTGCTCTCTCACCTTTAAATCCATCTCTCTGAGTCCATCTGTGGGTGCTGCTCTCTCACCTTTATAGCCATCTCTCTGAGTCCATCTGTGGGTGCTGCTCTCTCACCTTTATAGCCATCTCTCTGAGTCCATCTGTGGGTGCTGCTCTCTCACCTTTATAGCCATCTCTCTGAGTCCATCTGTGGGTGCTGCTCTCTCACCTTTATATCCATCTCTCGGACGCCATCTGTGGGTGCTGCTCTCTCACCTTTATATCCATCTCTCGGACGCCATCTGTGGGTGCTGCTCTCTCACCTTTATATCCATCTCTCTGAGTCCATCTGTGGGTGCTGCTCTCCCACCTTTATATCCATCTCTCTGAGTCCATCTGTGGGTGCTGCTCTCTCACCTTTATATCCATCTCTCTGAGTCCATCTGTGGGTGCTGCTCTCCCACCTTTATATCCATCTCTCGGACGCCATCTGTGGGTGCTGCTCTCTCACCTTTATATCCATCTCTCGGACGCCATCTGTGGGTGCTGCTCTCTCACCTTTATTGCTCATTGTTTAATACTTTACCTTTTGTTTGCACCATCCTTTGGGGTTTTGCATGGTAAGAAGAGATAAGGCTTGTAGAGGGGATCCGGTTATCACTAAGTGCACAGCTCCTGTACTCTCAGCACAACCACATCAATCACAAGGTAGCAGTGTCCCCCAGCTGGACACGGAGAAGTCTATCTAATGGCCACTTCCAAAAATCCTTTTTTTAATTTCAGGGGAAAAACGCCTTCTTCAAAGACCTTACATCCATCCAGCTGCTGCCCAGTGGAGATATGGACCCCAGTATAGTCAGCTGCCGGCAACAGGTACGGACTGATGGGAGCACAGGATAAAGCCTAGTTCTTCACTTATGTTTTTTTTACACCTAAGAATGTTTAAGGTGATGCGAACATACTACCCCCATAATTAATTATTATTATTAGTGACATTAATATATACATATTTACTGTATATATTCTCACACACACACACTGCATATAGACACTGAAGTGCCAAAAGCATGGGCTGGCAGTATCTAAATGTAATGGTAGCTGGTGTCACCGCACTGTTACATCTTGGAAATGCCCAGACCTGCATCAATCATACTCTGACATCTCGTGAGTCAGTTAGAACACAGACTAGGCTGCTTATAGCAAGGTGACGGAAATAATCGGAGTTCGAATGAGACATGATAATGAAAAAGGAAAAGAGTACTGCAGCTCTAGATAAAAAGCTCCATAATGATAAATGTATATGAATGGCTATATGGGCGCTAATATGTAAGTGACACCTAATAAGGGGAAGGGTTAAAAAGAAAATGTATGCACAAATAAACGTACTGTATATACAAATAAATATATGCACAAATAAACGTACTGTATACACAAATATATGCACAAATAAACGTACTGTATGCACAAATAAATATATACACAAATATATGCACAAATAAATGTACTGTATACACAAATATATGCACAAATAAACGTACTGTATGCACAAATAAATATATACACAAATAAACGTACTGTATACACAAATAAATATATACACAAATAAACGTACTGTATACACAAATATATGCACAAATAAATGTACTGTATACACAAATATATGCACAAATAAACGTACTGTATGCACAAATAAATATATACACAAATAAACGTACTGTATACACAAATAAATATATGCACAAATAAACGTACTGTATGCACAAATAAATATATACACAAATAAACGTACTGTATACACAAATAAATGTACTGTATACACAAATAAATATATACACAAATAAACGTACTGTATACACAAATAAATATATACACAAATAAACGTACTGTATACACAAATAAATATATACAAAAATAAACGTACTGTATACACAAATAAATATATACACAAATAAACGTACTGTACACACAAATAAATATATACACAAATAAACGTACTGTACATACAAATAAATATATGCACAAATAAATGTACTGTATACACAAATATATGCACAAATAAACGTACTGTATGCACAAATATATGCACAAATAAATGTACTGTATACACAAATATATGCACAAATAAACGTACTGTATGCACAAATAAATATATACACAAATAAACGTACTGTATACACAAATAAATATATGCACAAATAAACGTACTGTATGCACAAATAAATATATACACAAACGTACTGTATACACAAATAAATATATGCACAAATAAATGTACTGTATACACAAATAAATCTATACACAAATAAACGTACTGTATGCACAAATATATACACAAATAAACGTACTGTATACACAAATAAATATATACACAAATAAATGTACTGTATACACAAATATATACACAAATAAACGTACTGTATACACAAATATATACACAAATAAACGTACTGTATACACAAATATATGCACAAATAAACGTACTGTATGCACAAATAAATATATACACAAATAAACGTACTGTATGCACAAATATATACACAAATAAACGTACTGTATACACAAATATATGCACAAATAAACGTACTGTATACAAAAATTAATATATACACAAATAAACGTACTGTATGCACAAATATATACGCAAATAAACGTACTGTATACACAAATATATACACAAATAAACGTACTGTATACACAAATATATGCACAAATAAACGTACTGTATGCACAAATAAATATATACACAAATAAACGTACTGTATGCACAAATATATACACAAATAAACGTACTGTATACACAAATATATGCACAAATAAACGTACTGTATACAAAAATTAATATATACACAAATAAATATACTGTATGCACAAATAAATATATACACAAATAAACGTATGTATGCACAAATAAATATATACACAAATAAATATACTGTATGCACAAATAAATATATACACAAATAAACGTACTGTATGCACAAATAAATATATACACAAATAAACGTACTGTATGCACAAATAAATATATACACAAATAAACGTACTGTATGCACAAATATATACACAAATAAACGTACTGTATGCACAAATATATACACAAATAAACGTACTGTATGCACAAATAAATATATACACAAATAAACGTACTGTATGCACAAATAAATATATACACAAATAAACGTACTGTATACACAAATATATACACAAATAAACGTACTGTATGCACAAATAAATATATGCACAAATAAACGTACTGTATGCACAAATAAATATATACACAAATAAACGTACTGTATGCACAAATATATACACAAATAAACGTACTGTATACACAAATAAATATATACACAAATAAACGTACTGTATACACAAATAAATATATACACAAATAAACGTACTGTATACACAAATATATACACAAATAAACGTACTGTATGCACAAATATATACACAAATAAACGTACTGTATACACAAATATATACACAAATAAACGTACTGTATACACAAATATATGCACAAATAAACGTACTGTATGCACAAATAAATATATACACAAATAAACGTACTGTATGCACAAATAAATATATACACAAATAAATGTACTGTATGCACAAATAAATATATACACAAATAAACGTACTGTATACACAAATAAATATATACACAAATAAACGTACTGTATGCACAAATAAATATATGCACAAATAAACGTACTGTATGCACAAATAAATATATACACAAATAAACGTACTGTATGCACAAATATATACACAAATAAACGTACTGTATACACAAATAAATATATACACAAATAAACGTACTGTATACACAAATAAATATATACACAAATAAACGTACTGTATACACAAATATATACACAAATAAACGTACTGTATGCACAAATATATACACAAATAAACGTACTGTATACACAAATATATACACAAATAAACGTACTGTATACACAAATATATGCACAAATAAACGTACTGTATGCACAAATAAATATATACACAAATAAACGTACTGTATGCACAAATATATACACAAATAAACGTACTGTATACACAAATATATGCACAAATAAACGTACTGTATACAAAAATTAATATATACACAAATAAACGTACTGTATACACAAATATATACACAAATAAATGTACTGTATACACAAATAAATATATACACAAATAAACGTACTGTATACACAAATAAATATATGCACAAATAAACGTACTGTATACACAAATAAATATATACACAAATAAACGTACTGTATACACAAATATATACACAAATAAACGTACTGTATGCACAAATATATACGCAAATAAACGTACTGTATACACAAATATATACACAAATAAACGTACTGTATACACAAATATATGCACAAATAAACGTACTGTATGCACAAATAAATATATACACAAATAAACGTACTGTATGCACAAATATATACACAAATAAACGTACTGTATACACAAATATATGCACAAATAAACGTACTGTATACAAAAATTAATATATACACAAATAAATATACTGTATGCACAAATAAATATATACACAAATAAACGTATGTATGCACAAATAAATATATACACAAATAAATATACTGTATGCACAAATAAATATATACACAAATAAACGTACTGTATGCACAAATAAATATATACACAAATAAACGTACTGTATGCACAAATAAATATATACACAAATATATACAGTACGTTTATACACAAATAAACGTACTGTATACACAAATATATGCACAAATAAACGTACTGTATACAAAAATTAATATATACACAAATAAATATACTGTATGCACAAATAAATATATACACAAATAAACGTATGTATGCACAAATAAATATATACACAAATAAATATACTGTATGCACAAATAAATATATACACAAATAAACGTACTGTATGCACAAATAAATATATACACAAATAAACGTACTGTATGCACAAATAAATATATACACAAATAAACGTACTGTATGCACAAATATATACACAAATAAACGTACTGTATGCACAAATATATACACAAATAAACGTACTGTATGCACAAATAAATATATACACAAATAAACGTACTGTATGCACAAATAAATATATACACAAATAAACGTACTGTATGCACAAATAAATATATACACAAATAAACGTACTGTATACACAAATAAATATATACACAAATAAACGTACTGTATGCACAAATAAATATATGCACAAATAAACGTACTGTATGCACAAATAAATATATACACAAATAAACGTACTGTATACACAAATAAATATATACACAAATAAATATACTGTATGCACAAATAAATATATACACAAATAAACGTACTGTATGCACAAATAAATATATGCACAAATAAACGTACTGTATACACAAATAAATATATACACAAATAAACGTACTGTATACACAAATATATGCACAAATAAATGTACTGTATACACAAATAAATATATACACAAATAAACGTACTGTATACACAAATAAATATATACACAAATAAATGTACTGTATACACAAATAAATATATACACAAATAAATGTACTGTATACACAAATAAATATATGCACAAATAAACGTACTGTTAACACAAATAAATATATACACAAATAAACGTACTGTATGCACAAATAAATATATACACAAATAAACGTACTGAAAACAAATGGTGGAGTCCAGGTATACGAGGCTGTTGCCCGGGATGGTCGAGCACATAATCTCCCTAAGTGCCCCTGTCCTATATCTCTAGCTGGTAATGATGTAAATCCTCGCTATGCAGAGTTCCGGGTAGGGGGCAATCACAGCGGGAACGGTGGTAATCAACACCACTGACCGGATCTGTCAGCGCGGACAAGCACACCCCGGACCCTGCTGCCCCCCACCCTGAACTCTGCATAGCAGGATTTACATCACTACCAGCTAGAGATATAGGACAGGGGCAGTTAGGGGGATTATCAGTTTGCGCACGGGCAATAGCCTCGTATACCTGGACTCCACCATTTGTTCTCAGAAGAGCTATACACGTTTATTTGTGCATACATTTTCTTTTTAACCCTTCGGCAAGTGCGCACATTGTGATTTTCTCACTAAGGGGGATACTGTGAATGCTGTCTGCTATTGTAACACATTGAGGCGGTTGTGGAGGGAAACTCGTCAAAAACAATCTGGGCTGCTGCGAACAGGCGTCGTATTGCTGCACGCTAACGTCAGGTCACACTCAGGTGCTACGATTGGGAGGCACTAGACCCTCCTCCCTACAGGCCTGACCTGGCACCAAGAATTGAAGAAGCACCTTGGTGGAAGGTGAAGTTCAGCAACCGTCATGGCCTGGCTTCAGGCACTTTCTTCTCTGCCGGGATAGATGCCTGGGTGTGCCATTGGAACAAAAGCTTAGACAAGTATGGGAAAAATCATCTGTACCGAGGCCATACTATTCATTATACCTATATGTGTGAGTTGAATAAATTTACGCAATGAGAGGACTTGTTACATTATTTACTGATCTACCCTAGTGTGTGTGTATGTGTATATGTATATATATATATATATATATATACACATACAGTACATGTCAAAAGTTAGGACACACCTTCTCATTCAATGTTTGTTGTTTATTTAAATTATTTTCAACATAGTAGATTAATACTGAAGACATGAAAACTGAGAGATCTCATATGGAATTATGTTGTAAACAAAAAGAGTGTTAAACAAAACAAAATATGTTTTATATTTTATATTCCTCAAAGTAGCCCCCTTTTGCTTTGGATGACAGCTTTGCACACTCTTGCATTCTCTCAATCAGCTTCATGAGGTGTCTCCTGGTTTTGAAGTAACAGGTGTGCCTTGTCAGAGTCAATCTGTGGAATTACTTGCCTTCTTAATGTGTTTGAGACCATCAGGGGTATTCAATATGGGAGCGAAAACTCAGTTTTTGCGTTAATATCGCACCTATGACGTCATTATCGCAGGTTTTAGTTTTACACCGTATTCAGGACGTCATTCAGAGCCGGACGCTATTTGCGCTCGCTCGCTCACTAAAAAAGGGGTGGCTATTCAAATGAACCGTTCACTCTTTGCGGTCTGTTCACGCCTCTAGGTCTGAACGAGCGAACCAAACATGCGGTCGTTTTTTGGAAAACTACGCCCCCTGGCCGCTCGCATCCTACGTCATGTCCGCTATTTATTAGATTAATTGAGTACATCGACCAGCGTATGAACTGCTCGCTATTCTTGTGGTTGGTTTTTCCTACCGCAATCTTGCGAGCAGTTCTGCCTATAAAATAACCCAGTGACGTGGTCAATGACGCTGCTGTATTAATTATGCACACCCATAAAACGCCCGTTTTGACCTTTAAGCACGCCTGCGTTCGGATCTCCACTCCCCGTTTTCAAGCACCTTCCCCTGTTACCACCCACATACGCCTCCTCCTGTCACTCAAAGTAGCAGGCATTCGCTATTTAGCGAACAAACGATTTTCGGCCGCACTGACTGGTTCGCGCATGCGTATTACGATCCGTACGCATGCGCAGTTGTGCAAACATCGCTCGGAACGAACGAGCGGCCGCTTACGAGCAGCTCTGAATCAGGCCCTCAATTTCAAAGACTTTTCGCAGGTTCGAAAAGTCTTTGATAAAAAACAGGGATAACTTTTCACCATTGAATAGGTGTCGAAAAAAAGTGCAGAATTGGGGTTTAGGGGTGCAGGCTTAAAAAAAATAGCCTGCACCCCTCAGAATGACATTTAAAAAAGAACTGTGTCAAAAAAAGTTACATTTTTTGGGGTGTCCCTATTTTTTTTTTTATTAAAAATTGGGGTGAAAAAAAAAATGGGAAAAAATTGTTTAACAATAGGGAAATAGGTTCAGGGCTATTCTGCAAGTATGCGGCAGGTGTATTCTAGAATAGATTATTAGCGGCAGGTGTATTCTAGAATAGATTATTAGCGGCAGGTGTATTCTAGAATAGGCTATTAGCGGCAGGTGTTTTCTAGAATAGATTATTAGCGGCAGGTGTATTCTAGAATAGATTATTAGCGGCAGGTGTATTCTATAATAGATTATTAGCGGCAGGTGTTTTCTAGAATAGATTATTAGCGGCAGGTGTATTCTAGAATAGGTTATTAGCGGCAGGTGTATACTAGAATAGATTATTAGCGGCAGGTGTATTCTAGAATAGGCTATTAGCGG
Organism: Taudactylus pleione; assembly: GCA_031769625.1. Classification (NCBI taxonomy): domain Eukaryota; kingdom Metazoa; phylum Chordata; class Amphibia; order Anura; family Myobatrachidae; genus Taudactylus; species Taudactylus pleione. The sequence goes on from JAUIMM010001798.1 coordinate 354,444, forward strand.
CAGGTGTATTCTAGAATAGATTATTAGCGGCAGGTGTATTCTAGAATAGGCTATTAGCGGCAGGTGTTTTCTAGAATAGATTATTAGCGGCAGGTGTATTCTAGAATAGGCTATTAGCGGCAGGTGTATTCTAGAATAGATTATTAGCGGCAGGTGTTTTCTAGAATAGATTATTAGCGGCAGGTGTATTCTAGAATAGGCTATTAGCGGCAGGTGTTTTCTAGAATAGATTATTAGCGGCAGGTGTATTCTAGAATAGATTATTAGCGGCAGGTGTATTCTATAATAGATTATTAGCGGCAGGTGTATTCTAGAATAGGTTATTAGCGGCAGGTGTTTTCTAGAATAGATTATTAGCGGCAGGTGTATTCTAGAATAGATTATTAGCGGCAGGTGTATTCTAGAATAGGTTATTAGCGGCAGGTGTTTTCTAGAATAGATTATTAGCGGCAGGTGTATTCTAGAATAGGCTATTAGCGGCAGGTGTATTCTAGAATAGGCTATTAGCGGCAGGTGTATTCTAGAATAGGCTATTAGCGGCAGGTGTATTCTAGAATAGGTTATTAGCGGCAGGTGTATTCTAGAATAGGCTATTAGCGGCAGGTGTTTTCTAGAATAGATTATTAGCGGCAGGTGTATTCTAGAATAGGCTATTAGCGGCAGGTGTATTCTAGAATAGGCTATTAGCGGCAGGTGTATTCTAGAATAGGCTATTAGCGGCAGGTGTATTCTAGAATAGGCTATTAGCGGCGGATGTTTTCTAGAATAGGCTATTAGCGGCAGGTGTATTCTAGAATAGATTATTAGCGGCAGGTGTATTCTAGAATAGGCTATTAGCGGCAGGTGTATTCTAGAATAGGCTATTAGCGGCAGGTGTATTCTAGAATAGGCTATTAGCGGCAGGTGCATTCTAGAATAGGCTATTAGCGGCAGGTGTATTCTAGAATAGGCTATTAGCGGCAGGTGTATTCTAGAATAGGCTATTAGCGGCAGGTGTTTTCTAGAATAGGCTATTAGCGGCAGGTGTATTCTAGAATAGGCTATTAGCGGCAGGTGTATTCTAGAATAGGCTATTAGCGGCAGGTGCATTCTAGAATAGGCTATAAGCGGCAGGTGTATTCTAGAATAGGCTATTAGCGGCAGGTGTATTCTAGAATAGGCTATTAGCGGCAGGTGCATTCTAGAATAGGCTATTAGCGGCAGGTGTATTCTAGAATAGGCTATTAGCGGCAGGTGTATTCTAGAATAGGCTATTAGCGGCAGATGTTTTCTAGAATAGGCTATTAGCGGCAGGTGTATTCTAGAATAGGCTATTAGCGGCAGGTGTATTCTAGAATAGATTATTAGCGGCAGGTGTATTCTAGAATAGGCTATTAGCGGCAGGTGTTTTCTAGAATAGGCTATTAGCGGCAGATGTTTTCTAGAATAGATTATTAGCGGCAGGTGTATTCTAGAATAGGCTATTAGCGGCAGATGTTTTCTAGAATAGTCTATTAGCGGTAGGTGTATTCTAGAATAGGCTATTAGCGGCAGCTGTATTCTAGAATAGGCTATTAGCGGCGGGTGTTTTCTAGAATAGGCTATTAGCGGCAGGTGTATTCTAGAATAGGCTATTAGCGGCGGGTGTTTTCTAGAATAGATTATTAGCGGCAGGTGTATTCTAGAATAGGCTATTAGCGGCAGATGTTTTCTAGAATAGATTATTAGCGGCAGGTGTATTCTAGAATAGGCTATTAGCGGCAGGTGTTTTCTAGAATAGATTATTAGCGGCAGGTGTATTCTAGAATAGGCTATTAGCGGCAGGTGTATTCTAGAATAGGCTATTAGCGGCAGATGTTTTCTAGAATAGATTATTAGCGGCAGGTGTATTCTAGAATAGGCTATTAGCGGCAGGTGTTTTCTAGAATAGGCTATTAGCGGCAGGTGTATTCTAGAATAGGCTATTAGCGGCAGATGTTTTCTAGAATAGATTATTAGCGGCAGATGTTTTCTAGAATAGATTATTAGCGGCAGGTGTATTCTAAAATAGATTACTAGCGGCAGGTGTATTCTAGAATAGGCTATTAGCGGCAGGTGTATTATAGAATAGGTTATTAGCGGCAGGTGTATTCTAGAATAGGCTATTAGCGGCAGGTGTATTCTAGAATAGGCTATTAGCGGCAGGTGTATTATAGAATAGATTTATAGCGGCAGGTGTATTCTAGAATAGATTATTAGCGGCAGGTGTATTCTAGAATAGATTATTAGCGGCAGGTGTTTTCTAGAATAGATTATTAGCGGCAGATGTTTTCTAGAATAGGCTATTAGCGGCAGATGTTTTCTAGAATAGATTATTAGCGGCAGATGTTTTCTAGAATAGGCTATTAGCGGCAGGTGTATTCTAGAATAGATTATTAGCGGCAGGTGTATTCTAGAATAGGCTATTAGCGGCAGGTGTATTCTAGAATAGGCTATTAGCGGCAGGTGTATTCTAGAATAGGCTATTAGTGGCAGGTGTATTCTAGAATAGATTATTAGCGGCAGGTGTATTCTAGAATAGATTATTAGCGGCAGGTGTATTCTAGAATAGGCTATTAGCGGCAGGTGTTTTCTAGAATAGGCTATTAGCGGCAGATGTTTTCTAGAATAGATTATTAGCGGCAGGTGTATTCTAGAATAGGCTATTAGCGGCAGGTGTATTCTAGAATAGATTATTAGCGGCAGGTGTTTTCTAGAATAGATTATTAGCGGCAGGTGTTTTCTAGAATAGGCTATTAGCGGCAGGTGTATTCTAGAATAGATTATTAGCGGCAGGTGTATTCTAGAATAGATTACTAGCGGCAGGTGTATTCTAGAATAGATTATTAGCGGCAGGTGTATTCTATAATAGGCTATTAGCGGCAGGTGTTTTCTAGAATAGGCTATTAGCGGCAGGTGTTTTCTAGAATAGGCTATTAGCGGCAGGTGTTTTCTAGAATAGATTATTAGCGGCAGGTGTTTTCTAGAATAGGCTATTAGCGGCAGGTGTATTATAGAATAGGTTATTAGCGGCAGGTGTATTCTAGAATAGGCTATTAGCGGCAGGTGTATTCTAGAATAGGCTATTAGCGGCAGGTGTATTATAGAATAGATTTATAGCGGCAGGTGTATTCTAGAATAGATTATTAGCGGCAGGTGTATTCTAGAATAGATTATTAGCGGCAGGTGTATTCTAGAATAGATTATTAGCGGCAGGTGTTTTCTAGAATAGATTATTAGCGGCAGATGTTTTCTAGAATAGGCTATTAGCGGCAGATGTTTTCTAGAATAGATTATTAGCGGCAGATGTTTTCTAGAATAGGCTATTAGCGGCAGGTGTATTCTAGAATAGATTATTAGCGGCAGGTGTATTCTAGAATAGGCTATTAGCGGCAGGTGTATTCTAGAATAGGCTATTAGCGGCAGGTGTATTCTAGAATAGGCTATTAGTGGCAGGTGTATTCTAGAATAGATTATTAGCGGCAGGTGTATTCTAGAATAGATTATTAGCGGCAGGTGTATTCTAGAATAGGCTATTAGCGGCAGGTGTTTTCTAGAATAGGCTATTAGTGGCAGATGTTTTCTAGAATAGATTATTAGCGGCAGGTGTATTCTAGAATAGGCTATTAGCGGCAGGTGTTTTCTAGAATAGATTATTAGCGGCAGGTGTTTTCTAGAATAGGCTATTAGCGGCAGGTGTATTCTAGAATAGATTATTAGCGGCAGGTGTATTCTAGAATAGGCTATTAGCGGCAGGTGTATTCTAGAATAGATTACTAGCGGCAGGTGTATTCTAGAATAGGCTATTAGTGGCAGGTGTATTCTAGAATAGATTATTAGCGGCAGGTGTATTCTATAATAGGCTATTAGCGGCAGGTGTTTTCTAGAATAGGCTATTAGCGGCAGGTGTATTCTATAATAGGCTATTAGCGGCAGGTGTTTTCTAGAATAGATTATTAGCGGTAGGTGTATTCTAGAATAGATTACTAGCGGCAGGTGTATTCTAGAATAGATTATTAGCGGTAGGTGTATTCTAGAATAGATTATTAGCGGCAGGTGTATTCTATAATAGGCTATTAGCGGCAGGTGTTTTCTAGAATAGGCTATTAGCGGCAGGTGTATTCTATAATAGGCTATTAGCGGCAGGTGTTTTCTAGAATAGGCTATTAGCGGCAGGTGTTTTCTAGAATAGGCTATTAGCGGCAGGTGTTTTCTAGAATAGATTATTAGCGGCAGGTGTTTTCTAGAATAGATTATTAGCGGCAGGTGTTTTCTAGAATAGGCTATTAGCGGCAGGTGTATTCTAGAATAGGCTATTAGCGGCAGGTGTTTTCTAGAATAGGCTATTAGCGGCAGGTGTATTCTAGAATAGGCTATTAGCGGCAGGTGTATTCTAGAATAGGCTATTAGCGGCAGATGTTTTCTAGAATAGATTATTAGCGGCAGGTGTATTCTAGAATAGGCTATTAGCGGCAGGTGTTTTCTAGAATAGGCTATTAGCGGCAGGTGTTTTCTAGAATAGGCTATTAGCGGCAGGTGTATTCTAGAATAGGCTATTAGCGGCAGATGTTTTCTAGAATAGATTATTAGCGGCAGATGTTTTCTAGAATAGATTATTAGCGGCAGGTGTATTCTAAAATAGATTACTAGCGGCAGGTGTATTCTAGAATAGGCTATTAGCGGCAGGTGTATTATAGAATAGGTTATTAGCGGCAGGTGTATTCTAGAATAGGCTATTAGCGGCAGGTGTATTCTAGAATAGGCTATTAGCGGCAGGTGTATTATAGAATAGATTTATAGCGGCAGGTGTATTCTAGAATAGATTATTAGCGGCAGGTGTATTCTAGAATAGATTATTAGCGGCAGGTGTATTCTAGAATAGATTATTAGCGGCAGGTGTTTTCTAGAATAGATTATTAGCGGCAGATGTTTTCTAGAATAGGCTATTAGCGGCAGATGTTTTCTAGAATAGATTATTAGCGGCAGATGTTTTCTAGAATAGGCTATTAGCGGCAGGTGTATTCTAGAATAGATTATTAGCGGCAGGTGTATTCTAGAATAGGCTATTAGCGGCAGGTGTATTCTAGAATAGGCTATTAGCGGCAGGTGTATTCTAGAATAGGCTATTAGCGGCAGGTGTATTCTAGAATAGGCTATTAGCGGCAGGTGTATTCTAGAATAGGCTATTAGCGGCAGGTGTATTCTATAATAGGCTATTAGCGGCAGGTGTATTCTAGAATAGATTATTAGCGGCAGGTGTATTCTAGAATAGATTATTAGCGGCAGGTGTATTCTAGAATAGATTATTAGCGGCAGGTGTATTCTAGAATAGGCTATTAGCAGCAGGTGTTTTCTAGAATAGATTACTAGCGGCAGGTGTATTCTAGAATAGATTTATAGCGGCAGGTGTATTCTAGAATAGGCTATTAGCGGCAGGTGTTTTCTAGAATAGGCTATTAGCGGCAGATGTTTTCTAGAATAGATTATTAGCGGCAGGTGTTTTCTAGAATAGATTATTAGCGGCAGGTGTTTTCTAGAATAGGCTATTAGCGGCAGATGTTTTCTAGAATAGATTATTAGCGGCAGGTGTTTTCTAGAATAGATTATTAGCGGCAGGTGTATTCTAGAATAGGCTATTAGCGGCAGGTGTTTTCTAGAATAGATTATTAGCGGCAGGTGTATTCTAGAATAGGCTATTAGCGGCAGGTGTTTTCTAGAATAGGCTATTAGCGGCAGGTGTATTCTAGAATAGGTTATTAGCGGCAGGTGTTTTCTAGAATAGGCTATTAGCGGCAGGTGTTTTCTAGAATAGGCTATTAGCGGCAGGTGTATTCTAGAATAGATTATTAGCGGCAGGTGTTTTCTAGAATAGGCTATTAGCGGCAGGTGTTTTCTAGAATAGGCTATTAGCGGCAGGTGTATTCTAGAATAGATTATTAGCGGCAGGTGTTTTCTAGAATAGGCTATTAGCGGCAGGTGTTTTCTAGAATAGATTATTAGCGGCAGGTGTATTCTAGAATAGGCTATTAGCGGCAGGTGTTTTCTAGAATAGGTTATTAGCGGCAGGTGTATTCTAGAATAGGCTATTAGCGGCAGGTGTTTTCTAGAATAGGCTATTAGCGGCAGGTGTATTCTAGAATAGATTATTAGCGGCAGGTGTTTTCTAGAATAGGCTATTAGCGGCAGGTGTTTTCTAGAATAGGCTATTAGCGGCAAGTGTATTCTAGAATAGATTATTAGCGGCAGGTGTATTCTAGAATAGATTATTAGCGGCAGGTGTTTTCTAGAATAGATTATTAGCGGCAGGTGTATTCTAGAATAGATTATTAGCGGCAGGTGTTTTCTAGAATAGATTTATAGCGGCTGGTGCACAATTGCAGAATTTTTAAAAACTTACTTTAGGGATATCAAAATATGCTAGTACCCATTTTCATGTACCCCAAATTTGATGGGGCCACTTAAAAAAACGAAAAAAATAACAAGTGCTCTTTTGCATCACTTCTTCAATGTCGGGAAAAAACACCTGCTGCGGCTATTTAAATCCCCGACTTTCATTTGCAGGCTAAAACGGGGGTACCCATAGTAATCCCCCATGTTTTTACAACTTTAGGGGGGGACTTACAATTTTTTTAAGGAAAATTTTGTAACTTTACGCAAATCCCACTTCGCAGGCTCCCTTTTTCGTTAGTTTTATATTGAATACGGGGATAAGCGGGCGCGCGCCCGATACTTTAACACAGGTAAAAGCTCCGATATGAAACGTAAACTTCGACAGCGAAGTTTACGTTTCATATTGAATACCCCCCCATCTGTTGTGTTGTGCAGAGGTAGGGTTAGTACACAGCGGACACCACTATTTGACTACTGTTGTAATCCATATTATGACACCAACCACTCAACTCAGTAAAGAGAAACGACAGTCCATCAGTCAATACGGAAAATTTCAAGACCTTTGAATGTATCTTCAAGTGCAGTTGCAAAAATCATCAAACGCTATGATGAAACTGGCTCTCATGAGGACGCCACAGGAAAGGAAGACCAAGAGTTACTTCTGCTGCAGAGGATAAATTCATTAGAGTTACCAGCCTCAGAAACCGCTACTTAACAGCACCTCAGATTAGAGACCACATAAAGTCTTCACAGAGATCAAGTAGCAGACAAATCTCAACATCAACTGTTCAGAGGAGACTGCGTGATTCAGGCCTTCATGGTCGTATTGCTGCGAAGAAGCCACTTCTGAGGATGAACAAGAAGAAGAAGAGAATTGTTTGGGCCAAGAAACGCAAGGAATGGACATTAGACCAGTGGAAATCTGTACTTTGGTCGGATGAGTCCAAATTTGAGATTTTTGGTTCCAACCGCCATGTCTTTGTGAGACGCATAGAAGGTGAGCGGATGGTTTCTGCAAGTGTGGTTCCCACTGTGAAGCATGGAGGGGAAGGTTTGATGGTGTGGGGGGAGCTTTGCTGGTGACACTGTTGGTGATTTATTCAAAATTAACCAGCATGGCTACCACAGCATTCTGCAGCGCCATGCCATCCCATCTGGTTTGCGCTCACTGGGACCATCATTTGTTTTTCAACAAGACAATGACCCCAAACACTCCTCCAGGCTATATAAGGGCTACTTGACCAGGAGGGAAAGTGATGGAGTGCTGCGTCAGATGACCTGGCCTCCACAATCACCCGAGTGAAGGAAAAGCAGCCAACAAGTGCTCAGCACCTCTGGGAACTCCTTCAAGACTGATGGAAAACCATTCCAGGAGACACCTCATGGTGCTGACTGAGAGATGCCAAGAGTGTGCCAAGCTGTCATCCAAGCAACAGGGGGCTACTTTCAGGAATCTAAAATATAAAACATATTTTGATATGTTAAATACTTTTTTTGTTTACAACATAATTCCATATGAGATCTCTCATAGTTTTCATGTCTTCGGTATTAATCTACTATGTTAAAAATAATTGAAATAAATAAAAACCATTGAATGAGGAGGTGTGTCCTAACTTTTGACTGGTAATATGTATGTGTATGTGCATGTATGTGTGTATATATATATATATATATATATATATATATATATATATATAAAATTTTCTTCAGGTTTCATAGGGTCCACTGGAATTACCTTGGGATATATAGTTGGACAGTGGCCATTGCACCAAACAGCAAAGCTTTGGAGCTCCCAGCATGCACTGGTCCTCCTCCCTATATACCCCAGCCACAGACATTCAGTTTATTTGTTTGGTGCGCGGCAAGACGCACCTGCTATAACAGCGGGACTGCTAGGCAGTCCTAGGCTTTTTTCTTTTATGTTTTACCTTAAGTTTGTGAGACTCTATCTCCGCCGATGCCGAAACATCAGTATCGCTGTAAGCCCTGAGGTTCTCAGCAGGCCTCAGCGTGGCTTAGCTGATAGCCTAAAGACGCTGAGGTCCGTGACTGCGGTCGGGTAATCGGAGATGTCAGGTAAGGATTCCTCTCGGGGAATCATGCGCAAAGCAGTCCCTAGCCTCTGGCGTTGAGGCACACCAGAGGCTTCTGCGGGTGAAGGACGTTCTGCGATTCCTCACGGCCGGGACCATATCGTTTGTTGCCGGGGACAGGTGGTAAGAGGCACTAGAGCGCTCTAGTCAACGTCTTATTACCTTGTAGTGCAGCGTACCTGGCCGTCAAAATCGCAGCTTATGGGAGATAAGGCTCTGCCCCGGCCGCTCCTCGCCCCAGACGTCAACTTCCGGGTACGAATTCCCGCATCTGGTATAAATGGCCACCTCATGTGTGAGACGCGTGCAGTTAAGCGTTGGTCAGTCCATGGCTGTAGCAGTTGGTCTCAGTGGTTTGGTCTGTTTCTATATACCTCTCCTTCGGGTTTGGCATATACCATACTCTATATCCTACCATCCCCCTCCGGGGCCCGGTTTACTTGACTGAGTCCCTGTTGCTGTAGCAATTGTGCGTCTTTTTGCATTGAATATGACTGTATGCCAGCTGCTGTATGTACACTGTCTATGTTTTCAAAAACTGTCAGGTACATCTATCACTGTGTCTCTCCTTATCCCTCTGAGGGTGGGGTGTGTCACTGATAGTGTAAGTCACATTGCATTCAGACTTGCATATCTTGTACCATTCATACATTTGATTATGTTGGAAGATCCGGTGCTGATATGCTGTAAGTCCTGTGCTGCAGGATGTTAATCTGAATGGGTTCTGTGAAAACTGTAGCAGGAGAGTTACCTAGTACATCTGGTACACCAGACCCAGCACCAGGGCCATCTTGGATAGCCATCACACCTGATATCCTGTCCTATCTAATAGGCAAGGCCACAGAGGTATGGGCTCCAGCTGCGGGGGTACTTCAGGCTATGGGGTTCCCACAGCATGTACATCCTATGTGTTTGCCCCCATGAAGCCCTGTTGGGTTGACGTGGCTGCTCACTCTAGCCAGCGTATACTACTGACTTTAGCCTCACCGCAGGTGGAAAGACCGGTGGTAGTAAGGAAGCAGGAGCATAGAAGGGGCTCTCGCCATGTGTTGACTCCGGAGTTTGACTCAACCTTCTTGTCAGACAAGGATTCTCAGACTTCTGGGTCAGTCTCAGTAAAAGGAGGATCATCAATCCTTGGGGAAGATTAGACGAAGTCTCTGAGGGGGACTATAGTCGACCCAACAAGAGAGCAGAAGTTCCTTCTAGACCAGATACAGGAGGCGGCTGTGTACTTTGGGGAAGCAGGTATTGATGCAGGCATCATGGCGTCTAGGGTCTCTGCTAACTCTGTGGCAGCCCGGAGAACCCTTTGGCTAAGGAACTGGAAGGCAGATCCAGGGTCTAAAAAGGTTCTAGAATCTTTACCTTTTGCAGGCAAGGTGCTGTTTGGACCAGGTTTAGATGACATTATGACTTCTTTGGCTACACCGATGTCTGCGGAGTTACGATCTACATCTACTTCTAGAAGGCAGTTGCCATTCCGGTCCTTTCGTCCACAAAATAAGACGAAGAAATAGTCCCTGGCCAGACAGGGTCAGTCTCCTAGAGGACCACCCAGGAAATCTTGGTTAACCAAGAGCCCGTCATCCAAGTCAAGACGGTAAGCCTACTGTTTGATGGGGCGGCCTCCCCCTGGAGGATGTCAGGGTTGCAGGCCGACTGTTACAGTTCTCCCAGGCTTGGCATCAGACAACTACAGATGCCTGGGTGCGAGGGCTGGTTGCTCACGGTTATGCCATAACATTCCAAAGGCATCATCCTCAGAGGTGTGTGGTTACAAATCTTCCTGTGGACCCAGTCAGAGTCTCGGACTATCGGGAATCTGTGGGGGCCCTCCTGAACTCAGTGACGCAACAGGGAAGGGGTTACTACTCAAATTTATTTTTTGATCCAAAAGCCCAATGGGTCGCACCGTCCTATCCTGAATCTAAACTCTATCAACAGATTTGTCAGGGTACTGAAGTTCCGTATGGAGACTCTACGGTCAATTATGCTGGCAATGGAGCCAGGAGACTTCATGGTTTCGTTGGACATTTAGGATGCATATCTGCATGTCCCGATTGCAGAATTCCACCAGACTTTTCTCAGGTTTGCAGTGGATCAGCAACATTTTAAATTTCAGGCTCTACCCTTCGGTCTGGCCACAGCCCCTCGGGTATTTACAAAGATAATTGCAGTCATGACAGCTCATCTCAGACGACAAGGAGTCAGGATACTGCCATATCTAGACTACTTCCTGGTATTGGCCCAAGCTCAAGAGATGTTACAATGTCATCTACGAATGACTGTTGTTTGCTTACATGAGCACAGCTGGGTGATCAACTGGAAGAAGTCTTCCCTGTCATCGATTCAGCGAATGGTGCACTTGGGGGCATGGCTGGACTCTCTGCAACAGAGGATCTTTCTGCCGGAGGACAAGACTGTGGCACTACAGTCTCGGGTGCACAGTCTGTCGTGCAAGCAAGTAGTAGTAGTGGTAGCCACATTCGACATGGTGACTTATGCCCAGTTCCACTCCAAGGCCCTACAGCTGTGGATCCTGGCCCAGTGGGATGGTCAGCATCATCAGATAAAGCGTCAGATGACTTGTGTCTTAGCAGAGCTTCGGCTCTCCCTGGCTTGGTGGCTGGAGACGACTCACTTAGACAAGGGTCCCTTATGGGTCCCAGAATGGGTACTCTTCACCACAGACGCAAGTCTACGAGGATGGGGAGCAGTGATGGGTCAGCACACCTTTCAGGGAAGGTGTACAGACCAAGAAAGCCATCTACCAATAAATATATTGGAGATTTGGGCAGTGCACAGGGCACTTCTTCTGGCGCAGGACCTTATTCAGACCTTATTCAACCTGTCTCCAGGTTCAGTCCGACAATGCGACGGCAGTGGCCTACATAAACCATAAAGTAGGCACACGAAGTCCGGCAGCCATGAAGGTGCCAAAGATTTTTCTGTGGGCAGAGAACCATCTTCCTGCGATCTCGTCAATTTTTATCCCAGGTGTGCTCAACTGGGAAGCGGACTTCCTAAGTCGCCAAGACATACACGCCGGATAATGGGCTCTTCATCCGGAGGCGCTTCAAATCCTGGTGGACAGATGGGGGTTACCAGACGTAGACCTTATGGCGTCGCGTCACAACCACACAACCACAAGGTCCCCAGGTACAGGTCCAGGACAAGGGACCCCTCAGCAGCCTTTGTGGACGCCCTGGCGCTGAGGTGGAACTTCAGGTTAGCGTACCAATCTCCCTCCTCTCAAGGGTTGTCAGGAAATACAAACAGGAAGGCGGCAGGATAATTCTGATAGCTCCTGCCTGGCCCAGGAGGCATTTGTTTTCGGATCTGTCACGTCTGGCAATAGACAGTCCGTTTCCACTGCCTCTGCGGCAGGACCTGTTAATGCAGGGCGGGTGTTTTTACCAGGATTTACCTCGGCTGGCTTTGACGGCTTGGCTCTTGAGTCTTCCATTTTAAAGGCCAGGGGGTTTTCTCCGTCAGTGATACAGACAATGCTTAGAGCGAGAGAGCCTGCTTCTGCTCGCTTCTATCACAGGATTTGGCTGTCTATTTTTCTGTGGTGTTACAACAGGAAATATGACCCTAAGATATTCAAGGTGGCCCGGATACTTGGCTTTCTCCAGGCTGGATTAAACTTAGGTCTTTGCCTGGCTACCTTGAGTGTCCAGGTTTCAGCTTTGACAGTTTGGTTTCAGAGCAAGATTGCTCCTCTGCCGGATGTTAGAACATTCATGCAGGGGGTACTGCGACTGCAATCCTCCATATATACCCTGCCCCTAGCCATAGTACTTCAGTTGTTTGTTTGGTGCGGCAGGATCAAGACGCACCTTTATAACAGAGGACTGCACTGGCAACATCAGTAATTGTGCTGGTGATTACGGCTGAGCTTAGCTAGCAGCAATGCTGAGCAATGGACTGCACCGGATACTCGGCGGTGTCGTGGGGGGCAGTTCTTGCTTTTGGGGTCAGAGAGGCACCAGAAGCCGCTGCTGTCAGGGCCCGGGATTGTCCGCGTGCTCACTACACCAGCCGGGTCCTTATCGTCTGATGCTGGGGATTGGCAGCAGACGCTATCTGCTGCCACAAGGACAGCATACCCGGCTGGTTAACGCAGCTATGGGGAGGTAGGCACTCCCCCGGGCAGCTCCTCCCCTAACGCAGTTCCTAGGAAGGGTTTTGCGCGTCTGGGTTGCTCCGCCTACCCTCCACGTGTGTATGAGACGCTCACGGTCCACGCTCAGTGTGCCCTGTAGCTGTGGTCTCAGGAGGATCTGTGTCAGTCTCCCTGTGTACCTCTCCCTTGCTAAAGGTATGTCCTACCATTCCTTTGTGATGCTGTAGTTGATTTAGAGACGATTTGTAATTATATTACCTATGCATTGTATGTGATTGTAATTATATTACCTATGCATTGTATGTGACTGTAATTATATTACCTATGCATTGTATGTGACTGTAATTATATTACCTATGCATTGTATGTGACTGTAATTATATTACCTATGCATTGTATGTGACTGTAATTATATTACATATGCATTGTATGTGACTGTAATTATATTACATATGCCTTGTATGTGACTGTAATTATATTACATATGCCTTGTATGTGACTGTTTGTTAGCTGCTGATTGACCCTGTCTTTTATTTCTAAATCTGTAAATTATAACTATCACTGTTTTATCTCCATCCTCTTGGGGTGGAGGTTTCTTTGAGTACATCACATTCAATTGAGATTTTGTTAAGGCTGTCACATAACATTGCAATTATTGCCTTTATTGACCATGTCAAAAGATAAAGGGAAACAGGAGGGGGAGCAGCCTGTGCTGGTTCCATGTAAGTCATGTACAACTTATGTGTCCTCTCAGGATGTAAAGGATGGTTTGTGTGTTGTCTGTTATAAAGAGTCACCTCACCAATCTAGTTTACCTGTCTCTGGACAAGAGCCATCTTGGGTTTCCTCTTTGTCCCAGGTTATGATGAAGGTTGTGGATCGTATGGTGGCTCCTACGATGCCTCCTTAGATGGAGTGTCCACAGTATACTATGTTTGCACCTCCTATGCATCCTTCATGGAAGGATGTTTACGGCCATTCTAGTCAGAGTATGGCACCATCTGATGTTAACAGACCGGTAGTAACCTAAGTGCAAATTATCTTTTTATCAGTCTGCCCAGCATATGGATTCATACGCATCATCAGGGGAATCAGGTGATGCACAGGGTCTTTTCAGTCTTCAGACCTTTCTGTAGCTGAAGCCTCCCTGGATGTAGTTTGTGCTCTCCGTATCTCTGTAAATCGTACAAACTCTGTTAGAAACTCAGATGCTCTTTTCATATTATATGGTTTTCACAAACAAGGATGGCCAGCTAAGAAGCAGACCCTGGCTTAATGGTTAAGTATGACTATCAGGTGTACACACAGGCTGATGTCCCTGTACCAAACGCGCTGACAACTCAGTCTGTAGTGGCATCGTGGGCATTTAGTCGTGGTTCCTCTGTTGAGCAATTGTGCAAGGCAGCCATGTGGTCTTCTGTCCACACTTTTCTTAGGTTTTATACCTTTGATACTTTTGCCTCTCAGGATGCTTCCTTTGGGCGACGAGTTCTCCTTTCTGCTCAGGAGCGTCCCCCACCCTAGGGGAACTGCTTTGGGACATCCCCATGGTATGCCTGTTGATCCCTCTGGACCCCGAAGAAGATTAGAGTTATGATACTTACCTAGATAACTCCTTTTTTTCGAGATCCACAGGGCACCCACCCTAACACACCTGGCTTGATTGGGTTATTTGTTTTGGTCACATATTCCCTCATCTTATGTGAGAGTGTTTCTGATGTACGATTGTCCTTCCTTCTCTTCTTTCCTTCTCCTGCCTTGAGGCTTGTTAACTAAACTGAAGTCCTATGGTTAGGGGCAAGGTATATATGGAGGAGGACCCGGGGCATTCTGGGAGCAGAAGCTTTAACCGTTTGGTGCCTAGCGCTCCAACCATAATATCCCCATGGTATCCCTGTGGACCTCTAAGAAAAGGAGTTATCTAGGTCTACCATAACTCTAATTATATATCTCATATCTATCTATCAATCTCTATATATCTCTCTCATATCTCATCTCCATCTATGGGGCATATACAATTGGGCGCAAGGTTTAGCGAAGTAAAAACCTTGTAATTTAGAAATACCGCGGGTATGCGCACTCCCGATACTCGCGGTATTCAATTAGAATACTGGTCGCGGGATTTTCAGTTCTGAAAACCCAGCGCCACGTATTTTTATTTAAAAAAAATGGAAAAACTCCACTTTCCAGTGGTCTCCACGGCTCCCAGTGGCCTCTTACTGGAGAGGGGGCTGCTGGGATATGTAGTTCTCCCAGCGCCCATTGCGGGGGCACACTGACAGTGGGACACACACACACACCTGCTGCAGAAGAGCCGGCTCCTGACGCAGGATGAAGAAGACAGCGCTGCAGGAGGTAAGTAATTAAGGACTAATTAAGCTAATTGGATAATTCCAATTGCTTAATTAGCCCTCAGGGGGGTGCCACAGGGGTGTCCGAACAAGTCCCGGTGATTTTACCTAAAATCATCAATTTTAGGAAAAATCACGCTTGCCCAGGAGGTGCGTGAAAAAAAACCCTCCTGGTCCGTGTTTTTAAAAAAAAAAAAAAAAATGTACCTGTAGGAAAAACCTCGCAGGTGCGGAATTTGTGCTATTCTCTTAGCCTATTGAATATGCCCCTATATATCTAATTTCTCTCATCTCATATCTAATCTCATATCCATATATCTCATCTCATCCATTTCTATTTATATATCTCATCTCATATCATATCCGTATCTATCGATATCATATATATATCTATCTATCTATCATATCTCATATGATGTCCTCACTGGCTGACTGACTCATCAACGCCCAGCCCAAACCCCTGAACCTAGAAACATGAAAATAGGGGATTATATTCCTTCCATGACGTAGGTACCCACTAAGAAGGGTTTTTCTTGAAATTCGACTCCTAAGGGGGTGAAAAGGGCTAAAAGATTCCCTCCCCCCTGTACAATG
>JAUIMM010001798.1:375000-410000 GCA_031769625.1 Taudactylus pleione
GGGTGTCAGCAGCTTCGTGTATCTCCTGTATCTGCTGCAGTAATATCACCAGGGATGGGGTGTCAGCAGCTTCGTGTATCTCCTGTATCTGCTGCAGTAATATCACCAGGGATGGGGTGTCAGCAGCTTCGTGTATCTCCTGTATCTGCTGCAGTAATATCACCAGGGATGGGGTGTCAGCAGTTTCGTGTATCTCCTGTATCGGGTCCAGTCCTGATGACTTGTTGTGTTGTTATTAGGCCATCCTGCAAGTTGAGGACAAAGAAGTTTTGGCATCACAATTGTTGGTCCTGACGGGGCAGCGGTTGTCACACGCATTACTGCGCACTCAGACAAAGGAGGGGATGGAGCTGCTCGCCAGGCTGCCCCCTACACTCTGCACATGGATTAAAGCCATGGTAAGTGGGCGCCATCTCACGTACCCAAACCTGAGCCATGCCCTGGCACCCTGTATGGCCAGAGAGAAATAACCGTTATGCCTATTAATTCACTGCTAAGTGCAGTTTATATTGTTTTAACAATAAGATCTCTTTTGGTGGCATGTTATAATATATTTTTACTTTATGAACAATATATAGCGAAAAATGTGGCAAAATCTATATTAAATAAGTTTTAGATTGAAAAAAAAAATTAAATGAACTAATTATCATGCTTACGTCACATAAAGTAATAATCACCGAGATGTAGGGTTATATTTAGTGCTACATTTGTTTCCTTACATGCCCCATTGCATTCGGGGAACGGACACTTTTTGTAGCCGTTCACATTACTTAGAGAACTTCTTGTTAAATAATTTTTAAAGATGATCTGTTACTTTATAAAGTTCCTATTTTACACTCTGGGGGAAGTACAGAATAAGAGGTTTTCATTAATATCTGGTTTCCTCACTCTTCCCGTATGGCCTGTCCGCTACCTACCTGCTCTACATACACACATCTCCTTATCCTGTACCTACCTGCTCTACATACATCTCCTTATCCTGTACCTACCTGCTCTACATACATCTCCTTATCCTTTACCTACCTGCTCTACATACACATCTTCTTATCCTTTACCTACCTGCTCTACATACACATCTCCTTATCCTTTACCTACCTGCTCTACATACATCTCCTTATCCTCTACCTACCTGCTCTACATACATCTCCTTATCCTGTACCTACCTGCTCTACATACATCTCCTTATCCTCTACCTACCTGCTCTACATACATCTCCTTATCCTGTACCTACCTGCTCTACATACATCTCCTTATCCTGTACCTACCTGCTCTGTATACACATCTCCTTATCCTGTACCTACCTGCTCTACATACATACATCTCCTTATCCTGTACCTACCTGCTCTACATACATCTCCTTATTCTGTACCTACCTGCTCTACATACACATCTCCTTATCCTCTACCTACCTGCTCTACATACATCTCCTTATCCTGTACCTACCTGCTCTACATACATACATCTCCTTATCCTGTACCTACCTGCTCTACATACATCTCCTTATTCTGTACCTACCTGCTCTACATACACATCTCCTTATCCTCTACCTACCTGCTCTACATACATCTCCTTATCCTGTACCTACCTGCTCTGTATACATACATCTCCTTATCCTGTACCTACCTGCTCTGTATACATCTCCTTATCCTCTACCTACCTGCTCTACATACATACATCTCCTTTTCTACTTCAGGGTCCACAGGGTTGACCTTGGGGTATAGCTGGATCTGGATCCACGGGCACCACGCAGTTAAAGCTTTGCTGCTCCCAGGATGCACTATCTTCAGAGCGGCAGCATCAGACTGTCCATCTGGACGTCCACGCTGCCGCTCCAACAGCCCCGCTGGCGCTACGACGGCAGTACTGATCTGGGGATCGCATCGGGACCCCGGAGTCAGTACTAGCTTGGCTCCGGGAGCTCCCACTGACTGCTGCCGGATTCTACGGGGCCAGGTAAGCCGCGTGTAGCGCTGCGCGCGGGGATCAAAGGCAGTCTTTAAGCCGCCGGTCTCTGGGGACATACTGGCGGCGCTAGTAGCGGTGGCCTCCCCCCTTAGAGGCATACCCCGCGTGACCGCTGGCCCCCAGGGTGTAAGTACCGGCGGGGAACCGGCGTCCCTGGGGTTTCATTACTAGCAGGGGAGTCAGCCTTCCCTGCTTGTGCGGCTCCTCCCCTCAGCCCAGCGCGCCTTCTCTCATGTGTGCTGGCGTCGCTGGGCTGTTATCTTCTGGCCACTCCTCCTCTGAACTCTCCGGCGGCCATCTTCCCAGGCAGCAACGCAGAGCTCCCAGGCGGCTTCCAGTGGACCAGTCCCCCTGCGTACCTCTCCCCTGATCAGGACAGTGTTCGCAGCGCTATAGCCCTCCCAGACACTGAATCTGGGCAGCGTCCCCTGCGTACCTCTCCCCTGATCAGGACAGTGTTCACAGCGCTATAGCCCTCCCAGACACTGAATCTGGGAGGTTGATTGTAGCGGAAGGTGCAGTGAGTTTAACTTCTCTGCATGGTATGTGACTATTGCTAGTGCTGCCTGTCTGTGCTTATTTTCTACTTACTGTCAGCTTATACCTATCCCTTTCCTTCTCCTACGGCCCGCAGGTGCGTGGGGGAGGGGTGTTCTTTCTGTGTACCTCACTTATATAGATCTACGTATTGGTGAGGCCCGTCACATACTGCGGTGTGCTACTCAGTACCATATTGTGGGCTGCTTGTGTTGCATACTTGGGAGTGCGCAGGTGTTATACGCCTTACCTCGTTTCGGTGATACTTTTTTATTGCAAAAGTTTGTGTCATGTCTGATGAGGAGAATGAGCGCTCCGTGGCTCCTGTGTTGTTTTCCTGCCGACGCTGTTCGGCAGGGGTTGACGGGGCGGATTTGTCTCAGGACGGTCTGTGCGGGCGGTGCCAGCTGGTACCTGGTCCCTCTAAACCTCTGGTGGCGCAGGATCCTCCGTGGGCGATGTTTACGCAAGTGCTGGCGTCGATCGCGGACCGGCTTGCGGTCCCTTCTAGGGCGTTGCCCCAGCCTACCATCCCCCGTTCCCCGGGTGTGACGCGTCTGGTGCAGTCTCCTCCCGGGTCTCAGACTGTGGGTCCTTATGCGGGATTGCCTGTATACGTGCAATCTCCCACGGTGCCGCAGCAGTCGTTGGTACCTTTTCAGGGGTATCATCAAACGGTACCCCCTCCCTGGGTGGATGTCCTCTCCAGCTCTGTTCAGAGCCTGGCGGCTTCGTCATCAGATTTTCAGTCTATGTTGCACAGTGATTTGCCCCCAAAGGCGTCCAAGCAACACGTTTGGCTTCACTGGCGGCGCAGTTCACGGACGTGTCTTCGGATGACGGAGAGATCCATGACGACTCTGACTCGGATGCCGGGGCCCAGGAGGTGGAGGCTAAGTCCTCCATTAATGTGCCGGCATTGGTTAGGGCGGTGCGGGCCATCCTTCATATAGAGGAGGATGCGCCAGCTCCCAGGTCGAAGTACCCTAATTTTAAAAAGGCCAAAGTAGCTTCGACTGTTTTTCCCCTGTCCGACCAGTTAACGGATCATATGGCAGAGGCCTGGCAGTTGCCCAGCAAGAGATTCCAACCGCAGAAACGGTTGGCTTCAAACTATCCTTTTCCTGAGGCTCATTGCAGGAAGTGGGAAACTCCGCCTGCGGTGGATTCTCATGTCACCCGCTTAATTAAAAGCGCTACGCTGCCTTTGTCGTCGATCTCCTCCCTGAAAGATTTTAAACAAGTCTCCACTTTCCTGTCTGTGGGATCTATCTACTCTCTCTCGGGGGTGGTGGCTCGTCCGTCCATGGCCATCGAGAGCTGGGCCAACGCTTTGGAGGATACCTTTCTGGAGGATGCTCCGGAGATCCAGAGAGCGTTGATAGGACAAATGAGGGATGAGGCTTCCTACATTGGGGAAGCATCGTTAGATGCAAGCCTGCTGACCTCTCGGGTGTCGGCTGCAGCTGTGTCGGCGCGTCGGTCCTTGTGGCTGAGGTCTTGGAGAGCTGACGCAGACTCCAAAAAGGGCCTGTAGGCCTTACCTTTTAATGGAGAGTTGCTTTTTGGTCCAGACTTGGACAAAATAGTGGATACTCTGGCTAAATCTAAACAAGCCTTCCTCCCTTCGGCTTCTGCCCCTACCAAGGTATGGAACTCTGCCTTTCGGTCCTTTCGGGTTCAGGGCAAGGCCAAAGGTCAGTCCTTCCCGAGGCAGTTGGCGACCAAGGCCGCTTCTAAGCCCAAGAAGCAGGCCTGGAGTGCCAGGCGCCCTTCTTCCAAGCAGGAAGATAAACCTTCTGCCTGATGGGACGGGCCTCCCTCTGGGGGACCCCAGAGTGGGAGGCCGACTTCTTCTATTTGCCCAGTGCTGGCACAATACCACCACGGATGCCTGGGTTCGAGAAGTGGTCTCCCAGGGGTACGCCCTGTCTTTTCGGCACAGACCGCCCCACCAGTTTTTCTGCACGAGTCCTTCTCAGGACAAGACCAAGACTTTACAGATTCAGGAAGCTATAGAGTCCTTGCTGAAAGCAGGGGGTCATTGTTCCCGTTCCTCAATTACAACGAGGGACGGGGTACTATTCTTCTCTGTTTCTGATGCAGAAACCCAATGGTTCTCATCGCCCTATCCTCAATTTGAACTCTCTGAACAAATTCCTCAGGGTTCCCAAGTTCAGGATGGAAACGTTACGTTCCATCATTCTGGCGATGGAACCTGGGGATTACATGGTGTCCCTGGATATCCAGGACGCCTACCTCCATGTTCCGATAGCACCTTCGCACCAGCGGTATCTGAGGTTTGCTATCCTTCAACATCATTTTCAGTTCCGGGCGCTACCCTTTGGCCTCTCCACGGCACCGAGGGTATTCATGAAGATTATGGCGGTCATGGCCGCACATCTTCGGAACCAGAATGTACGGCTGCTGCCGTATCTGGACGACCTCCTGTTGCTGGCGAGCTCCCCGGAGGTACTGCTTCAACATCTCCACCTGACGATCGCTTGCCTGCAAGTGCACGGGCGGCTGATAAATTGGAAAAAGTCCTCCCTGATTCCATCACAGCGGATGGTTCATTTGGGAGCCCTGCTGGATTCGCGTCAGCAAAGGATCTTCCTGACCCCAGAGAAGGTCTCCTCCCTACAGCTGCGGATACACAGTTGCCTGAACAGTTGCCGCCTGTCGGTCATTCGACATGGTGGAATTTGCCCAGTTCCATTCCCGGCCCCTGCAGGGGCTGATTCTATCGGAATGGAACGGGTTACCTCACCGGATCCGCTCTCAGATGCTGGTGTTGTCCCCGGAGGTTCGGCAGTCTTTGGCTTGGTGGCTTCAGACAGCTCATCTGGTCGAGGGGCGCCCCTTTTGGATCCCGGACTAGGTCCTGCTCACGACGGATGCCAGTCTCCGGGGTTGGGGGTCAGTGACCGGCTCATTGTCGCTTCAGGGTCGTTGGTCCGCGGAAGAAGCACTTCTCCCCATCAACATCCTGGAACTGCGGGCAGTATACAGGGCCCTGCAGTCGTCCGGCCCCGTTTTTCACGGAAGGGCGGTTCAGGTGCAGTCCGACAACGTCACCACGGTGGCGTATATCAACCACCAAGGAGGAACTCGCAGTCGGGCAGTGAAGTCGGAGGTGTCTCGCATTCTTGCTTGGGCAGAGTGTCACATTCCAGCGATCTCGGCAGTCTTCATTCCCGGAGTCCTCAATTGGGAGGCGGACTTCCTCAGCCATAACGACGTGCATCCCGGGGAATGGTCGCTTCACCCAGAGGTGTTTCAGCTACTCGTGGATAGGTGGGGGCTGCCGGAGCTGGACTTGATGGCCTCCTGTCACAATCACAAGTTGCCCATTTACGGGTCAAGGACAAGAGACGCAGGCGCCTGTCTGGTAGACGCGCTGTCAGTGAAATGGACGTTTCACCTGGCGTATCTGTTTCCTCCGATATCCCTACTTCCTCAGGTTCTGCGGAAATTCAAGCAGGACGGCGGCACGCTCGTGTTGGTACTCCGATCTGAGGAGCCTCTCCATCGACGTTCCGTACCTTCTTCTCCAGCGTCGGGACCTGTTGTCTCAAGGGCCCTGCCTTTACCCGGACCTGGGTCGGCTGTCTTTGACGGCGTGGCTCTTGAGACAGCCGTCTTGAGGTCTCGGGGTTTCTCCAGTTTGGTCATTGGTACAATGCTTAGGGCACGCAAGCCTGCTTCCGCACGGATTTACCGCAGGGTGTGGCGCACTTACTTTCAGTGGTGTGAATACAGAAGCTATGATCCTCAGGTGTTCCGGGTTTCCAGAATCTTGGGAGTTCCTTCAATCAGGTTTGGACCTCGGCTGACGCCTTGCCTGTCTGAAGGTTCATGTGTCTGCTTTGTCCGTGTGGTTTCAACGACGGATTGCTACACTGCCAGATGTTCACACCTTTTTCCAGGGTGTTCTCAGGATCCAGCCTCCCTTCGTGCCTCCGGTGGCTCCTTGGGACTTGGCGGTGGTGCTACGGGTCTTGCAGGGTCCTCCTTTTGAGCCTCTTGAGTCGGTGGAACTCAAGTGGCTGACGTTTAAGACCGTTTTTCTCCTGGCAATTGCTTCTGCCAGGAGGGTGTCAGAATTGGGGGCGCTTTCCTGTCGCCCTCCTTTTCTGATCTTTCACCAGGACAGAGCGGTGCTCCACACTCGTCCTGAGTTTTTGCTCAAAGTTCCACATCAATCAGGAACTTGTTGTGCCAGCTTTTCAGTCACCTGATCTTTCAGCTGGTGAGGCTTCCTTAGATGTAGTCCGGGTGCTTAGAATCTATGTGGACCGGACTGATTCGGTTAGGATGTCTGATTCATTGTTTGTCCTCTTCGGTTTTCACAAGAGGGGTTGGCCTGCCAACAAACAAACGTTAGCCCGTTGGCTTCGTTCCGTTATTTGTGAGGCTTATGCACAGGAGGGTTTACATGTGCCAGCCTCTGTTAAGGTTCATTCCACTCGTTCTGTGGGTCCCTCTTGGGCTGCTAGACGTGGCGCCTCTGCTGTTCAGCTGTGTAAAGCGGCCACTTGGTCTTCAATTCAAACGTTTTTGAGGTTCTATGCGTTTGACACCTTCGGCTCTCAGGATGCATCCTTCGGGCGCCGGGTGCTCCTTTCAGCACAGGAGCATCCCCGCCCTTAGTTGAACTGCTTTGGGACATCCAACCCTATGGACCCTGAAGTAGAAAACAAGAGATATGGTAAGAACTTACCTTTGTTATCTCTGTTTCTACGAAGTCCATAGGGTCCACAGGGCGCCCGCCCTGACGCACCTGGCTTCATATGGGCTGTGTGGCTGGTCACCGGTTTTCCGTCTCCCATTTCTGTGAGTATGGTTTCTTGTGTGTTCCAGTCTTCCTTCTCTCTGTTTAGTCTCCTCCTCCGGCCTTGGCTGGTTACCAACTGAGGTGCCTGTAGCTCGGAGGCGGGGTATAGGGGAGGAGACCCAAGTGCATCCTGGGAGCAGCAAAGCTTTAACTGCGTGGTGCCCGTGGATCCAGATCCAGCTATACCCCAAGGTCAACCCTGTGGACCCTATGGACTTCATCGAAACAGAGATAACAAAGGTAAATTCTTACCATATCTCTTGTTATCCTGTACCTACCTGCTCTGTATACACACATCTCCTTATCCTCTACCTACCTGCTCTACATACACACATCTCCTTATCCTGGGATAGATGTCAGGGGAGGGGGGGGTAAAGTTGGGTGGCATCAGCATATAGGTGTTATTGGAGGCTGAAGGGGCAGATGAGCATTCCAAAGGAGGAGGTAATGCAGTGTGAAGAGAAGGGGACAAATGAGAGAACGTTGGGGAACACTGATAGGACGGGTGGGTGAGGTAGACATAGATACAGAGAAGCAGAGACAGGGTTGGACTGTGAGTGGACACTGTCACATAGCCAATGACGTGTAGGATTTGGAGGAGGGAGTGGTGGACACTGTCACATAGCCAATGACGTGTAGGATTTGGAGGAGGGAGTGGTGGACACTGTCACATAGCCAATGACGTGTAGGATTTGGAGGAGGGAGTGGTGGACAATGTCACAAGCAGGATGAAAATAGAAAAGTGTTCTTTGATCTTTGCAGTGAAGAGGTCATTGGTGGCCTTTGTGACGGCAGTTTCTGCGGAGTGGAAAGATTGAAAACCACATTGGAACAGGTCAAGAAGAGAGACTGTAGGTGAGGCAGTTATAGACAACCTGCTCAAGGAGCTGGGAGCCTAAGAGGAGAAGACATATGGGACAGTTATTAGAGATAGCAGCAGGGTCCAGGGAGGGTTTCTTGAGAATGAAAGGAAGATGAGGTCAGTAGGCCAGGTAAGGTAAAGTGAGCAGCAAAATCATTAGTGAATTGGGATAGGGGGCAAAGAGGTGATAAGGGACTTAATAATAATAATAATTTATTTATATAGCGCTTTTCTCCCATAGGACTCAAAGTCGCTTTACAGACATCAGAAAACATGGTACATTGTACAAGGATTTGGTGTTGCAAAAAAATAGAAAACCACACCGAGATAATTAAAATCAACTGAAACCTACAGAGAACAATAAGCATATTACGGGGTTGGTGTAGACATTTTGGAAAATAACTTCCATGGGTTATATATTCCACCCACAAAGGTACCAAATGAGGCAGCCGTCTTGGGCGCACTACGTAGGATTACCCTGGGTGGAATAAATACACCTAGAAGAGATGACACAAAATGGGTGTTTGCAGCGTCCTGACGCTAGGAGTACGGTCCCACCATAATAGTCAGGTCCATGTATTTTTCATCCCATCCACGAGTGTACCAGGTGAGGCAGCCATGGTGGGCGCACTACGAAGGTTGCACTGTGGGTGATAAACCATACAAGGACCCGACTTAGATGGTTTCGAGAGTGCAGAAATGTAGCAGAGAAGAGGATGAATTTTCAGCAAGAGCCATCTGTTGTAAGTGTACATAGGGGCTTATGTATCAAAGCTGGGAGAAAGGTAAAATTGTGAGAGATAAAGTCCTAACCAATCAGCTTCAGATTTACATTTTGCAGGCTGTATTTTAAAAATGATAGTTAGGAGCTGATTGGTGATTTATTTGTTACAATTTTATCTCTCTCCCAGCTTTGATACATAGGCCCCATAGTGAGAGTAGGAGACTCAGATGTTGTTGGAGGGACGTGACGGTTGGAGAGGTAGAGGGGCATTATGTAGGAGAGAGACGTGCCATCACATCTCTCCTACATAATGCCCCTCTACCTCTCCAACCATCACATCTCTCCTACATAATATCCCTCTACCTCTCCAACCATTGCGTATCTCTCCTACATAATATCCCTCTACCTCTCCAACCGTCACGTCTCTCCTACATAATATCTCTCTACCTCTCCAACCATTGCGTCTCTCCTACATAATATCCCTCTACCTCTCCAACCGTCACATCTCTCCTACATAATGCCCCTCTACCTCTCCAACCATTGCGTCTCACCTACATAATGCCCCTCTACCTCTCCAACCATTGCGTCTCACCTGCATAATGCCCCTCTACCTCTCCAACCGTCACATCTCTCCTACATAATATCCCTCTACCTCTCCAACCGTCACGTCTCACCTACATAATGCCCCTCTACCTCTACAACCGTCACATCTCTCCTACATAATATCCCTCTACCTCTCCAACTATTGCGTATCTCTCCTACATAATATCCCTCTACCTCTCCAACCGTCACATCTCTCCTACATAATGCCCCTCTACCTCTCCAACCAATGCGTCTCACCTACATAATGCCCCTCTACCTCTCCAACCATCACATCTCTCTTACATAATGCCCCTCTACCTCTCCAACCGTCACGTCTCTACTACATAATGCCCCTCTACCTCTCCAACCGTCACATCTCTCCTACATAATGCCCCTCTACCTCTACAACCGTCACATCTCTCCTACATAATATCCCTCTACCTCTCCAACTATTGCGTATCTCTCCTACATAATATCCCTCTACCTCTCCAACCGTCACATCTCTCCTACATAATGCCCCTCTACCTCTCCAACCATTGCGCGTCTCCTACATAATATCCCTCTACCTCTCCAACCATCACATCTCTCCTACATAATGCCCCTCTACCTCTCCAACCGTCACATCTTACCTACATAATGCCCCTCTGGAGAGGTAGAGAGGCATTACTAAATCAGAGGCCTGTACTGAGGTGGGGATGGTACATGCACTGATTAAGGTCCCTGAGCACTGGAGTTGGGAAACACTGCTCTACTCCAGTATAGGGAGAGTCTGGGTGTCAATGGATGACCACAACCGAACAACTGGATTTGGCCCAGTAGATAACTCTGTTATCTGACAATGAATTGATGTGCGTAGACTCACAACATTGTGGTAACATTAGATGTGCATAGTTCTGTGGTTCCAGTGATAGTTTCACCATTCTGGGGAATTCATAGTCTGTGAGGCTGGAGAGAGAATCCCGGCAGCCACAGTAACTGCACTTTTCCCTTATAGTGAGGTAAATGATTTTGATTCCTACCTGCGTACATCTAAATCCACACTGTACAGCATGGCGAGGGCAACTCTGTACACTGCAGCGGCCACATGGGCAACTCTAAGTTCAAAACGGACACGTCAGTAATAGACTAAAACCATACATTTATTTTTTTTTAAAAAGAGACGTGTGTGTATATATGTTTGTGTATGTAAAGGCTCAGAGGTCCATAACTGCTGTACAGGGGGTCTACTTTACGGTTACTGTTGTGTCATTTCTTTGTTCCGAATAGCTACAACTGTTGCAATCACCAAACTAAATCTGCTGATCTGTTGTGTTCCAGGATCCACAGGATCTCCAGAACACAGATGTGCCAATACCAACTACAGCCAAGCTGGTGGACAAAGTGGTGGAACTGCTACCAGACAACCACGGCCAGTACAGTCTAGCCCTGAACCTGATTGAGGCTGTGGAAGCCATGTCTTTATTGTGACAGGCGCCCGATACAGGACTAAACCAGCCATCATGTCTTTATTGTGACAGGCGCCCGATACAGGACTAAACCAGCCATCATGTCTTTATTGTGACAGGCGCCCGATACAGGACTAAACCAGCCATCATGTCTTTATTGTGACAGGCGGCCGATATAGGACTAAACCAGCCATCATGTCTTTATTGTGACAGGCGGCCGATATAGGACTAAACCAGCCATCATGTCTTTATTGGGACAGGCGGCCGATATAGGACTAAACCAGCCATCATGTCTATGCTGAAAATCCATTTGTAATTAAACAATCATTGTCTTGTAAAGCTCTGAAATACTCTGTGACAGAATAATATGCAAATATGTGTTACACAGGAATCTTCATGTAACGTTTGTTTCTCTTCATTTATGCAGCGGGTTTGTGAGAGCTAAACAGGAGATTATATGGAAGGTTGTAGAGTAATTGCAGAGTCCTTACTCCCTGTATATAGAGACCCAGACACTACTCCTGCTTCAGGCAAATGAGCTTATCCTCAACTAATACAGAGAATCATAGAGCACTGCAGCTGTTATAGAGAGTATTATAGCCATGTACTATAAACATTGGGGAATTGGGCAACTTTCATTTTAAAACATAATCAGATGCAAATATTAAATAAACTATCACAAATCTGTTGGCGTGAAGTGGTGATTTATATATTATTATTCTAATTACAGACAACACTGAGGTCAACCAGGTTCCACATAGCAAAAAACCTGCACCTGTGAGCTCTTTCCTGCAGGTGCGGGTTTTTTGCTATTCCATTAGGTGCAGGTTTTTTGAAAAAATACGCACAGGGAGGTTTTTATTCACCCACCTCCTGCGCAAGCGTGATTTATCCTAAGATCGATGATTTTAGGAAAAATCACCGGGACTTGCTCTGACTCCCCCGCGGCACCCCCCCGAGGACTAATTAAACAATTGGAAGTAATTAGCGCTTGGGAAGGTGAGTAATTAAGGACTGTCTTCTGCATCTTCTTCTTCATCCTGCGTCGGGAGCAGACTCTTCTGCAGCATTACATCTGACACTTATGTAATGCTGTAATGTTACCTCAGTATACCATAGTAACATCTGACGCTTATGAAATGCTGTAAAGTTACCTCAGTATACCATAGTAACATCTGACACTTATGTAATGCTGTAATGTTACCTCAGTATACCATAGTAACATCTGACGCTTATGAAATGCTGTAATGTTACCTCAGTATACCATAGTAACATCTGCCACTTATGTAATGCTGTAATGTTACATCAGTATACCATAGTAACATCTGTCACTTATGTAATGCTGTAATGTTACCTCAGTATACCATAGTAACATCTGACAAAAAGGTCTAACAACACTGAAGCAGTAAACTTAGTGATAACCAATACTTGTGTCATTCTCATAACTTTTGGCCACGGCTGTAATTCACTGGTTTTATGCTAAATACAAAGATAAAAAAAATGGTCTTACTGGTGCTGGAAGCCTAAACCTCAGCATTACTACAACCAGTTCATGTAGAGCAGGGGTTCCAAACCACAATCCTCAAGTAGCACTAAATCCATAATTATTCCACTGACAGAAATCCTTTAACGCTCCTGTGCATGATTAATGATTTGGGTATTTGAAAATGAGGGTTGAGCAGCCCCCGACCTAGAGAGCAATGTCGGGCATTCAGAAACAGTTTAATATGGGCAGGATACAGATTTGAGGAAGTCGCAGAATTCTACACAGGAGACGTTTAAACCACAAAAAAATCCTATTAAATTGATTTATTTGCTTAAAGTGATATCACAGGCTCAAAATACATAGTTACAATTGCTTTTGTCACACTGTATAAAACACACAATGTGGATACTGGGAAATCTATGCAGCGTATATAAAGCCGGTACCAGGACAGGATACGTTCAGTCTTTCCTGATGTCCCCAGTCTGTGCCGATGATCCAGCCTGGATTACAGCTGAGATACCTCAGCGTTGGGTTGTAGATATTATCCACCAGGTGTCTCTGCCACAAAGCAAAACGGGTCCAAAAAGCTTAGCTTTAAATAGGTCTTGTGATTGGTCCTTCCGTGGAGCGTCATCCGGCGGACACTGTAACAATGGCCTCAGATACTTATGTTTGCACAGGGAAAAAGGGAAGGTTGCCCATAGCAACCAATCATTCTGTCATTTTGTTTTCTTGTACAGTTTAGGAATAGAAAGAACCAAAGCCGCAGTTTCCGTAAAAGCTCAGAATTTGGCGCCAGTGTCAGTGCGCCGCGCACAAGGGCGAGGACGACCCCGGTTCTCTTTGTGTCCTGTCTGTACTCTACGATGGACAGACGTCTGCAGCGCTCTGACAAGTCACCCGAACCACAAACGGCATCTTCCAGGCTATTAGCTCCACTTACCAGCGATGACATCCAGGCAGCGCGGGCAGGGAGTTAGCGATGACTGCGAGGTGTATTTTCGGCAGCGAGGGCAGCGCTCTTTGGTACATGGCTTAATTATAACGTTATACGTCTCCTCCTCATAAATGTCCCCACCTGGGAAAATAACAGAAGGTTTTTTTAACAGACTATATACAGCCGATGTACAGTCAGGTGCATAAATATTGGGACATTGACAGAATTTTCAAATTTTGGCCTCTATTCACCACCACAATGGCTTTGAAATGAAACAAACAAGATGTGATTTACCTGCAGACTCTCAGATTTAATTTGAGGGTAATTACATCCAAATCAGGTGACCGGTGTAGGAATTACAATGGTTTCTATATGTGCCTCCTATATTTAAGGGGCCAAAAGTAATGGAACTATCAACTCAAAAGCTATTTCATGGACAGGTGTGGGCTATTCCCTCGTTATTTCATTATCAATTAAGCAGGTAAAAGGTCTGGAGTTGATTCTAGGTGTGACATTTGCATTTGGAATCAGTTGCTGTCGACTCTCAATATGAGATCCAAAGAGCTGTCACTATCAGTGAAGCCATCATTAGGCTGAAAAATCAAAGCAAACCCATCAGAGAGATATCGAAAACATTAGGTGTGGCCAAATCAACTGTCCGGAACATTCTTAAAAAGAAAGAACGCACCAGAGAGCTCAGCAACACCAAAAGACCCGGAAGACCACGGAAAACAACTGTGGTGGATGACAGAAGAATTATTTCCCTGGTGAAGAAAAACCCTTCACAACAGTTGCCCAAATCAAGAACACTCTCCAGGGGGTAGGTGTATATGTGTCAAAGTCAACAATCAAGAGAAGACTTCACAAGAGTGAATATAGAGGGTTCACCACAAGATGGCAAACTGGGCTGTTGTTTACATAGTCAAACACAAGGCAATTTAACACCTTAGGTCAGCTGGACATGTCTCAGATGTAGTCTATGTTAATCAGCCACAGTATATCTTCAGATCTAGAGGGCTGGGCATCCCATGCATGAAGTATCAAAATGAACAGTTAAAAAAACAGTTGAACAAACATTGAACATCATAAAGCCGGTAATTTCTAAATGCAAACTATAAGTATTTGTATTCTACGGATTTTCTCTTTTTATTCTAAACCATCATGTACCAAACATTATTCATTCTTATTTCCCTCCATGGCATGTTCTCTAAGGCTATTGCATCCTTTACTCTCCCTGCAGCTCACCCCTCTGTACACATTGTAGCCTCAATAATCTGCTCCCCTCTTGTGAACACACATGAGCTATTTACTTATCTTTCTAAATTGACCATAACATCCACAACCTGTCGCCATAAAAAACTTTCATACAAAACACAGAACTATATTTATGTCTCTCTCCTTCTACTTCTCTTAGCTGGTGACATATCACCAAATCCAGGCCCTACACACATGCCCTACTTACGGAATATAAATCCAGCAAACCTCAGACACATCACAATCCTCCCATCACCCTCCAAAACACTGAAATATGCCTTATGGAACACATGTTCTGTCTGCAATAAGCTAACATCCATCCACGACCTCTTTATTTCTAATAACCTCAATCTTCTGGCAATAACACAAACATGGCTCACACAAACAGACACTTCCTCCCCTGCAGCGCTCTCACATGGTGACCTACACTTCACACACACCTCCAGGCCTGGTAATAGTAAAGGAGGTGGAGTACTAATACTACTGTCCCAATCTTTTACATACACAGTTATTCCACAGGTACCATTCCTTACATTTACATAATTTGAAGTACATTCTATTAGGACTTTCACTCCTTTCTCTCTGCGCATTGCTGTTATCTATCGTCCACCCCAACAATTTCTGGAACATTTTTCTGCCTGGCTCCCTCACTTCCTATCCTCTGACATCTCAACCATTATTATGGGTGATTTCAATATCCCCATTGACAGTCCACAATCCCCTCATGCCTCCAAACTTCTCTCCTTAACCTCCTCTCTTGGCCTCTCCCAATGGACTGACTCCTCTACTCATCACGATGGCCACTGCCTTGATCTTGTATTTACCAGACTATGCTCAGTTTCTGATTTCACTAATTCTCCTTTCCCTCTCTCAGATCATAACCTTATCACCTGCACACTCTCCTCCATTACGTCGACCTCAATGCCAAGCAAATCAACCAAACCTCCTAAAACCCGCAGAGATATTAATGCTATTAATTTTGAACAACTATCCACCTCTCTGCAACAATCACTCTTACCTATTTCTAATTTCACTTCTCCTGAGACTGCTGTATCACACCTGAACCAGACCCTAGAACTAGCCCTTGATGACGTAGCTCCAGCAACCCATCACATTCCGCGTAGACTTAGACGTCAACTGTGGCATTCCAAATTCACAAGACACCTACAAAAACTCTCACGTAAAGTAGAAAGTCAGTGGCGAAAGTCTCAGACTTATATGTGAAGAAGTCACTTGGAGTATATCTACAACTCTTATCGTAATGCACTGGATAATGCCAAACAGACATATTTCCAATCTGTCATCTCTGCCCAAGCCTCTAACCCCAGGCGACTTTTTAATACATTTAAATCACTTCTTACCCCTCCGTCACCCAACCCGCCTGCTACTATCAGTGCACAAGATCTCGCTTCCTATTTCAAAAACAAGATTGATAATATCCGAAATGAAATGGTATGCACTTCCTCAGCCAGGGTCTTGTTCAATTCCCTACCTGAACCCAGTGACATGTTCTCATCATTTGACCCCACTAATGAAGATGAAGTATCTACATTCTTCTCATCCTCCTACTCTACTACCTCTCCTCTTGATCCTATGCCCTCACAAATCAGTAAAGTTCTGTCTCCTGTGCTCATTCCACACTTAACTAAAATCTGTAATCTCTCTTTCTCTACTGGTATATTTCCATCACTGTTCAAGCATGCAGTGATCACTTCCATCAGTGTACAAGCATGCAGTGATTACTCCCATTCTGAAAAAACTAAATTCTGAGACTAACTCTCTCTCAAATTACCGTCCTATCTCCCAGCTCCCATGCCCCTCCAAGCTACTGGAGAGACTTGCCTACACTCGCCTCACACACTTTCTTAACACCCACAACTTACTGGGACCCACTTCAGTCTGGCTTCCGTTCCCAACACTCCACTGAGACAGCACTGGCTAAGGTAGTAAATGATCTGGTCACTGCCAAGGCTAAAGGCCATTACTCACTCCTAATTCTTCTAGATCTCTCTGCTGCCTTTGACACTGTTGACCACTCTCTCCTCATACGAACACTACAATCCCTAGGTCTTCAAGACACAGCCCTTTCTTGGTTCTCATCCTACCTCTCTAATCGCTCTTTCACTGTTCACTTTTCTGATTCTACCTCCACTTCGCTACCTCTATCAGTTGGAGTACCACAAGGTTCAGTATTAGGTCCTCTGCTTTTCTCAATCTATACCACCTCTCTTGGCAAACTAATCCGCTCTTTTGGTTTTCAGTATCATCTGTACGCGGACGATACTCAAATTTACCTATCCTCCCCAGATTTGTCACCATCTGTATTGGTCCATGTCACTGAATGTCTCTCTGCCATTTCATCTTGGATGTCATCTTGCCACCTCAAACTTAATATATCCAAAACAGAATTAATTATATTTCCACCAGCCAATAGCAGTTACCAACCTGATCTCTCTATTACTGTTGACAACTCGACAATAAACCCCACCCCACAAGCTCACTGCCTAGGTGTCATCCTTGACTCTGAACTGTCTTTTGTTCCCCACATTCAATCTGTCTCTAAATCCGGTTACATACATCTAGAAAACATAGCCAAAATTCGACCATATCTTACGCAAGACACTGCAAAAACTCTTATACACGCACTCATAATTTCCCGCATTGACTATTGCAATAGTCTCCTTATTGGTCTTCCCAAAAACAGGCTCTCCCCACTAAAATCCATATTGAATGCAGCTGCGAGGTTGATCTTTCTCACCAAACGTTCAGTGTCTGCTGATCCACTCTGTCAGTCCCTCCATTGGCTGCCGGTCTTCTACCGTATTTTACACTCACACATAAAGCTATTAACCAAACCACACCAACATACATCTCCACACTTATCTCAAAATATCTTCCAACCCGACATCTCCGTTCTGCACAAAATCTGCGTCTTTCATCCCCGCACATTACTTGTTCCCATGCACGGTTACAGGACTTTTTTCGGCTGCACCAACCCTGTAGAATGCCCTCCCACGCACAATAAGACTTTCCACTAGTTTCCAAACATTCAAGCGTTCTCTGAAAACTCACCTCTTTAGACAGCTTATCAGATTCCAGGACCTCCCACATAACCTTTTATAGCTCCCTATCTAACTCTCTTCTTATAGTAAACACCTATCACATCTTCTCTTTCTTCAATGTAACATCCTCCTAACCCTAGGCCAACTTTCCAGTGTGATTGGATTATACAGCCCACCAAGAACATCTGCAATCGGCTGGACCAATTTGCAATAGCACCTCTCCTTGTGTATCAACACCTATTCCCCTATAGATTGTAAGCTTGTGAGCAGGGCCCTCTTACCCTTATGTATGTCATGTTTGTATGTCTTTTACAACCCAGTATAATGTTAATCTTGATTCAAATTGTAAAGCGCAACGGAATTTGCTGCGCTATACAAGAAACTGTTAATAAATAAATAAATAAGATGTAAACCATTGGTGAGCCACAAAAACAGGAAGACCAGATTAGAGTTTGCCAAACAACATCTAAAAAAGCCATTACAGTTCTGGAACAACATCCTATGGACAGATGAGACAAAGATCAACTTGTACCAGAGTGATGGGAAGAGAAGAGTATGGAGAAGGAAAGGAACTGCTCATGATCCAAAACATCCCACCTCATCAGTGAAGCATGGTGGTGGTAGTGTCATGGCATGGGCATGTATGGCTGCCAATGGAACTGGATCCCTTGTATTTATTGACGATGTGACTGCTGACAAAAGCAGCAGAATGAATTCTGAAGTGTTTCGGGCAATATTATATGCTCATATTCAGTCAGATGCTTCAGAACTCATTGGACGGCGCTTCACAGTGCAGATGGACAATGACCCGAAGCATACTGCAAAAGCAACCAAAGAGTTTTTTAAGGCTAAAAAGTATAATGTTATGCAATGGCCAAGACAATCCCCTGACCTGAATCGGATTGAGCATGCATTTCACTTGATGAAGACAAAACTGAAGGGAAAATGCCCCAAGAACAAGCAGGAACTGAAGACATTTGCAGTAGAGGCCTGGCAGAGCATCCTCAGGGATGAAACCCAGCGTCTGGTGATGTCTATGCGTTCCAGACTTCAGGCTGTAATTGCCTGCAAAGGATTTGCAACAAAGTATTAAAAAGTGAAAGTTAGATTTAGGATTGTTTAGTTTGTCCCATTACTTTTGGCCCCTTAAATAGTGGGAGGCACATATAGAAACCGTTGTAATTCCTACACCGTTCACCTGATTTGGATGTAATTACCCTCAAATTAAATCTGAAAGTCTGCAGGTAAAGCACATCTTGTTTGTTTCATTTCAAAGCCATTGTGGTGGTGACTAGAGGCCAAAATATGAGAATTCTGTCAATGTCCCAATATTTATGCACCTGACTGTATATGCCACATTCTGCCTAATCTGCTGATGAATATATATGTTATGCTGCGATACAGAAGTCTCCACATACATCTAGTTTCTTTGCGTGTTAAACGGCCCTTCTAGTTGCGCCATGCCGCAGCGCGGCTCAGAAGTGCAGAGTGTATTTTTGTGCATCTTTTATGCAAAGCAATGCAAATAGCTAGCACGGGCTGAGTAAAATGAGATGCAGCATGCCTATGTCCTCTATGCGTCTGCGGGTGTATCTGTATGTGAAATGCTACGTTACAGTGTCACATGTACATACACCCGCAGTCACACACAGAATATAGTTATGCTGCAGCCGCTGTGACACTAACGTTGTGCAGTGTATGTGACTGTAGTTATATTACATGTGCAGTGTATGTGACTGTAGTTATATTACATGTGCAGTGTATGTGACTGTAGTTATATTACATGTGCAGTGTATGTGACTGTAGTTATATTACATGTGCAGTGTATGTGACTGTAGTTATATTACATGTGCAGTGTATGTGACTGTAATTATATTACATGTGCAGTGTATGTGACTGTAGTTATATTACATGTGCAGTGTATGTGACTGTAGTTATATTACATGTGCAGTGTATGTGACTGTAATTATATTACATGTGCAGTGTATGTGACTGTAGTTATATTACATGTGCAGTGTATGTGACTGTAATTATATTACATGTGCAGTGTATGTGACTGTAATTATATTACACTGCACATGTAATATAACTACAGTCACATACACTGCACATGTAATATAATTACAGTCAATCAACTCTAAATCACCCACACAAACACAAAGTAATGGTAGGGTATAGAGCACTGTATACCTTAACCAAGGGAGAAGTATACAGAGAGACTGACCCAGACCCTCCTGAGACCACAGCTACAGGGCGCACTGAGCATGGACCGTGAGCGTCTCATATACACGTGGAGGGTAGGCGGAGTAACCCAGAGGCGCGCAACACTTCGTAGGGACTGCATCGGGGAGGAGCTGCCAGGGAAGCGCCTACCTCCCCTAAGCTGTGTTAACCATGAAGGTTACGCTGGGCTCATGGCAGCAGAAGCGTCAGCCGATAAGGCCCCGGGTGGTGTAGTGAGGACGCGGACAATCCCGGGCCCTGCTGCAGCGGCTTCAGATGCGTCTCACACCCGGCTGTCCCCAGGCAGTTACACCCACACACACGGCACCACAATCCCGGCCATCTCAAAGCGGTTAGACCCACACGCCAGGCCGTCTTAAGGCAATTCTATCCACAGAGGCAACTGTTACACAATCCAGAGGCACTTTACATTATTACTTTCTGTACAATGTTCCTATACAAGTGCAGGTCACCTATTACTTTCTGTATAATGTTCCTATATAAATGCAGGTCGCCTATTACATTCTGTATAATGTTCCTATACAAATGCAGGTCCCCTATTACTTTCTGTATAATGTTCCTATATAAGTGCAGGTCACCTATTACTTTCTGTATAATGTTCCTATATAAATGCAGGTCCCCTATTACTTTCTGTATAATGTTCCTATATAAGTGCAGGTCACCATACTGAACAGAACTGTATTACTGTCCAGTATCTACATCTGTTGGAAGGAAAATGTTATGGGCTCAGATACTGTAACACACAGATAAATGTTATTGAAGAGTTTCCTACCTTCCAAATTGATAAGAAATGAGCCTTTCAGAACCACGGCTTCAGCTGGTAGATCTAGCGGTAACTCGGTCACCAGATTCGTCTGAGATGCCATTAACAATTCATTCAGCTGTGACGTGCTGGAGACCTCCTCCGTCTGCAGGGTCTGGGAGATATATCAGCAGTCAGAGAACAAGTCTCCTCATCGCACTATTGCCTCCATGTCTCCTTATCACACTATGGCCTCCATGTCTCCTCATCCTCATCGCACTATTGCCTCCATATCTCCTTATCGCACTATGGCCTCCATGTCTCCTCATCGCACTATTGCCTCCATGTCTCCTCATCGCACTATTGCCTCCATGTCTCCTCATCGCACTATTGCCTCCATGTCTCCTCATCCTCATCACACTATTGCCTCCATGTCTCCTCATCGCACTATTGCCTCCATGTCTCCTCATCCTCATCGCACTATTGCCTCTATGTCTCCTCATCCTCATCGCACTATTGCCTCCATGTCTCCTCATCGCACTATTGCCTCCATGTCTCCTCATCGCACTATTGCCTCCATGTCTCCTCATCGCACTATTGCCTCCATGTCTCCTCATCGCACTATTACCTCCATGTCTCCTCATCGCACTATTGCCTCCATGTCTCCTCATCCTCATCGCACTACTGCCTCTATGTCTCCTCATCGCACTATTGCCTCCATGTCTCCTCATCCTCATCGCACTATTGCCTCTATGTCTCCTCATCCTCATTGCATATTGCCTCCATGTCTCCTCATCCTCATTGCATATTGCCTCCATGTCACCTCATCGCACTATTGCCTCCATGTCTCCTCATCCTCATCGCACTATTGCCTCTGTGTCTCCTCATCGCACTATTGCCTCTATGTCTCCTCATCGCACTATTGCCTCCATGTCTCCTCATCCTCATCGCACTATTGCCTCTATGTCTCCTCATCCTCATTGCATATTGCCTCCATGTCTCCTCATCCTCATTGCATATTGCCTCCATGTCACCTCATCGCACTATTGCCTCCATGTCTCCTCATCCTCATCGCACTATTGCCTCCGTGTCTCCTCATCGCACTATTGCCTCCGTGTCTCCTCATCGCACTATTGCCTCCATGTCTCCTCATCCTCATCGCACTATTGCCTCCATGTCTCCTCATCGCACTATTGCCTCCATGTCTCCTCATCCTCATCGCACTATTGCCTCCATGTCTCCTCATCGCACTATTGCCTCCATGTCTCCTCATCGCACTATTACCTCCATGTCTCCTCATCGCACTATTGCCTCCATGTCTCCTCATCCTCATCGCACTATTGCCTCTATGTCTCCTCATCGCACTATTGCCTCCATGTCTCCTCATCCTCATCGCACTATTGCCTCTATGTCTCCTCATCCTCATTGCATATTGCCTCCATGTCTCCTCATCCTAATTGCATATTGCCTCCATGTCACCTCATCGCACTATTGCCTCCATGTCTCCTCATCCTCATCGCACTATTGCCTCTGTGTCTCCTCATCGCACTATTGCCTCTATGTCTCCTCATCGCACTATTGCCTCCATGTCTCCTCATCCTCATCGCACTATTGCCTCTATGTCTCCTCATCCTCATTGCATATTGCCTCCATGTCTCCTCATCCTCATCGCACTATTGCCTCCATGTCTCCTCATCCTCATCGCACTATTGCCTCCATGTCTCCTCATCCTCATCGCACTATTGCCTCCATGTCTCCTCATCCTCATCGCACTATTGCCTCCATGTCTCCTCATCGCACTATTGCCTCCATGTCTCCTCATCGCACTATTGCCTCCATGTCTCCTCATCGCACTATTGCCTCCATGTCTCCTCATCGCACTATTGCCTCCAGGTCTCCTCATTGCACTATTGCCTCCATGTCCCCTCATTGTACTATTGCCTCCATGTCTCCTCATCGCACTATTGCCTCCATGTCTCCTCATCCTCATCGCACTATTGCCTCCATGTCTCCTCATCCTCATCGCACTATTGCCTCCATGTCTCCTCATCCTCATCGCACTATTGCCTCCATGTCTCCTCATCCTCATTGCATATAGCCTCCATGTCACCTCATCGCACTATTGCCTCCAGGTCTCCTCATCGCACTATTGCCTCCATGTCCCCTCATTGCACTATTGCCTCCATGTCTCCTCATCGCACTATTGCCTCCAGGTCTCATCGCACTATTGCCTCCAGGTCTCATCGCACTATTGCCTCCAGGTCTCATCGCACTATTGCCTCCATGTCTCCTCATCGCACTATTGCCTCCATGTCTCCTCATTGCACTATTGCCTCCATGTCTCCTCATCCTCATCGCACTATTGCCTCCATGTCTCCTCATCGCACTATTGCCTCCATGTCTCCTCATCCTCATCGCACTATTGCCTCCATGTCTCCTCATCCTCATCGCACTATTGCCTCCATGTCTCCTCATCCTCATCGCACTATTGCCTCCATGTCTCCTCATCCTCATCGCACTATTGCCTCCATGTCTCCTCATCGCACTATTGCCTCCATGTCTCCTCATCGCACTATTGCCTCCATGTCTCCTCATCGCACTATTGCCTCCATGTCTCCTCATCGCACTATTGCCTCCAGGTCTCCTCATCGCACTATTGCCTCCATGTCCCCTCATTGCACTATTGCCTCCATGTCTCCTCATCCTCATTGCACTATTGCCTCCATGTCTCCTCATCCTCATCGCACTATTGCCTCCATGTCTCATCGCACTATTGCCTCCATGTCTCCTCATCGCACTATTGCCTCCATGTCTCCTCATCGCACTATTGCCTCCATGTCTCCTCATCCTCATTGCACTATTGCCTCCATGTCTCCTCATCCTCATCGCACTATTGCCTCCATGTCTCCTCATTGCACTATTGCCTCCATGTCTCATCGCACTATTGCCTCCATGTCTCATCGCACTATTGCCTCCATGTCTCCTCATTGCACTATTGCCTCCATGTCTCCTCATCCTCATTGCACTATTGCCTCCATGTCTCCTCATCCTCATCGCACTATTGCCTCCATGTCTCCTCATCCTCATCGCACTATTGCCTCCATGTCTCCTCATCCTCATTGCATATTGCCTCCATGTCTCCTCATCGCACTATTGCCTCCATGTCTCATCGCACTATTGCCTCCATGTCTCATCGCACTATTGCCTCCATGTCTCATCGCACTATTGCCTCCATGTCTCCTCATTGCACTATTGCCTCCATGTCTCCTCATTGCACTATTGCCTCCATGTCTCCTCATCCTCATCGCACTATTGCCTCCATGTCTCCTCATCCTCATCGCACTATTGCCTCCATGTCTCCTCATCCTCATTGCATATTGCCTCCATGTCACCTCATCGCACTATTGCCTCCAGGTCTCCTCATCGCACTATTGCCTCCATGTCCCCTCATCCTCATCGCACTATTGCCTCCATGTCTCCTCATCCTCATTGCACTATTGCCTCCATGTCTCCTCATCCTCATCGCACTATTGCCTCCATGTCTCCTCATTGCACTATTGCCTCCATGTCTCCTCATCCTCATCGCACTATTGCCTCCATGTCTCCTCATCCTCATTGCATATTGCCTCCATGTCACCTCATCGCACTATTGCCTCCATGTCTCCTCATCGCACTATTGCCTCCATGTCCCCTCATTGCACTATTGCCTCCATGTCTCCTCATCGCACTATTGCCTCCATGTCCCCTCATCCTCATCGCACTATTGCCTCCATGTCTCCTCATCCTCATTGCACTATTGCCTCCATGTCTCCTCATCCTCATCGCACTATTGCCTCCATGTCTCCTCATTGCACTATTGCCTCCATGTCTCCTCATTGCACTATTGCCTCCATGTCTCCTCATCCTCATCGCACTATTGCCTCCATGTCTCCTCATCCTCATTGCATATTGCCTCCATGTCACCTCATCGCACTATTGCCTCCATGTCTCCTCATCGCACTATTGCCTCCATGTCCCCTCATTGCACTATTGCCTCCATGTCTCCTCATCGCACTATTGCCTCCATGTCTCCTCATCCTCATCGCACTATTGCCTCCATGTCTCCTCATCCTCATCGCACTATTGCCTCCATGTCTCCTCATCCTCATCGCACTATTGCCTCCATGTCTCCTCATCGCACGATTGCCTCCATGTCTCCTCATCGCACTATTGCCTCCATGTCTCCTCATCGCACTATTGCCTCCATGTCTCCTCATCGCACTATTGCCTCCATGTCTCCTCATCGCACTATTGCCTCCATGTCTCCTCATCGCAGTATTGCCTCCATGTCTCCTCATCGCACTATTGCCTCCATGTCTCCTCATCCTCATCGCACTATTGCCTCCATGTCTCCTCATCCTCATCGCACTATTGCCTCTATGTCTCCTCATCGCACTATTGCCTCCATGTCTCCTCATCCTCATCGCACTATTGCCTCCATGTCTCCTCATCGCACTATTGCCTCCATGTCTCCTCATCGCACTATTGCCTCCATGTCTCCTCATCGCACTATTGCCTCCATGTCTCCTCATCCTCATCGCACTATTGCCTCCATGTCTCCTCATCCTCATCGCACTATTGCCTCTATGTCTCCTCATCGCACTATTGCCTCCATGTCTCCTCATCCTCATCGCACTATTGCCTCCATGTCTCCTCATCGCACTATTGCCTCCATGTCTCCTCATCGCACTATTGCCTCCATGTCTCCTCATCGCACTATTGCCTCCATGTCTCCTCATCGCACTATTGCCTCCATGTCTCCTCATCCTCATCGCACTATTGCCTCCATGTCTCCTCATCCTCATCGCACTATTGCCTCTATGTCTCCTCATCGCACTATTGCCTCCATGTCTCCTCATCCTCATCGCACTATTGCCTCCATGTCTCCTCATCGCACTATTGCCTCCATGTCTCCTCATCGCACTATTGCCTCCATGTCTCCTCATCGCACTATTGCCTCCATGTCTCCTCATCCTCATCGCACTATTGCCTCCATGTCTCCTCATCCTCATCGCACTATTGCCTCTATGTCTCCTCATCGCACTATTGCCTCCATGTCTCCTCATCCTCATCGCACTATTGCCTCCATGTCTCCTCATCGCACTATTGCCTCCATGTCTCCTCATCGCACTATTGCCTCCATGTCTCCTCATCGCACTATTGCCTCCATGTCTCCTCATCGCACTATTGCCTCCATGTCTCCTCATCCTCATCGCACTATTGCCTCCTCATCCTCATCGCACTATTGCCTCCATGTCTCCTCATCCTCATCGCACTATTGCCTCTATGTCTCCTCATCGCACTATTGCCTCCATGTCTCCTCATCCTCATCGCACTATTGCCTCCATGTCTCCTCATCGCACTATTGCATCCATGTCTCCTCATCCTCATTGCACTATTGCCTCCATGTCTCCTTATTCTGATAGCACTATTGCCTCCTTATCTTAAAAATAAGATTGATAGTTAAATGACAAAAGAAAATGTATATATCTCTTTCAACAAATGTAAAATATACGCATTTTATATCGCAATAGTCAGGACATTAGCTAATTGCATTTCTAGAGAATAAAGTAATTCCGTAGGAAAACAATTCACCGCAAACCATAAAATTGGCTGCTAAATACTTTATTAGGGCCCATTGTAACCTAAATGCGTATTTTCCCGTAGTAAATGCAGGAAAGGCGAGGGTACGGAGGAGCAGGATAACGCGTTCCCATGATTATTATAGTGCTCAGAGTATACTGCAAACACCGGTAAGCGGTATATCAGCCGCCAAGTACAGAACCCAACAATGTGACCTCTCACCTCCATCAGCTCAAACAACAGGCCGGGCTCGATGACCACCGTGAGCTCATACTCGGCGGCATTCTTGCCTGGGACGGCCCCAAGGAAGACATCTCTCACTGAGCAGGCGGCCTCCACAGCTTCCACCAAGCCTGGCTTCTTCCACGTGGGATTAGACGTGATCCAGCCACCGAGGAACACACTCTCGCTGTCTATAGGAAGGGAGGACAGTACGGCAGTAACACAGCTTGGCATAACCACTCACACTATCGCTGTCTATAGGAAGGAATTACAGTACGGCAGTAACACAGCGTGGCATAACCACTCACATGATGTTTAATACAACTAAAATTGCTACATTAATATCCACAAAATGGAAATGAATATACTGCAGATGGTTTTTCTCCATCACCCACCTAACACGACTTTACATGATGGATTCTATTAATGCCCTGTACAATCCGTATCCCTCCAATGTTGTGCAGTGTGTGACGTCACGCGGTGCTCGTCTGTGAGTAACCAATATACCGTCTTCTATTCACAGATGTCACTATAATAATGCATTTTACATTAAGCTTAGTCCACAAATAGAGTTATCAGTGTATAGAGAGCAAATGGGGGGAACTAGGCCAAATTATTACATTAGAGTCGCCCTGATTATAGAGGCAGCCAGTCTGTTGGCAGAACCTATATCACTTTGTGCCTCACGCCTCAGTGAGGTGAATTGTGAGTTAAGTGGCTGCGTTACTGTGCATATAGAGCAGCACATCTACCTTTCTTGTATGGCAGATGCTGGAACACCTCCTCCGCCAAGTGCGGGAGAATGGGAGCAAACGAGCGGACCACGATATCCAGGGCCTTCGCTATGGCTGTCTGGCAGGAACGGCGCTTGGGGTGTCTCGCGTCTTCACAATACAGCCTGAAAGCAGCACGCAAGGAAAATGAGACATCACTGGAGGAGCCAAAGTCTGTGGTAACGGAGCTCATGACATCATTCACGTGTCATAACTGGCTAGTGACATAAATACATGGTAAATCCCCTGCACAGAGTCTAGGCCTTGGGACGGTCCTAACGCTAAGCAATGACAGTCCCAGGATACGATGAGAGAGTCCTATACACACAGAGACGCACAGATGTACAGGAGTATACTGACCTGTCCTTCACTATACTGAAGTAGAAGGTAGACAGCTCTCTGGTGACCAGCGCCTCCAAGAGACGGACAACTTTCCCAAACTCATAGCTCTTGTACGCCTCAGAGACCTAAAGAAATGACTCCATGTTCATCCAGCGATTATTCCGCTGCCGCACGTGGCAATTGTACATCACTACTCTTAGATTGTAAGCTCAGTGGGGCAGGGACATCTATACCTCAGTGTAACATGAACAGTAGCTAATAATACAGGAGATGCAGGAAGCTTTATTGTGGGGAGATAATAACGGACAGCCGGAGACGCGGCGTACCTTGCTGGCGTAGTCATGAAGCAGATGCAGCAGATATTGGTCTATAATGTACATCTCCGGACCAGGGACCGCGTCAGTCTCCGGGGTG
Source organism: Taudactylus pleione (assembly GCA_031769625.1). Classification (NCBI taxonomy): domain Eukaryota; kingdom Metazoa; phylum Chordata; class Amphibia; order Anura; family Myobatrachidae; genus Taudactylus; species Taudactylus pleione. Next base: position 403,051 of record JAUIMM010001798.1, read on the forward strand.
AATCCGGACAGGTTACCCAGCATGAACCGCAATGTGTTCCGCAACTGGAAGATTACAGACAGGGAATGATGGGGGGCACAGTGCTGCCATGGCGGGCAGGACGGCCGGATAAAGGGGCATCGCACTGAGGAGGACATTACATGTAAACACATTTTCTTCACTCATCATCACAGGTTCCATCCATGTCAGAGAGAAGCGTATCGGTCATTAGAACCCTCACAACCGGCCTGTAGAGCGCACAACGCCATTTTGTGACCGAGCGTCATGAGCATATAATGCTATTAAGAAGGGAGATAAAGTACAGACCTCTCCTGTCATCTCTCAGACACAGACTGTAACATGACAGGAGCTGATTGCTTGGTACTTTCTCTCTAAGGCTTAGTAGATAGACCCCCTATCTCAGTGTACAGTGGTAGGCAACCCCAGTCCCTGCGGGGGCATTTTACTACATCCCAGGGGTATGATCGCATCCTGCAAGGCGATATCGCGCCCAAACCGCATTGCAAACGCAATCATTCACAGATGGGTCCCATCTCACCGTACAGTGGTCGGCTCTCTGCATATACAATATCTGTATTACTAGCCACAATACTCCATATAACAACTCACCCTATAACGTATATTACCTTATTGATGTCGTTACGCGCTGCGTTCAGTACGGTCGGTCCAATCATCACCTCAGTAAACACATTGGACTCCGCCACCCACCAGCGTAAAACGTCAGCTCCATAGGCCGGTTCCGTCTCTTTATCCTAATGCAGATAGTAACCCATATAATGACATCACTAGTAACCATTATATAACATATACGGACATCACTAGTAACCACTATATAACATACACAGACATCGCTAGTAACCACTATATAACATATACTGACATCGCTAGTAACCACTATATAACATATACTGACATCACTAGTAACCACTATATAACATACAGTACACCGGCATCGCTAGTAACCACTATATAATATACACCGACATCATTAGTAACCACTATATAACATATACTGACATCACTAGTAACCACTATATAACATACACTGACATCGCTAGTAACCGCTATATAACATACACTAACATCGCTAGTAACCGCTATAAACACATATACCGACATCACTAGTAACCACTATATAACATTTCCTTTGCATATATCCACCTTATTGCATAGGGACTCGGACAAGGGAGAGGAAGGAAGGAAAATGAAGGAATGAAGGAAGGGGAGGAAGGGAAGGAAAGGGAGGAAGGAAAGGGAGGAAGGAAGGGAGGAAAAGGAAGGAAGGAAGAGTAAGGAAGGAAAAGGAATGAAGGAAGGAAAAGGAATGAAGGAAGGAAAAGGAATGAAGGAAGGAAAAGGAAGGGAAGGCAGGAAAAGGAAGGGAAGGCATGAAGGAAGGGAAGGCAGGAAGGAAGGGAGGAAGGAAGGGAGGAAAAGGAAGGGAAGGAAGGTAGGGAGGGGAGGATGGGAAGGGAGGGGAGGGAAGGAAGGAAGGGAGAAAGAAAGGGAAGGAAGGAAAAGGAAGTAAGGAAGAGGAAGGAAGAAAGGAAGGGGAAAGGGAAAGGAAGGAAGAGGAAGGATGGAAGGAAGAAATGAAGGAAGGAAAAGGAAGGGAAGGGAGGAAGGGAGGAAAAGGAAGGAAGGAAAAGGAAGGGAAGGGAGGGAAGGAGGGGAGGGAAGGGAAGGGAAGGGAAGGGGAGGGAAGGAAGAAAGGGAGAAAGAAAGGGAAGGAAGGAAGAGGAAGGAAGAAAGGAAGGGGAAAGGGAAGGAAGGGGAAAGGGAAGGAAGAGGAAGGATGGAAGGAAGGAAGAAATGAAGGGAATGAAGGAAGGAAAAGGAAGGAAGGAAGGGAGAAAGGAAGGAAAAGGAAAAAAGAGGAAGGAAAAGGAAAGAATGAAGGAAGGGAAGGAAAGGAAGGAAGGAAAAAAAGGGAAGGGAGGAAGGAAAAGGAAGGGAGGAAGGGAGGAAAAGGAAGGAAGAAGAAGGAAGAAAGGGAATGAAGGGAGAAAAAGGGAAGGAAGGGAAAGGAAGGAAGGAAGGAAGAGGAAGGAAGGAAGGAAGGAAGGAAGGAAGGAAGGGAAGGAATAAAGGGAGAAAGAAAGGGAAGGAAGGAAAAGGAAGTTAGAGGAAGGAAGAGGATGGAAAAAAGGAAGGAAGGAAGGGAGAAAGAAAGGGAAGGAAAAGGAACGAAGGAAGGGAGAAAGAAAGGGAAGGAAGGAAGGAAGGATAAGGTGGGGAAGGGAGGAAGAAAAAGGAAAGGAAGGGAGGAAGGAAAAGGTGGGGAAGGGAGGAAGAAAAAGGAAAGGAAGGGAGGAAGGAAGGAAAAGGTGGGGAAGGGAGGAAGGAAGGAAAAGGTGGGGAAGGGAAGGGGAGGGAGGGAGGGAGGAAGGAAGGAAGGGGAAGGAAAAGGAAAAGGAAGGAAGGAAAAGGAAGGAAGGAAAAGGAAGGAAGGAAGGAGAAGGAAGGAAAAGGAAGGAAAAGGAAGGAAGGAAGGAAGGAGAAGGAAGGAAAAGGAAGGAAAAGGAAGGAAGGAGAAGGAAGGAAAAGGAAGGAAGGAAAGGAAGGAAGGACAGCAAAGGAGAGGTGGATACTATTAAAAAGAAAGTAAGAAAAATACAGAAAATGTGATATAACATTATATAATGTAGCAGTGGGCGGCAGGTCTGATAGTTATTATTGGGTACAGAGGAGATAAATGTAGAACTCTGAGTAACAATGTGTCAGTAATGGAAGGAAAAGAAAGGAAGGAAGGAAAAGGTGGGGAAGGGAAGGAAGGGAGGAGAGGGAGGGAAGGGGAGGGAAGGGGAGGGGAGGGAAGGGGAGGGGAGGGAAGGGGAGGGGAGGGGAGGGGAGGGAAGGGGAGGGGAAGGAAGAAAGGGAGAAAGAAAGGGAAGGAAGGAAGAGGAAGGATGGAAGGAAGGAAGAAATGAAGGGAATGAAGGAAGGAAAAGGAAGGAAGGAAAAGGAAGGAAGGGAGAAAGGAAGGAAAAGGAAAAAAGAGGAAGGAAAAGGAAAGAATGAAGAAGGGAAGGAAGGGAAGGGAGGAAGGAAGGGAAGGGAGGAAGGAAGGAAAAGGAAGGGAAGGGAGGAAAAGGAAGGAAGAAGAAGGAATAAAGGGAATGAAGGGAGAAAGAAAGGGAAGGAAGGGAAAGGAAGAAAGGAAGAGGAAGGAAGAAAGGGAAGGAAGGAAGAGGAAGGAAAAAAGGAAGGAAGGGAGAAAGAAAGGGAAGGAAAAGGAACGAAGGAAGGGAGAAAGAAAGGGAAGGAAGGAAAAGAAAGGAAGGAAGGAAGGAAGGAAGGGAGGGAAGGAAAAGGAAAGTAGGAAGGAAGGAAAAGGTGGGGAAGGGAAGGGAGGAAGGAAGGAAAAGGTGGGGAAGGGAAGGAAGGAAGGAAGGAAGGAAGGAAAAGGAAGGAAAAGGAAGGAAGGAAAAGGAAGGAAGGAAAAGGAAGGAAGGAGAAGAAAGGAAAAGGAAGGAAGGAAGGAGAAGGAAGGAAGGAAAAGGAAGGAAGGAAAAGGAAGGAAGGAAAAGGAAGGAAGGACAGCAAAGGAGAGGTGGATACTATTAAAAAGAAAGTAAGAAAAATACAGAAAATGTGATATAACATTATATAATGTAGCAGTGGGCGGCAGGTCTGATAGTTATTATTGGGTACAGAGGAGATAAGTGTAGAACTCTGAGTAACAATGTGTCAGTAATGGAAGGAAAAGGAAGGAAGGAAGGGAGGGAAGGAAAAGGAAAGGAAGGGAGGAAGGAAGGAAAAGGTGGGGAAGGGAAGGAAGGGAGGAAGGAAGGAAAAGGTGGGGAAGGGAAGGAAGGGAGGGGAGGAAGGGAAGGGGAGGGAAGGGAAGGGGAGGGGAGGGAAGGGGAGGGAAGGGGAGGGGAGGGGAGGGAAGGAAGAAAGGGAGAAAGAAAGGGAAGGAAGGAAAAGGAAGGAAAAGGAAGGAAGGAGGGAATGAAGGAAGGAAAAGGAAGGAAGGAAAAGGAAGGAAGGAAAAGGAAGGAAGGAAAAGGAAGGAAGGGAGAAAGGAAGGAAGGGAGAAAGGAAGGAAGGGAGAAAGGAAGGAAAAGGAAAAAAGAGGAAGGAAAGAATGAAGAAGGGAAGGAAGGGAAGGGAGGAAGGAAGGAAAAGGAAGGGAAGGGAGGAAGGGAGGAAAAGGAAGGAAGAAGAAGGAAGAAAGGGAATGAAGGGAGAAAGAAAGGGAAGGAAGGGAAAGGAAGGAAGGAAGAGGAAGAAAGGAAGGAAGAAAGGGAAGGAAGGAAAAGGAAGGAAGAGGAAGGAAAAAAGGAAGGAAGGGAGAAAGAAAGGGAAGGAAAAGGAACGAAGGAAGGGAGAAAGAAAGGGAAGGAAGGAAGGGAGGGAAAGGGAGGGAAGGAAAAGGAAAGTAGGAAGGAAGGAAAAGGTGGGGAAGGGAAGGGAGGAAGGAAGGAAAAGGTGGGGAAGGGAAGGAAGGAAGGAAGGAAAAGGAAGGAAGGAAGGAAAAGGAAGGAAGGAAGGAAGGAAAAGGAAGGAAGGAAAAGGAAGGAAGGAAAAGGAAGGAAGGAGAAGAAAGGAAAAGGAAGGAAAAGGAAGGAAAAGGAAGGAAGGAAGGAGAAGGAAGGAAGGAAAAGGAAGGAAGGAAAAGGAAAGAAGGAAAAGGAAGGAAGGATAAGGTGGGGAAGGGAGGAAGGAAAAGGAAAGGAAGGGAGGAAGGAAGGAAAAGGTGGGGAAGGGAGGAAGGAAGGAAAAGGTGGGGAAGGGAGGAAGGAAGGAAAAGGTGGGGAAGGGAAGGGGAGGGAGGGAGGGAGGGAGGAAGGAAGGGGAAGGAAAAGGAAGGAAGTAAAAGGAAGGAAGGAAGGAAAAGGAAGGAAGGAAAATGAAGGAAGGAAGGAAAAGGAAGGAAAAGGAAGGAAGGAAGGACAGCAAAGGAGAGGTGGATACTATTAAAAAGAAAGTAAGAAAAATACAGAAAATGTGATATAACATTATATAATGTAGCAGTGGGCGGCAGGTCTGATAGTTATTATTGGGTACAGAGGAGATAAATGTAGAACTCTGAGTAACAATGTGTCAGTAATGGAATTGCTCTGGGCAGTTACAGTCTCACCTGTCCCCCGTTTATAACAACATCTGGGTCCACCACATTCCCGACAGATTTGGACATCTTCTCTCCTCTCTCACTCAGTGTAAAGCCGTGTACAACCACGTTCCTGAGAGACACGGAAATACTATTCATGCATCTACATCATTTTAGATCAACATATACACACATACAGTATATATATATATATATATATATATATATATATATATATGTGTGTGTGTGTGTGAGAGTGTCTCTGTGTTTATATATATATATATATATATACACACTTACATTTGTGGCCCGGCACTCAGGTACCCTCCGGGGTATATATGCTCATGTGGCCCCTCTGGGAATGCTGGATTCCTTGTATATCAGACGGGAATGAGGCTGCACTAGGAGACTTTTTCTTTAGCAAAATTCAAATCAGTGGTTTAATCGTGTCATCATTTTCATCTACGTTTCGAGGACTGAATCCCCGTCATCAGGATTGAATTTTGCTAAAAAAAAAAAAAAAAAAAAAAGGCTCCTAGTGCAGCCTCATTCCCGCCTGATAGAGATATATATATATATATATATATATATATATATATATATATATATAACACACACAGTGCATCCGGAAAGTATTCACAGCGCATCACTTTTTCCACATTTTGTTATGTTACAGCCTTATTCCAAAGTGGAGTAAATTAATTTTTGTTCTCAAAATTCTACACACAATACCCCATAATGACAAAGTGTAAAACGTTTTTTGGAGATTTTTGCAAATTTAATAAAAAAAAAAAAAAACTATAGCTGCATACACACAACGATTTAGTAAATGAACGATTTTAGTAAACGATTTTCGTTCATTTTCCCATTGAAAAAATGAACGAAAATCGTTTACTAAAATTGTTGATTTACTAAATGTAATGAACAATTTTTTTGAACTACCAGCAATTTTTGCATATTCCCTTACTGAAAATCATTGAGTTGGTCAGTCTGACTGAACTACAAACGTGAACACGCATGAACGATAATTGTTTGTCGTTTTAACTCATAAAGTGATCGATTTTTTCAACAACTAAACGATAAAAGATATCGTTAATCGTTCAAAAAATCGTTGTGTGTATGCAACTACAGAAATCACATGTACATAAGTATTCACAGCCTTTGCCAAGAAGCTCAAAATTGAGCTCAGGTGCATCCTGTTTCCACTGATCATCCTTGAGTAAAGGCCCCCATACATCAGCAATTGATTGCAGTAATCATGAATTTTGCAATCGATTGTGTATAAAAATCTTTCCCTTTTTCGATTGATTGCAGATTGCAGAGATACCACAATCGATTGAAAAAGGGAAAGAATTTTATACACAATCGATTGCAAAATTCACGATTACTGCAATCAATTGCTGATGTATGGGGGCCTTTATTCCTACAGCTTAATTGGAGTCCACCTGTGGTAAATTCAGTTGATTAGACATGATTTTGAAGGCATACACCTGTCTATACAAGATCCCACATTTGACAGTGCATGTCAGAGCACAAACCAAGCATGAAGTCCAAGGAATTGTCTGTAGACCTCCGACACAGGATTTACTCGAGGCACAAATCTGGGGAAGGGTACAGAAAAATACCTGCTGCTTTGAAGGTCCCAATGAGCACAGTGGCCTCCATCATCCGTAAAAGGGCCCTAGTCAGGGAGGTGACCAAGAACCCAATAGTCACTCTATCAGACCTACAGCATTCCTCTGTGGAGAGAGGAGAACCTTCCAGAAGGACAACCATCTCTGCAGCAATCCATCAATCAGGCCTGTATGGTAGAGTGACCAGACGGAAGCCACTCCTTAGTAAAAAGCACATGGCAGCCCGCCTGGAGTTTGCCAAAATTCAACTGAAGGATTAT